>BSBM01001404.1:4145000-4720000 GCA_027924585.1 Larix kaempferi | reverse complement strand
ACTCCATTTCCTAATGGACATAGTTATAGTCTGTGTTCTGGGTATTTCGGTGCAACAAAGGTGTACCAAAAAAAATCCTACTTCATGTTTGTGTGAATTAAGAAACAGATAATATATTAAGGGAAAGAACTCACATAAAACCCTCCCTAACTATTGACTACTCATAAACCCTGCATGAAAATAAACCAAGTCCAAGCATAAAGAAGTTAATGATCAATACATAAGATGATGAATAAAATGATTATTTTATTAATTCCAAATGAAAAGAAAAATGAAGAAACAATACCTGGTGAGTGGGATTTACATAGCTAGGTGGGCTACAAAGCCGCCCCTCTTTGGGAGAATCCTTTTCCTCCTTGTGTAATGGAACTCAAATTTGTCTCAAAAACAATGTTGGAGATAGAGCTAGTATTGGTAGACCCTAAATGGTTGCTCGTGTTTGTAGTATCAATAGAAGAATTCTCGACAATAACAATAGATCCATCTTTGCTAGACATTCTTTCAGCTTCTCTGTCTGATATTTCAACAATTATTGTAGGTTGATTGCCTTGGACCAGAGTCTCCCCACTAGTCTATATTTAATCATAATCCCCAACATCAACTAGCTGAACATCTGTGAAAGCACTCTTCTCAACATCAACATCTACAGATGCTAATTCTTCATTTCTCATAGTAGGTTCAACATCCAAAGGAAGACCGTAAGATACATAACCCCAGTTTCAGTAGGAAATTCATTATTAGCATGCAATTCCAACTTAGATGATGGAAATTCATTCTTAGCATCTAAAACACTCTTGTGTCCATCAACATCTACAAATTCTCTCTTGTTACTTCTAGTAGTAATTTTAGCACCTAGAGGGAGACTGTAAACTGAAGCGTGTCCAGTATCAGCCGGCAAGCCATTATTAGATGAAAACTCTAAATTAGAAGATGGAACTTTGTGAACTTCAAGTGCAAGATCAGTCATGTCACCATCAATATACAGAGATGCTCTCTTGTCACTATCAACGTCTACAGACACACTCTTTTCAATTCTAGTAGTTAAGGCACCCAAAGTCAAATTGTAAGTAGAAGTAGGTCCAGTATCTGTAGGCAATTCATTGGTAGAGTGCAATTTCAACCCATAATATGTAACTTCATGATCTTCAATAGGTGTAGATTATGTCTACAAAATTAAGCTTTCATTTACAACCTTCTCACTACTAATGTCATCCTTTCCAGTGACATTAGTTCCTATAGGTTGGTATGGATAACATTTTGTCATAGAGGGCATACTTTCTATACTAGTATCAGGTTCACCATTTGCATCATTGAATTTTGTTTCCAATCATCATAGAATAAAATTAAGGGAGATAGCTTGTCCATTTCTCAATACATTGCCTTCATTTGAGAGGGAAGAAAAGGTCATCTCCCCTCCCAATAATTCAAATTACTTTCTTTGATCTAAAAAAGACTCACGAGTTGAGTTTGTGGAAGTAGTTGGTGTTTTACATTTGGATAAAGGTGAAGCAATGATTGTATACGGGAATGGGGATGCCCAAAAAAAATTAGCCCTCAAAAGATGCCCAAGAAAGTATGTTCCTAGGACACAAAGTTGTTGATTTTTTAATTCTTGTATTAAAAGACTAGAGTTCATGTTATTTATAAGATGTTGATGGATTATCCAATGGCCCGGTAATTGGTTGGAAGCACAAATTTGATACTATTTATTCTTCTCTAATGAATTCAAGTATCATGTTTGAATTGTTTGCAAAGGATATAAGGAGAGATATAAAATTACTCAATTTTTACAAGCCTTAACTAAGGTTATCTCCTTCATGGACAAAGTTTAGGCTAGAAACATTAATTTCAAATCCCTTTTCAAAGACCTATTAGAGGCAAATATTAGGGAGATCATGAAAATTAGTCGATTGGCATGTATTCTCCAATGTTTTCATCATCCTTCAAGCCATGTCATCATGTCCAGCCTTGTCTCCAATCCATCCATGTCATTCTTGCTAGTTTTGTCAAGACCTTTGTCTAGGGTATTAGGGCCATCTACAATGCCTTTGTCCATTTACATCATCTTCAAATTTCCAATTTCCAAGTCATTGTGCCAATCAATGCTTCCTTAGAAAATTCTTGCCAGTTGCCATGATCTTTTTCATTAATGTTGTCATCAATGACAATCCTATTCATCATGAGACTATGAACATGGACTTCATTTCTTCTTTGTATGCATGGTGTTTTCGAATTTCCAAAATTGTCTTATTGCACATTTGATTTTCAGATATCATTGTAGTCATGGTTTGGTTGTTTCCAACACTTATATCTCTTGTTGATTTCACTTAAGTTAAGGCTTAAATTGTCAAGAATTTTAACATTAGTCTTAAAGACAAAAAGGCATATTTACTGCTAATGGAATTGTTCTAATGCATGATTTTCTATGGTTTTTTCTCTATAGAGCACGTCACCATGGTGGGATTGTTTCTGATGGTATATTATTTAGACAATGTTCATTGTCTTCTTCTTTGGAATCATCATCTCTTATTTGAATGTTTGCATCAAGCACATGGGGTGTATAAGGGTTGTTTGAGGGTCTTACATAACATTCCCCACACATTTGATTGCAACTAACACATTGCTCCCGAATGTTGTTATTTAATTATTTATCCTAATGGTGTCAATGACCTTTATGATTTTGATTTTCAGGCGCTTAGGTGGCATCCTTCGGTTGTTTGCTTGCTTGGGAGAGTAGAGTGCTCCCCTTATTTGGCATATTTTGTAGTTATTTGGAGGCATAGAAACCTTTTCAACAATCTATTAAACAAGTCATTAATACCATTAGGATAAATAATTAAATAAAACCATTAGGGATAAAATCATCCTTGGTACACTCACTCATTCACTCACTCACGTCATGCACTCACTACTTAGCCTTGCAAGGTGACAAGTGATGAGTGACGACTACAAGGTACTAGCCACTGGGATTTGACTCTGAATCCTTATTCACTTCGGGCTTAGATCTCAGGTGTTTTAATGTGTCAATGACTATGGCTGTGATAATAGAGAACCACTACAAGGCCCAAAACAAGGCCAACTATAACCACAAACCAAGAAGAGGTTGGTTTATGCATTGACATAGAGAGGTGGCACTAGGCACACAATATGGAGAAACAATGAGTTAGGAAAAACATTTGGACCAAAGTACCACAATGGTTACTAATACGAGAATATTTGACATGGAAGTATGCTATTAATTTTTAACGAGCGAGCCTGAAGCAAGCGAGGCTGAAACAAGCGAGCCTGGTGCAAGCAAGCACGAGGAAAGTGAGCGTAGAAGGTCAAAGCAGAATCCAGTGGGACCATAACCCATAAGTAAACATGAAAATCTCTGCTTGGACCAGAGGAAAAAATCATATCTATACTATTAATGATAATATGAGTTGGTTGGATTATATGCAAGACTGGAAACCTAGGTGGGAGTTGAGACATGCTGAAGTATTAGATTTTAACTTACAGGGATCTGATGCTTTTATTAGACAAGTGCCAGAACTCAGAAGAATGCCTATGGGATCCAGTATTATACCATAGATGATTTACAACAACTCCTTGAGAAAAGCAGCAGATGCAAGCAATTGGTTAACACACCTCTACCATGATCTTAAATTAATCTCGACAGAGGTCTCTACACATCACCCTAGGATACAACTAGACCAACAATACTACTGTATTAACCGGATACGTTCTTTGGAAGCATGGCCACATCAAGATGCTAGTCTCCGGTTTCCAAGTACTACACACACTTATGAAAAATATAAAAAATTATGGTGGAAATTCTTGAGAAAAAAAAATATAGATAGAACATATTATAACATGCTAAAGTTTGGACTTCAAATTACACATATCCATGAGGATCTTCCATTCTACGTCCCTGATTGGATGAGGGATTGGTGGCGGTCATTCGGCATCAACCTGACAGCATTAGAACCAGTTGTTATTTATAATCTAAAACGAGAAGTTGGAGAATCTCTCAAACATGTCAAAGATAATTTGCAGACAAAGATTACTGAGGATCAAATCCTTGGGTACTACATTAAATACAAAGAACAGTGGCTTGTCAAAACCCAGATAGACGTCCACATGCATCATAATAGACGCGTGGTCTTCAGGTCTATTTATTCAAAGGCATGGAGGACTGAATCCAATGTCTTTCGAGAAATATATGGTCCCCCATACTTCGATTATTTGTAAGTATCTCAAAAGTATTTGGCTATGTGTGGGGCCTGTCCATTAGAATTGTCATAAATATTGAAAAGAAAGTCATAAAAAAATTTAGATATTACTTTTGAAAGTCATAAAAACTTTTAGATGTTTTCCATAATGGTTAGTTACTTTTATGTTGTCATCAATGACAATCCTATTCATCATGAGAATATGAACATGGACTTCATTTCTTCTTTGTATGCATGGTGTTTTCAAATTTTCAAAATTGTCGTATTGCACATTTGATTTTCAGCTATCATTGTAGTCATGGTTTGGTTGTTTCCAACACTTATATCACTTGTTGATTTTACTTAAGTTAACGCTTAAATTGTCAAGGATTTTAATGTTTGCATCAAGCACATGTGGTGTATAAGGGTTGTTTGAGGGTCTTACATAACATTCCCCACACATTTAATTGCAACTAACACATTGGTCCCAAATGTTGTTATTTAATTATTTATCCTAATGGTATCAATGACCTCTATGATTTGGACTATCAGGTGCTGAGGTGGCATCCTTCAGTTGTTTGCTTGCTTGGGAGACTAGAGTGCTCCCCTTATTTGGAATATTTTGTAGTTATTTGGAGGCATAGAAACCTTAATAACAGTCTATTAAAAAGGTCATTGATACCATTAGGATAAATAATTAAATAACCACATTCGGGAGCAAATCATCCTTGGTACACCCAATTCAAAGTCCTCAATAGTTGATGTTATCCAGTTCTATAGCATCAAACAGTTCCAAAACCCCAAAGTTAGCCCACTAGTCAGCTAGCAAGAGATGATGCCCAGGGAAAATTTTAGGGGCGAATTATAGCCCATGGGCGAAATTATAGGGGTCACCAAGAAACCCTCGGCGAATTTTTAATATGAAATGAGTTTTTTAAAATTTAACATATTAGCCCCATATTTATTTAACCCATAGTCAAAAGAAATCGAATAGCCAATGTCACGAAAGAGGAAAAATTTATGTAGCCCAGTGAACTAATCTCGAAATGGTGAATTCGCCCAGAAATTTGGGTAATGGATGCCCAGAAGAGTTGGTTCGCCCACCATTTAGGGTAATGGAGGCCGCGAAACATTGGTTCGCCCAGCCAGCAACCAAGGCCGCAATCATTTCTGAGTTGGTAAGTTGGTTCGAAGATTTTGGTGATGATGCCCACGAGCAGTTGGCTCGCCCCACGTTTTCAGAAATGGCGGCCCAGTGTTGAGATTTTTTATGAAAATCTCATTTCAAATTTTCAAATCGCCCCAACTGAAACTCCCCTTGATTTTGGTTAACGGGGGTTTGAATTGGGGTTTGAAACTCCCCTTGATTTTGTTGGGTAAAGATGATTTTAACCTTGAATTGGTCCATACTGAGATGAAGGTCTCGATTTTGGTTAACGGGGGTTTGAATTGAGGTTTCAACCACTAAATTTTGTTGGGTAAAGATGATTTTAACCTTGAATTGGTCCATACTGAGATGAAGGTTCTAGAATGTCGAAGTCACTATATAAGGGGGTAAGAGCTAGTAAAAACCACATGAAAAATCATTAGATCTCTGCATTTGATAAATCTTGAGTTTTTGATAGTGGCTTCTGCAGTTGTTCAAAGTTTCTTGGGGTTTACAGTCTTCACTGAGGCTAAGAGGTTAGTTTTGTTTTTAATTTCATAGAACTAGATGTCTGGATAACAACGAATGGTTTCTTAATCTATGATTTTTGGATACTGGCATTACCTCAAGGACCATTGACCTAGGCTTTTGAAATGTGAATTTTCTAGCTATTGATCCAAAGACTTTTGGCTAGTGGCATTTCCCTAAGTGCTATAGAACCAGGGGTTTTGGATAATCTACTCTTTGGGGTTTAAAACTCTCTTTCATACGCAATGATAACTTTCTTGTTCATTTTGCAATAGAATGTTCTCTCTCCAAGGTGCGCTCTTTTTTTGGCTAGTGGCATTTCCCCAAGTGCTATAGAACCAGGGGTTTTGGATAATCTACTCTCTAGGGTTTAAAACTCTCTTTCATACCTAAGGATAACTTTCTTCTTCATTTTGCAATAGAATGTTCTCTCTCTAGGGTGTGCTTTTTAGCTAATGCTTGTGCTATCCTAGTGGAAATCCAATACATTGCATTTTTTTTGGAAGAAATCGATACAATTTCTTCCTTATTTGGGTTTTATCAAGGTGAATTTTCTAGACTCGTTTGCACCATCTTTGAACATAGTGGACACAATAGATGTTTGCCCAATTACATGGGGCTACTTCTGATATTTTGGCCAATCAGATAATGAAGAAACCTGTATGGATTTTTGTCACGAGGAACATGCCTCCAAGGCTTGCATGGTTTGTCTTTAGATAATTGAATAACTTGCAAGAGGAACAATTTCCGACAAGGTTCTTTTAGATGATATTGCCTTTACATTTATAGCTGTCTGAATTTTTGCTTAAAGTTATTTGTAAGGTAAAAAATTGTGTCGTGGGTGGTCTTCAAGAATTGTAGAGGCATAATATGTTGTTCTTGTATGGTTACCTAGGGTATTTGTGTCTTAAAGATGCCTCTAATTTCTATGTTATGTACTGAAAAAGAGTCAAAAGGTCAGAGTCAAGTTCAGTTTCAATTTTTGCAAGTTGTTTTTTTATTGCAACATGTGGAGTTTTGGGATTCTTAGCATCCCATGAGAGAATACCATCCTTGAGTAGGAGCCACTATCAGCACTTGTAACTGCACCTCATATCAGCAGCAAGTGGTATCATTTATCCAACAATTTCCAACCTTTTAGAAGTCCATATCATATTGGACAAGGGTGCTTGTAATGCTGGCATTGTTGGACACGTCCTGAGGATGATCACTACCCGTTGTTTGTAGCCTTTCATATATTCAGATTGTTTCCATTGCTGTGTTTGACTCTTGAGACCTATTACCTTTTCTAAGAGATACCAGTGCTGGAAATTGTATGTGGCAAGGTAGCATATTCCTTAGCATAATTCCTAGATTCATTTGAATGCTGGAGAACTTATCAGTAGAGTTTTCTTACACTTCAAGATCAGTGAAATATAATTTGAATACTCTTGGTGGCTTGGTCACAAGTCAACTCTCCCATGACTGATTTTTAGATCTAATTGACATTTGATGAAAGATAATTGTACCAGCAGATGCAGGGCACTGTCCTTGGGTTGAATTGCATGAGGATCTACACTAGGAAAATTCACATAAAAATCATCCCTGCTATTTATATGTAGAAAAAATTGGTGAATCTCCCCAATATATGAAAATCATCCCTGCTAAGAATTTTAGTATCCCAATATCAAGTGTTCTCAAAATTATTTTGCATTCCTAGTAATTAGTGTCCAAAGAAATCATTCACAGTCCTAGAAGAAGGTAGGATCTAGCTAAATGATCATTTTGAACAATTCCCTCAGAGTTAGGATAGCTTGGTTTAATATTCTTATTTGAGTGAAAGAGATTGGCCAACGTTTCCACACATGGGGAGATATGTGGGTCTTAGAGTTGTGACAAAGACTTGATTAACCAGTTGCCTTGGGAAACCAAGAGTTGTTCTTAAGGACTACATGCAACTACCAATCAAACTTTCATGTCACTTTAAATATAATAAGAAATAAGTTCAAGCAGCTTCAAATAGTGGAGAATGAAAAGCAATGTTGGTTCATCAACCTACATAATTTACAGAGATGCATTCGAATGGAAATATACTCATTGACAAAAAATTCCACTAGCCTCCAATAAGCTTCCATGACGTTTCCCACTCACTAATAGATCAATTAGTTTCATCTTCTCCTAGTATAAATGGAAACTGCATATATTTATTTGGTAAGGATGTATTCTCCTATACAACTATAGAGAATGGGCACTGACTATGCTATAATTTTACATATTCCAAACAAATGAAAGACCCTATAATACCTACTCAGTGCCAACACATCAAAGGCCCAAAAGATATAACCAGGGATTTTGATGGTAAAATGGTTCTAGCCCAAGTGGTTGCAAGGAAATTTGTTGCCATCCCCACATGTGTTCAAAGTTCATGTTGTGACATGATGCTCTTAGTGAACCATTTATTGAATATCATGATGATCATGAGTTTGTTGACAAAGCCTCTAGGTTTTTGTAGAATTTGGGTTACCTTTAGTTCCATCCTTCGAATGAGGGAAAGTACCCAACAACTTTACCCAAGATATATTTCATGTAAGAAACAACAACAAAAAGGTAGGGGCTTTATAGTCCCACAAATTTAAGATCTGATATTTCAATTATATTTAAAAAAACCCTCACATATAAACAAACATGAAAGATAACCTCACATCAATTTATCAATTTCAATTTATAGATTATCAATTTCATTGGAATGAAAGCATCACATTTAATTTGGAAACTCATCTTGATGGCGGTATATTGTTTTCCCCGTATTTAATTATATGCTTAATTATATTGTAGTTAAATATTGATTATTTGGCCATCCCTTATGGAAGGGAATGCAATCATATTCATTATCAATTGTATTAATTTCTCTTCTTTTTTTCCCAAAAGAAGATGATACCTATATTATTGATAATGATTCAATTGTCATCCTTTTAAGAATGGCATGCTCATCCACTACCCTGAACTTAGATGCATATCCAGAACTGAGAGGATTTGTATTCAAACCAAGGAGTTTTTGCAAGGGATATGGTTACTCCATTTAGTGCACAATCATACAATTGTTGTTTTCGTGGTGTTTATATGATGATTTCTTCATCCATTTTCTATATTTATATTAGAATTCCAATATGCAGAAGCATATGATTCAAAATCCAGCTTGAGAGGGGCCACATCAAGTGTTGGAACATAGTGAGTGCTTAGACCTAAAGCTCTTTAAAGTGCCACAGATAATGTATCCACCTCTTCAAGGGTCCTATTACAATTTTCTATGGAACAGAGCAATTTGGTGACAAATGTTTTACTCTCTTCAGGTCCTCAAGATTAGTAGATGAGCTTAAATTTGGCAAATGCTCTGCCACTTGAATTTGTTGCCTCCTATAACTTTCGAACACATCCTTAATATGGTGATTTGACTGCATTTCCTATATTTTATGACTTCTAGAATAGGTCGGAGCTTCTTTATCATTATCCCACCTTCTATTAAAACCTTCACAACACATCCAACCATTGGTGTAACCATTGATATTTTAATGATAGCAATGTTTTTATCAAACTTATCTTCTTAAGTATTTTGTCTTCAAAGCTTGACAATGATTCCCTAATGATGACTAGTGCACACACTTGAGGTTTCTCTGTGAGATATGAAGTAGCCTGGGATTGAATCTCTCGTAATAAATTCTTTGATCAACAATACATTAGTTTTTGGATTTAGTGCTAAGGAATTCAATTCAAACTCGACAGAGACTCTTCCCACAATCATTTCCAAATCAAGTAGAGATACAATTGAATGCTAGTTGCAGAAAAAACACGTACATATTGTTTTCCTTTCGACACAGGGTATTGATGCTCTGATGATACCAATGCACTCATCAATGGAAGAACTATGTCTTACATCATCTGAGAAGGTGACTATTCCAACATAGATTAATAGTCTCAAAAGATTCCGAATGTTAAAAAATTTTAAAAAAATTCAGGAAATTTCTAGAATGAATAAAAACTGAGTTAATATTTGCAATCTATGGATAGGATCACTATTTCAAAATGATACTGTCATGGAATCCATTGAAGGGATGTGTGTTGCATTAGGACTAACAGTAAATCTAAACTATTTCCTCCAAGGCATATTTCACCCTGCAAGAAAAATGCACGAGGTCTACTGGAATATTTATAACTCACTTTTCATAGGATCTCAGGATGGGCTTGTGGCTGGTTATCCTACTTTAGAAGATGAGTCTAATAATATCTATAACCGACCAAAGCTAGTAATGTTTATTTAGAACTAGTAATAATGTTGATATTTTGAAATTTTTGTTATTATGTGGAAGATTCTGTTATTTTGCGGAAGTTAAGCTCTGAACTAACATCTGGCGTTACCAAACTTGGAGACTATGAACTACATGACCTTGTGCAACTTGATCATACCAGCTTTGGTGTAATCATACTCGTTGAGAGTGATGGTTGTCAGTTTTTGAAAGGATTTCCAGAGAGATCAGAACTTTTCATTGTTAAGCTACGAGACATTAGTAGGTTAAGAAGAACCCGCATGTAGGAGATTCAGATGATGGAGTTAGCAGGGCATTGGCCGGTCATCATGATGTTTATAATATGGATTCAAACGATGAAGAAAGGCTTAGGAAATTCAATATTGATGATGCTATCGATAAAAATCTCAATGCTAATAAGGCTGCTGCCAATGGAACTCCAAATCACCATTCCGGATCAAGTTCTGTAATTGAGGCATTCATTTGTATCTGCAAAGACTCAGCAGCCGTTGGATTATCAAATCGATGGTTGTGATTTGTTTCTTCATTAGAATTATCCCACATTCACAGTGGAGACTATATTGTATGTTTTTATAAATGTTGGTCCTCCCTAACTCTGTCGATGCATAGTGCAAAGGGTAGGCAGGGGCACTGGGAGTATGGACTCCATGAGAAGATCACTAGCACAGTGCCCGGGATGACCTATCAGGGCCCCCATCCTTTTGGTACACGTGGAAACTCAAGCTGTTGACAAGGATAATGACATTTGGCAAACGTGGCATCAATGACGATAGTGACATGGCTTTGACAAGGACATGAGGACAAACGTGGCACTAAGGTGGACTGCGTGACAATTGATAAGTTAGATAAGGGCCAGGACCTAAGGTTAAAGTCATACAGTTGGGTGCTAAAGAGATAATAAAATAAAGAATTAATGCCATGGTTGGGTACTAAAGAGATAACAAAATATCTATGAATTGCACATGTATTAATTGAATATTAGCCACAACCACACCCCTTGGGTAGTGTTCAGGCTTAACATTGCCCATGAGCATCTCCATTTATGTATATGTTAGGGATCGAGAACTTACATGCCTAATAGGGATGTTAGAAGTGGTGTGGGCTAGGTAGATAATTTTCATAATTTTAATTATGGTTTTATTTCTTAATAAAGTAATTATATCATTTTATCAATGTATTATAATAATATAATTAAATATTATATGGTGTGATCTTTTATTTTATTATTAATATGTAGGCCATTTATGTTTTAAAAAATTAAAATGAAAAAAAAGAGAATGGTTAGAATTTGAGTTGAGCTAACTACACTTTCTTTTTCATAGTCTCTATTATACGTAATCCCTATTTGTTTGCATTGAATTTATCCTTCTTGACTTGTTTTGGCAAAGTTTAGAGAGAACCTCAAATGGATTCTCTATTTATTATTAGTATTAAGAGTAAAAACCCTAGTGTAGGATAGTGATAATGCACCAAGGTGTGGAGAAAGTTTGTACCAAAATTCTATTACAAGGTAATTATGATTGTGAAGAAACATCAAATTCTTTATAGGATAATTTGCAAGTTAATTTTTTTTTAAGTGAATGTTATGTCTCTGATTTTGGCCTATGGAAAATTGGCCACGATAATTAGGCAAAATTCATAAAATAAAATTGATAGGCATGTCAGGATTTTAAAATTTGCATAAGTATTTATAAAATAAAATAAAGGTTTAGTATTTAGAAAACATACTTGTTACTAGTTTTGAATTAGTTACTAAAATTGTGAACCTTCCACCATGATCACCTAGACATAGAGAAAATGATTAGAGAGAACCTCAAATGGATTCTCTATTTATTACTAGTATTGAGAGTAAAAACCCTAGTGTAGGATAGTGATAATGCACCAAGGTGTGGAGAAAGTTTGTACCAAAATTATATTTCAAGGTAATTATGATTGTGAAGAAACATCAAATTCTTTATAGGATAATTTGCAAGTTAATTTTTTTTGAAGTAAATGTTATGTCTCCGATTTTGGCCTATGGAAAATTGGCCACGATAGTTAGGCAAAATTCATAAAATAAAATTGATAGGCATGTCAGGACCCCTCTCATAGGGACCCTCTGATAATGTTCCTCCCTGCCATGTCCATGTTGAGCACATCCTGAAAGCATTGCATTCAATGAGGTTGTATTTCGCTTTCGCACTTGGCCAAACACTTTATGTGCATCCTCCAAACACCCACATTTAGAATACATGTCTCCAAGATCTACTCGGCTTTGCTTGGATATGAAGGCTTCATTAAGGCCACCACCATTTGGTATTGAGACCAAAACTTGAAATAGAGCAATTGAACTCAACATTTGAAGAAGCCTTGAACTCATAATTAACAAGCAGAGTTCCATTCAATGTGTTTTATAGATCAATGCAAGATTTGCCAAATTTTTACAATATTTTATAATTCAGTGAGATTCGCAAAAATTTGACAATATTTTATAATTCAGTGAAATATTCGCCAAATTTTTACAATATTTTATAATTCAGTGAAATATTCGCTAAGATTTTACAATATCTTATAATTTAGTGAAATATTCGCCAAGATTTTACAATATCATATAATAAAATCAAAGGTTCGCCAAAACATTATATATACATATTATATTATTTATAAAATCACCTTCAAAGTTTCCTATTTATTGGGGAGATTCGCCAATTTTTTCTACATATAAATTTGAGGGGGGTTCTTAAAATCATCCTTGATGATGCCCATGTAGTTGACTTGTGATTGTTAGGGTCACTTACCCACCTTAAGTTATTCTTTAACTTATTACTTTGGTATTTTGGGTACTTTTGTTGTGGTACATGCTTTGGTACAAAGGGAGTTCGGTCATAACACCGATTATCATATTTTTAACTTGTACCATTTTTTTATTCTGGTCATGGTACCCTCACCCACGTTTGACTTGACATAGTTTTGTGATTATGTCTTAGTGGGATACATGATCAATGACCTATGTTGATCTGAACTTAACCTCATATGGTGATACTCTTACCCAGGCAATCTGAGGTTTTTACTTTGTGCCAAGTCACACTTATATTGAGATCTATTGTTTGTGACCTTTTGGGTAATTTTTCTTTAAGTTGAGTTCTGTAAAAGTTCAACTCTCGATTTATGGTTGTCATTGACTTCTACCTCAATCCAGTTATCTCTCTCTCTAGTTTGTACTTACCCTTAATGGGGTTTTCTAGTTCCTAGAGCTTGACAAGCCTCTACGAGGCACAATTGCTTATTTGAAAGTAATAATTATGAGTTCAACACCAAAAGGGTTTCACTCCAAGGTAATTATCCTAAACCATGTTATGATGTGATTAATGTGTTTATCTTACATTACATCTGACTGAAAATTGTATTAGCACAGTGACCTAACTGGTAGTGTTGTAGTTTCTTCAACATAGTGACTGACTTAGGAGTGCTAAAGATGAAAAGTTGAAAGATATCAAAACTGTGTTTAATTTATGTCTTGCTATTTAATTTAAGTACTTGATTATTAAATGAAATGTATATTGAAGTATATTGATGTGTACACCTGCTTATTTCAGTATTTCTTATTAAAGTATATTCATGTGTACACCTGTCCAATTGAATTATTGAGATATTGTGGAGAGTTAATAAATGTCAATCTCCCTTAACTGAGTCATTGTTGTTAATTTCCCTTGTTAATATAAATTCATTTTTGGTTTTTCACCATACTACTCTCAGGTTGACATTTTTCTGGTTTGGTCCTCCTGCTTGGTTGATGGATACGCTCATTCTTGATTGAAATTTATTATTTGTTTAAAGAGAAAATCAATATACACATAATGTCTGAAAATATGTCCTACAAGTTGCTTACTAAAGCTTGATACAAAAAAGATCCTCATAATATTGAAAGTCTTCAAAAATCAAATTTCTCATGGCCATTTGAGTGCCACGTCTTTGCATGAATTTGAAATTTGCAACATGTCTAAGGTGTAATATCTCACCTAAGTTAGCTGATGTATTTTGCGTTCTGTACTGTAGTATTTTACTGGTTATTTGGTTCAGATGTATTGACAAATAGTTACGAACACTGCTGCAATGTACTCTTGAGTGGACCCTCTCACTGTAGTTATTGTTTGTTGGGATGATATAGTCAATTAATGTTCCTTAGTTGAGTGATTTTGCCAAACAGTTCACTAACAAATTGTTTTCATATGCATTAGCATAAAATACCATCATGTAAATTTTAAAAATGAAGGGTGGGATTCCAAAAATATGCCATTCAAAGAAAGAGGGTAGGCTACCAATAATATGCATTAGTGTTAGAAGGACCAAAACTAGGTGATATACTAGTTAACTTCCTTAATTTGTTGTCCCCGGTGGTTTTGTTCTCCCCACAAGAGAAAAAGACCATCAAATATGCAAACTCAGTCCACAAAAGAGCTCACAGCCTATAGTGATGAATGTGGTGTCATATGGACAACTTGTTATGGCATTGTAACTTGGTCTCTTCCTTCCACAAATCGTCCTCCCAATACCAAACACTTCAGTGGATATTTGTAACACAACATCCACTAGGGTTTGCATGTCCCTCCTAAGCCCAGATTTGAGGGAAGTAAATGTGCTTAACTAAGAATCTTTCAATTTGTGGATGTGTACTTTCAAAGAAGAAAGAAAGCATTGTCTTTTTTATTCTTGTTTTATCGACTGTAGGCACCACCAAATAGGTATTTGTCAGATCTATATTCCTTGAGTGATGATGAATATATACTCAGAGAGGTTTAAAGTGATATGAGTTGTACTAGATCTACCGGTTTTATATCAACTAGATCTGAAAAGATAAGGAAAAGATTTCATAGATGCATGAAATATTTTATTGCCAATGGTGGGTGGTGTAATTATGATGCATAGAGCATACAAGACATTGATTTTCCATTAAGGTATAAACATCTATTGCAACGATGGGTACCTAATATGCTACCTCAAGTGGACACAAATTTCCTCGTCAATGGGAGGATGTATTGCATCGCTCCTTCGTCCTTACATCGATTGGGGCTATTTTCCATGGATGGAATAAAGGTCCACTATAGCACTGTAACTGAATTGATGGAGTATGTAGGACCAATATACATATACAATAGCTCATTGATCTTGGTCCAATAGACTCGAAGTATGCAGAGATACGGAGTTGCCACGAATTATATTCAACTAGCAGAAAAAAAATAAAAACAAAGGGGCGATGATGTATATTGATGGGGGACCAAAAGCGTCCGAAAACGTTGTTGGATTTATAAATAGTACACGACCAGTGACAACAAATAAGCAACAAAATTGCGAATTCGAGGGACGTGAACAACATCGTATATTTGTATGTGCAATAAAAACAATACTTGCAGGTGAAGAGTTGTTGATCGATTACAACTTAAATCGAATATATGTGGCTTCCGCAGTCCAGGGTAATCGTGGACCGTAAAAAACTATGCCTCATCAGGTAAATGCTAAATGTAGTAACTAAACATGACTACAATAACTAAATTTTTCATTTTTTCTGTTAACATTCGATTTCCACTGTTGACATTCGCTTTTTTCATGCTTATTATGAATATTTACATGTGATTACATGCTGATTACACTGCTATGAATATCTCATTTTTGTTTATGATGCAATTATTGACTCAACATTTGTTTAGGGTGGCGGCAGTGGAAAGGCACATGCTGCTTCCATGGTCCAGGGTGACCGTGGAAGGTCAGACTATATGCCTTGTGTAACATACCCTTTAAGCTAGAAAACATTTTATGTTTAGAAACATTATGATAACTTTTATTATAAACTTTGTATTGGACAGGTGTCCAAGGATGACTGTAATTGCACAATATATTATTATTTAATAAATAAAATAGGAGACAAACACCTAAGAGGATTGTTGAAAGAGTGGTTACTGATCCACTAGGTGGAATGGAATCTGGGGTAGAAGGAAATGGACAAATGGAAGCATCATGATGCAACTAACTAGCTATTGGTATGGGACAACTCCCTTGAAATGTGGTCATAGTACCCTGAAAGATGGGATTGGAGCTTGAGCCTCATTTATTCTAAACTGACCACTAAAATACCTAGGCAGTCTATATAATAGCCATCAAATTATGAACTGAGGTTCATCACTTTTCCTGATGAGGAAATTTACCTTGGGGTTTTGCTATGTTTGCACCCAAGAGATTTCATGAGGGGATATGTTGTTGTTGATCAGGTTGTGAGTCTGCAAAACTCTTATTGAGTTCAGGAGTTTGATGCTGAGTGGAGAAGGAATTTGTTTCAGAAGGTTGATACCGAGTGGAGAAGGTATTTTTAAGTGCCTTGCTTCTACACAGATTCCACCCACTTACTGGATCAGTAAGCAGGCTCGGGGGTTCATTGGAAGTCAGCAGTTGAGCTGCTTCTTCTGAAGTAGGTTCGGAGGAACATGCCTCCTTGGGTGTTTGTCAGCCCTATAATCTGTTACAGGTTCTATTGTCTTATCTACTTTTATTTTTTAGTTCTGTCATCTATTTAAAACTTTTACTGTTAAGTTCTTTATTTCAGTTTTCTTGAATAAATTATTAATTTTGTATCATTCGAATGATTGAATAAAATGTCTCTACATTTTTCCCCATGCAAAAAGGAACAACATCGTACTCTAGTACAGAGATAGATTAAAATAGATAGGTATGATTGGCAAGGTAGCCAAGTGATAGAAAGAATGCAAATAATGTGTTTCTTTAAATTACTATTTATTGTTAATTTTCTAAGTCTCCCTATATCAGTGTTTTTCAGTATTTTCTGATTTAGACAAGTATTTCCAAAAATTACAGTAGTGTTTCTCTATTTGCTTAAATAGCAGTTTGTTTATAAGTACATAAATTTCCTTCTAAAAGTTTAAATGAAAATATTTCCTATCCCCTACAGTTACAGGGTAGATTCCATTAGGTAGCTTAGTTATATCAATTTCTTTTAATAATAATGCATAGAATAAATACAAATTATTTATGTATTGACCATTGACTCTCACACAATTTATTCTATGTTTAAGAGTAATTATATTCCTTTAATAGAGTCGAGTTATAGATTTCCATCAGGAACAGTTTTGCATTTCTAAGTTTTTACATTTCCCTACTACAGTAGGAAATCGAATTTGTTCTCAACATATTCTTTAATAATAAACAAAGCAAACACTTGTACAGTAATCATTTCTGTAAGTCCAATAGTTAAATTTCATAGATTCATTTCTAGGGTTTAGATAATACTTTTGATTGCAAAATAAATCAAAATAGAAATAATAGACATTAATCCTTTTTACCAAGACCAAATACTTACACCATAAACAAGCCTGTAGATTGTTTAAGTTAAGATTGAATAATCAAAACAACTGTAGAAGATTTCAAATAAATAATGAACACAGGCTTATTGCTGAGACCTTAACTAAAGCATTGTTAAGATTTATATTCCAAAACAAAGACTAAACCCTAACACTGGAAATTACTTCCCTATTCTCTTTATGACGCAGCAACAACATTATAAACAAAAACGAAGCACATACAGGCTGTAAGCCTTATCAACAATTTCATTTATCCATTGTTCTATAAAACAAACTGTTGTATTATTGTTTCGCAAAAACATCCACTCATCGATCGGTAACCAAGATAAACACAATGGTCGATTAAACCTTGCTTATTCCCATATCATTGACGAGTTACTACTCGTGTTTACAGACCAAGCCCTAAATCAACGAAGAGACACAACCATACTTTCCATCCATCAACCATAAAAACACAGAACCCTTTTGATAACGAGAAGTATCACTATTTTAAGTCTGAGAATGAAAATCTCTGTTACACCACAGTCACGCCATTGCCTTGTGTGTCGAGGTATTACCTCCCCATACTGTAAAGGTTCACAACCCTATCGCTACAGCTTACAAAACTCTCTGAGTTAAAAACAAACACACAACATCACACAGTTGGCCATCTCCTTCATCTACACAGAGTCTTAAGACAAATGCTGAGGTTTAATGGTTGGTATAGCTATTCCTCCAACCTTCAAACACCCAGTTGTAGGAGCCATGTAATATTTCACCTGCGAGGACATTACAGGCATGGTTAAAACAACATCTTGAGATGAATGATTTCAGTATCCACATTTGAATAAGCGTCAGCACATAGGTATGACATTACAGCAAAGGAAATCAAACACGTTACCTATTTAAATGATAGCCGTAGTAGCATTTGAACACCAGGATAGATGTAACTGCCATGAAACCCTACTCATCGAATGCTGGTATGGCTGAAGCCAACATCAAACCACCAACTTTTTCAACACAGTCAAACAGTACCGAGAAGAAGTAGCAACTGTGGCGAGGCCCATTTCCATTCATTACAAACCCAACATTAAAATAAACAGACACTCAACAAATTTGGTATCGAATCACCCAAAACAAACTCTAAGATTGACAACCAAAAGCATTCAACACTGTACAAGCTGGAGAGAGCTTGGCTCTATAAATTTCACAGGTTTCGGGTTCAAAACTCAGGAGCTACGCCTCCATAGGTAGAACAACCAAGCTACAAACCCTCAGCCTGTTGGCCACGCAGAGCTACCACTACCAAGTAACAAAAGACACAATAACTCATCAATTGCAGTAAAGGTAGGGTTTAAGCAACGCATTGAAAAGCCTTTCAAGATCGACAGTGGAGATCACCAGTGGGATTTACGAAATCTCAAATTGTCTATCAAATTAATTGGAACATCATTGCTACAGCCATGAAGGAGCGAGCTCGGCAACACATAACCCTTGCCAACTTTACAACTCAACCATTCGGTGGTTACACCATGAAGCTATCACGTGATCCAGGATTAATGTGCCATCCACGATGGACTTCCATTATTCTTGATAGTTGTGTGCATTCAATGCACAAGATTCAATTACCTTCGCCAACCTGTATTGGGTAGTAACATTCACATCAGGGAGTTATTACAATATGGTTACAGTTATGATAAGGTCGGACATATCACCCTTGTAACATTTAGATTAAGGGTTGGACGGGATGTCACCACCATTGTATAAGTATTACATAGGTCATGTGAATGCACATAACCCTCTATAGTTTCTCACCAAGGCTATAATATGTCCATAAAGCCACAAAGTTATACACACGCACAAATATTATATATAGTTATTTTATATATAATATTTAGTTAGTATTTCAACACTTTGCATTTAATCTATTTATTTGCATATAGTTTGTAATGTTGGCATATAAAATTTGTATCGGTTGCATATTATCAAATAGGTTGCATGAGCACCACCTAGGGTCATATAAGTGTACACAAAGCATAATAGAAAATTACCAAGGATTACATAGCATCAAAATGAGTCGCGATAATACACTCACCCTTGTTATATAAAGTTAATTTATATAATAATTGGTAAATATTTCAAATACATTGCAAATAGATTATAACGACATATTTCAAAGTACTTATATAGAGTTTCTACGAAATCGCTTGGGAAGAAAAGATAAACGTTCATGTGCAACATAACAGGATACTCGAATGAAAACCATAGCTATGTTTGAGTACAAACCAAGCCACAATAGTTATAGACCTTCTCATAATTCAATTACAAAGAGTATAATTTCTACAATATGAGATGTACAATTAGTATCAATAGTCATTTTCAGATATCATAAACTTGAACACCTTTAAAGTTTCGAACCAGGGTTCTCACCGATAGAATGCCCAAAAGTCTTTATCTCTTCAATCATTGACAAAAGAGACCTACTAAAAAACTGTGGTCACTTGTCGCAATTTAAAACTCTTACCTGTAAGTTGTCACAAGTACGAAATCACATGCTTTAGCATGAATGCTAAGTAAGCCTCGGGGAGTCCAAAGGACGCCTTCATCAATCAAACAAAAGTACATTAGTCAAACAGTAGAATCAACATTTATAAACAACGACAGTAGAGATGTGTAGCAGCACAACTAATTATTGGATAACATCAAAACTTAAGCAGAAATCTGTTTGTCGCAAATCCTTACTTAATAAACCAGTAGGGCATTTAATATAGCAAGATAACATTTTATGCATTGTTCTATTTCTGCATTCATTAATAGGTAATAAATGTCACATAGAAAAGTTTTAAATTTTTGTGATTTTTTGGGATGTTACATGTGGTATCATAGCGCAAGTTCAAACTCTAGGCTTGAATGAGGCTCATGCGTGCAAACAGGAAAATAAACCAAAAAGTTTATGTTACTAACTTTTGTAATTTAATTTAATTTTTACACAGAACATATTGACTTTTATTTGCAGGTATGGAAATGCCAGAGGAATCGGCAGAGGACAGATCTCCTCGTAATGAACAAATTAATCATAATAACACTGAAGGAATTTACGTTGAGTTAAACAACCAGTCTTCTGAAATTTTACGCACTGTGTAGGATTTAAAATTTGAGTTAAAAGCTATAAAAGAAGAAAATGAATGGATCTTAAAGGCCCAAGAAGAGTTACAACAGAATTTAAAAGGAAACTGTCACAGTGATGAAAGAGGCAGAAAATCAGAATTTAGAGTTGATTCTGAAATAATGTTCCACCAACATAAGCATAAGAAATCAAGGAACGATAAAATGAATAGTTACTCATCTTCTAAGTCTGATTCATGTAATAATGATGTAAATTATGACAAAGTAACAGTGAGTGCTGCTCTAAAAAGAGAAAACATAAGCATCATGAATAGATTACTGGTGAATTTAAAAAGATTAAGCCACCTACTTTTAATTGCGAAAGTGAGAAGGGTGAGATAGCAGAAGCTTGGCTATCTGGGATGAAAAAGTACTTTAGTATTTATGACTACTCTTCTCAACTAAAAGCCAAGATGGCTATTTACAATCTAACCGAAAAGGAAGATATGTGGTGGCGGGATCTTAAAAGAATCAAGAGAATAAAAGAAAAAGAAGCAACTTGGACTATGTTTAAAAGTTTGTTTAAAAAGAAGTTCTTGTCTAAACAGTATTTTGAGGATAAATCAAAGGAGTTTTATGATTTAAAGTTGGGTACAATGAACATGAAAGAACTGTGTAGCAAGTTCCTTAGCTTGCTGAGGTATGTACCCTACATGGTTGAAGGAAGCCTAAAGTGCAAAGGTTTCTCAATTGTTTACCGTTTAATATAAAGACCATATTGAGTATGATAATCCTTCCACTTTGGAAGAAGCCATGAGAAAGGAAAATTTTTGTTTTGACCAAAACAGAAAAAGAGAAGGAACAACTGGTTGGAAGAACAATAAAACTAATCAGTATGACTATAAAAGGAAGAGTTTTAATCAGAATGCTAGAGGTTTTAAGAAAAACTTTAATAACAGAAATTTTTCTAATAATTATCGGAATAATACATCTCAGAATACTACTGCTACAAGGAATGTACCTAACAATCACAACAATAATAATAACAATAATAAAAATAGGTATGCTGAGCAGAAAGGACCCATAAAGTGCTATGAATGTGGCCGACCACACAAGAGAGCAGATTGCCCATGCAACAAGAGGACAGTCAACAATACACATACTATGCAAGCAGAACCTACAGTTGGAGATATCGCAAGAGAAATGCCCAGGATAAATGCAGCATTGGAGAACTGTCAAGCAGACCATCAAACATCCATAGTCAAAATTGAAGGTATCATACAAAACGAGTCTATTTCTATTTTAATAGATCTTGGTCCAAATTTAAGTTATATTTCACCTACTTTAGTAGACCGTTGCAAGCTAAAAACAGAGAAATTTATTGATGTATGGTTAGTTCAGTTTGCAACCGAAACTAAAAGAAAGGTTACAGATTTTGTTCAGAATTGTGAAGTACTTTTAAATCAGCTGAAAACGCAAGTTAATCTGAATGTTTTACCCTTAGGTTCATATGATTTTTTAATTGGCATGGATTGGCTCGAACATCATAGAGTTATATTGAATTGTTATGATAAATCTTTTACTTGTATAAATAATGAAGGTAATTCAGAAACAGTGAAAGGAATTCATAGACAGATTTCAGTAAGGCAGATTTCTGCTTTACAAGTAAAGAGAGTTGCTAGAAAAGGTTGTAAATTGTTTGTTGTTAATGTTGTTAATGATGAATGTACATCCAAAGAAGACAAGTTAAAACTAGAAGATATTCCCATCCTTAGGGACTTTTCAAATGCATTCCTTGAAGAAATTCCAGGATTACCCCCGAAAAGAGAACTTGACTTCACCATAGAGTTAGTACCCGGTGCGGTACCAAACTCAAAGGCCCCCTATACGATGAATATTCTAGAGTTAAATGAGTTAAAATCTTAGTTGAAAGAATTAATAGATAAAAACTACATACAGCCCAGTGTGTCCCCTTAGGGAGCACCAGTAATATTTGTTAAAAAGAAGGACGGTACTATGCGTTTCTGCATTGACTACCGTCAGCTTAATAAAATGACAATTAAGAACTGGTATCCCTTACCCAGCATAGATGATCTTTTTGATCAAGTACGCGGAGCAGAGATATTCACTAAAATTGATCTAAGGTCGGGTTATCATCAAGTCCGAATAAAAGACGAGGACATATTCAAAACTACATTCAGAACGCGTTATGGACACTATGAGTTCGTAGTTATGCCTTTTGGGCTAATTAACGCACCAGCAGTGTTCATGTGTTTAATGAACAACGTTTTGCATAAATATTTGGATAAGTTCGTAGTGGTATTCATTTATGATATCCTGATTTACTCAAAGACTAAGGAAGAGCATGATGAACATCTAAAAATCATTTTACAAGTAGTTAGAGATCACCAACTTTACGCTAAGTTAGGTAAGTGTGATTTCTATAAAGATAAAATTCAGTATTTGGGTCATATAATTTCAAAAGATGGTATTTCTGTTGATCTTGATAAAATAAAAGCAATAAATGAATGGCCTATCCCAAAAGATGTAACTGATATATGGTCATTCAAGGGTATAATGGGGTATTATAGAAAGTTTATTGAAGGGTTCTCTAGAATTGCTAACCCCATCACTTCTTTGCAGAAGAAAAGAGAGAAATTCATATGGGATCAAAAGTGTCAAGACAGCTTCAATAAGTTGAAAGAATTGTTAACTACTGCACCAATCTTAAAAATTGCAGATCCTAATAAGGATTTCGTCGTATGCACGGATGCATGCAATGAAGGACTTGGGGGGTCTTAAGTCAAGAAGGTCATGCAATTGCTTTTGAGTCAAGGAAGTTAAAAATACATGAAAAGAATTACGCTACGTATGATCTTGAGTTGGCAGCCATGATACATGCTTTAAAGATGTGGCGCCATCACTTGATCGGTAGAAAATTCATTTTAATGATTGATAATAAAGGGTTAAAGTATTTATTGGATCAAACAAATCTGAATGCAAGGCAAGCTAGGTGGTTAGCTTTCCTTAGCAAGTACGATTTTGAGATCAATCACATTAATGGAAAGGAAAATGAGGTTGCTGATGCATTGAGTAGAAATGCTAGATTAAGTTTTGTGGGAGCAATTAGTACTTTTAAAACTGATTTGGAAAATATGATCGAAGAAGGAATTAAGCAAGACGAAAATTACCAAAAATTGTATGATAAAGTGGCTGAAAATTCATCTAAAAATGTTATAACAGATTACAGTATTAATGAAAAAGGCTTCTTAACTTACAAAAACAGAATATATGTGCCTAATTTTTCAAAGGTTAAGTTGTTGATTTTAAATGAAGTTCACAAGAGTCCTTATTTAGGACATCTTGGTTATCAGAAAATGATAAATATGTTAAGAAGGGAGTACTTTTGGCCTAACATGAAGAGTGAAGTTGTTGAATATATAGCTAGATGCTTTGACTGTTAAACTATTAAAGCAGAACATTAACATCCAGCTGGGCTATTGTAGCCCTTACCAATTCCAGAATGGAAGTGGAGATCATAAGCATTGACTTTATTACAGGTTTGCCTAAAAATTAGAAGCAGAATGACTCAATTATGGTTGTTATAGATAAAATTACCAAAGCTGCTCATTTTATTCCTGTTAAAACTACTTTCAAGGCTTCTAACATTGCAGATATTTTCATGAAGCAAATTTTTCACTTGCATGGAATCCCAAAGGTAATCATTTCAGATCGAGACTCTAAGTTTACTGGTAACTTTTGGACAACACTATTTAAATGATTAAATACTAAGTCGAATTTCAATACTTCTTTCCACCCACAAACTGATGGTCAAACAGAAAGAGTAAATCAGATTTTGGAAAATATGTTAAGATTATATGTTAAAGATCAACCATCTAAATGGGAGGATTATTTACACCTAGTAGAATTTGCCTACAATAATAATTATCAAGCATTTGCTAAGTTAAGTCCATTTGAAATTTTGTATGGAAGAAAATGTTGTACTCCAATTTTGTGGGATAATCCTGTAGATAGATTGATGTTAGGACCAGATCTATTGAAAGAAATGGAGATAACTATGAAACAGGTTCAAGGTAACTTAAAAGTTGCCCAAGATCGGTAGAAAAGCTATGCTGAATTTGAAACGAACAGAAAGAGAATTTTAGGTAGGAGACCATGTTTTCATAAAGGTAAAGCCCATGAAAAGTTCTTTGAAGCTTGGGAGCTGTGCTAAATTAGCACCGAGGTATTGTGGACCATTCGAAATCCTATTAAGGATAGGAGCTGTTCCATATCAATTGGCATTGCCATACAATTTAAAAATCCACAATGTTTTTCATGTTTCTGTTTTAAAGAAGTATGTGCATGATGCTACTCATCTGTTGAATTGGAATGACATACAGGTGGAACCCAAAGGAGATTTTCAGGTGGAACTAGACTGTATTCTAGACCGGAGGGAAATTATGCTTCGGAATCACACCATAGGGCAGGTAAAGGTGCAACGGAAGCACCTTAGCCCTGATGAAGCTACCTGGGAACTAGAAAGTAATATGCGGGCAGCATATCTAGTTATGTTCCATGAGGAACTTGATGATGAATAAGAAACATTAAAGACAATGTTGAGCTTAAGAGGGGGTGTTTGTAACATACCCTTTAAGCTGGAAAACATTTTATGTTTAGAAACATTATGATAACTTTTATTATAAAGTTTGTATTAGACAGGTGTCCAAGGATGACTGTAATTGCACAATATATTATTATTTAATAAATAAAATAGGAGAGAAACACCTAAGAGGATTATTGAAAGAGTGGTTATTGATCCACTAGGTGGAATGGAATTTGGGGTAGAAAGCAATGGACAAATGACAGCATCATGATGCAACTAACTACCTATTGGTATGGGACAACTCCCTTGAAATGTGGTCATAGTGCCCTAAAAGATGGGACTGGAGCTTGAGGCTCATTTATTCTAAACTGACCACTAAAAGACCTAGGCAGTGTATATAATAGCCATCAAATTATGAACTGAGGTTCATCACTTTTCCTTACGAGGAAATTTACCTTGGGGTTTTGCTATGTTTGCACCCAAGAAATTTGATGAGGGGATATGCTGTTGTTGATCATGTTGTGAGTCTGCAAAACTCTTATTGAGTTCAGGAGTTTGATGTTGAGTGGAGAAGGCATTTGTTTTAGAAGGTTTATACCGAGTGGAGAAGGTATTTTTGAGTGCCTTGATTCTATATAGATTCCACCCACTTATTGGATTAGTGAGCAGGCTCGGGGGTTCATTAGAAGTTAGCGGTTGAGCTGCTTCTTCTGAAGCAGGTTGGGAGGAACAGGTCTCCTTGGGTGTTTGTTGACCCTATCATCTTTCACAGGTTCTATTGTCTTATCTACTTTTATTTTTAAGTTCTGTCATCTATTTAAAACTTTTACTGTTAAGTTCTTTATTTCAGTTTTCTTGAATAAATTATTAATTTTGTATCATTCGAATGATTGAATAAAATGATCTCTGCATTTTTCCCCATGGAAAAAGGAACATCATCGTACTCTAGTACAGAGATAGATTAAAATAGATATGTATGATTGGCAAGGTAGCCAAGTGATAGAAAGAATGCAGATGATGTGTTTCTTTAAATTACTGTTTACTGTTAATTTTCTAAGTCTCCCTATATTAGTGTTTTTCAGTATTTTCTGATTTAGACAAGTATTTCCAGAAATTACAGTAGTTTTTCTCTATTTGCTTAAATAGAAGTTTGTTTAGAAATACATAAATTTCCTTCTGAAAGTTTAAATGAAAATATTTCCTATCCCCTATAGTTACAGGGTAGATTCCATTAGGTAGCTTAGTTATATAAATTTCTTTTAATAATAATGTATAGAATAAATACAAATTATTTATTTACTGACCATTGACTCTCACACAATTTATTCTATGTTTAAGAGTAATTATATTCCTCTAATAGAGTCGAGTTATAGATTTCCATCATAAACAGTTTTGCATTTCTAAGTTTTTACATTTCCCTACTAGAGTAGGAAATCGAATTTGTTATCAGCATATTCTTTAACAGTAAACAAACCAAACACTTGTACAATAATCATTTATGTAAGTCCAATAGTTAAATTCCACAGATTCATTTCTGTAAGTCCAATAGTTAAATTGCACAGATTCATTTCTAGGGTTTAGATAATACTTTTGATTGCAAAATAAATCGAAATAGAAATAACAGACATCAATCCTTTTTACCAAGACCAAATACTTACACCATAAACAAGCCTGTAGATTGTTTAAGTTAAGATTGAATAATCAAAACAACTATAGAAGATTTCAAATAAATAATGAACACAGGATTATTGCCGAGACCTTAACTAAAGCATTGTTAAGCTTCATATTCCAAAACAAAGACTAAACCCTAACACTGGAAATTACTTCCCTATTCTCTTTATGATGCAGCAATAGCATTATAAACAAAAACGAAGCACATACAGGCCGTAAGCCTTATCAACAATTTCATTTATCCATTGTTCTATAAAACAAACAGTTGCATTATTGTTTCGCAAAAACATCCACTCATCGATTGGTAACTAATATAAACACAATGGTCAATTAAACTTTGCTTATTCCCATATCATTGACAAGTTACTACTAGTGTTTATAGGCCAAGTCCTAAATAGATGAAGAGACACAACCATAATTTCTATCCATCAACCATAAAAACATAGAACCTTTTTGATAACGAGAAGTATCACTATTTTAAGTTTGAGAATGAAAATATCTGTTACACCACAGTCATGGCATTGCCTTATGGGTCCAGGTATTACCTCCCCATACTCTAAAGGTTCACAACCCTATCGCTACAGCTTACAAAACTCTCTGAGTTAAAAACAAACATCACACAGTCAGCCATCTCCTTCATCTACAAAGAGTCTCAAGACAAATGCCAAGCCTTACCGGTTGGTATAGCTATTCCTCCAACCTTCAAACGCCCAGTTGTAGGAGCCATGTAATATTTCACCTGCGAGGACATTACAAGCATGGTTAAAACAACATCTTGAGATGAATGATTTCAGTATCCACATTTGAATAACCGTTATCACTTAGGTATGACATTACAATGAAGGAAATCAAACACGTTACCTTCTTAAATGATAGCCATAGCAGTATTTGAACGCCAGGACAGATGTAACTGCCATGAAACCCTAATCGTCGAATGTTGGTATGGCTGAGGCCAACATCAAACCACCAACTTTTTCAACATAGTCAAACAATACCGAGAAGAAGTAGCAACTGTGGCGAGGCCCATAGCCATTCATTACAAACCCATCATTAAAATTAACAGACACTCAACAAATTTGGCATCGAATCACCCAAAACAAACTCTAAGATTGACAACCGAAAGCATTCAACACTGTACAAGCTGGAGAGAGCTCAACTCTATAAATTTTAGAGGTTTTGGGTTCAAGACTCAGGAGCTACACCTCAACAGGTAGAACAACCAAGCTACAAACCCTCAGCCTATAGGCCACGCAGAGCTACCACTACCAAGTAACAAAAGACACAATAACTCATTAATTACAACAAAGGTAGGGTTTAACCAATGCATTGAAAACCCTTGCAAGATCGATGGTGGAGATCACCGATGGGATTTACAAAATCTCAAACTGTCTATCAAATTAATTGGAACATCATTGCTACAGCCATGAATGAGCCAGCTTGGCAACACATAACCCTTGCCAACTGTACAACTCAACCATTCAGTGGTTACACCATGAAGCTATCACGTGATCTAGGCTTAACATGCCATCCATGATGGACTTCCATTATTCTTGATAGTTGTATGCATTCAATGCACAGGATTCAATTACCTTTGCCAACCTGTATTGCGCAGTAACATTCACATCATGGAGTTATTACAATATGGTTACAGTTATGATAAGGTCGGACATATCACCCTTGTAACATTTAGATTAAGGGTTGGACGAGATGTCACCACCATTGTACAAGTATTACATACGTCATGTAAATGCACATAACCCTCTATAGTTTCTCACCAAGGCTATAATATGTCCATAAAGCCACGAAGTTATACACATGCACAAATATTATATATAGTTATTTGATATATAATATTTAGTTAGTATTTCAACACTTTGCATTTAATCCATTTATTTGCATATAGTTTGTAATGTTGGCATATAAAATTTGTATCGGTTGCATATTATCAAATAGGTTGCATGAGCACCACCTAGGGTCATATAAGTGTACACAAAGCATAATAGAAAATTACCAAGGATTACATAGCATCAAAATGAGTCACGATAATACACTCACCCTTGTTATATAAAGTTAATTTATATAATAATTGGTAAATATTTCAAATACATTGCAAATAGATTATAACGACATATTTCAAAGTACTTATATAGAGTTTCTACGAAATCGCTTGGGAAGAAAAGATAAACGTTCATGTGCAACATAACAGGATACTCGAATGAAAACCATAGCTATGTTTGAGTACAAACCAAGCCACAATAGTTATAGACCTTCTCATAATTCAATTACAAAGAGTATAATTTCTACAATATGAGATGTATAGTTAGTATCTATAGTCATTTTGAGATATCATAAACTTGAACACCTTTAAAGTTTCGAACCAGGGTTCTCACCGATAGAATGCCCAAAAGTCTTTATCTCTTCAATCATTGACAAAAGAGACCTACTGAAAAACTGTGGTCACTTGTTGCAATTTAAAACTCTTACCCGTAAGCTGTCACAAGTACGAAATCACATGCTTTAGCACGAATGCTAAGTAATCCTCGGGCCGTCCAAAGGACCCCTTCATCAATCAAACACAAGTACATTAGTCAAACAGTAGAATCAACATTTATAAACAACGACAGTAGAGACATGTAGCAGCACAACTAATTATTGCATAACATCAAAACTTAAGCAGAAATCTATTTGTCGCAAATCCTTACTTAATAAACCAAAAGGGAATTTAATACAACAAGATAACATTTTATGCATTGTTCTATTTCCGCATTCATTAATAAGCAATAAATGTCAAGTAGAAAAGTTTTAAATTTTTGTGATTTTTTTGGGATGTTACACCTTGTCAGGTAAATGTTAAATATAGTAAATAAATATGACTACAATAACAAGATGTCCCGATTTTCACTATTAGCATTCGCTTTTTTCGTGCTTCTTGTTAATATTTCCATATGATAACATGCATATTAAACTGTGGTAGGAGTCTGCTCATGGCCATGGAGAAGAACATGTATCTTCTACTTTTGAGGTAAAAATAAATATTAATGCAATATCTCATTTTTGTTTATGTTACAATTATTTAGTATGAGGTAAACATTTATTTATTGATTTATTGTGTCAGGGTGGCGCCATTGGAAAGGCACCTGTTGCTTCCATGGTCGAGGGTGACCGTGGAAGGTCACACTTTGTGGCCTGTCAGGTAAGTGTTACATATAATAACTAAATGTTTCAATTTAGTATGTTAACATTCAATGTCCACTATTGACATTCGCATTTTTCTGAGCTTATGATGGATTATTGGTTCATTTTTCTGACATTATGATGGATTACTGGTTCATTCAAGACCGTGGTAAGGCACCTGCTACTTCCATGGTGTCGGTTGATCGTGGACACTCACCGGCCATAACACTGCGTCAAGTAAGTGTTAGTGCATAATAGTAACTTAATTTTCATTACAATATCAATATTTGAATGATGTTAAAATTATATTGCTTAATTTAATTTATTGTTTGATGAATTTAGTCATGTGCACTCGATCTGGGTGATGAGGGGTTTGAGGAAGACATTTTCTATTCCACTGAACCACTGTACACTTTTAGAATAGCGTTGAAAAAGGAAAACATAGAAATGCTTTCCTTGGCTGGCAAAAGGCCCTTGACACAAGAGAACGGGGCAAGGATTCTAGAGCTGCAAGATCAAATACAATCTTATAGGGTAAGTGGCATCTTCACAAAAACATTTAAGCTCTGACATGATTTCACATTTGATATTATGTTTCGTATTTTTCGAAGTGATTTGATAAAGTACAGTTTATTGTTTGTAAGATTTTTTAAAACTCGTGACTAGAGACCCTGTCGAGATAGGTATAGGTAGCAATGATGGTCCAATGCAGCAAAACAGAAGCAATGTACCAATGAGGATTTTTGGCACTATTGCGGTTGGCCTCGAATCCATTGATGATGCAGGTACACATGATACGAGACATGATGCCATGCCGGAGCATGATACCATGCCGGAGCATGATGAGATGGAGCCTAGGACTCCACATGACTCTGGAGATGAACGTACTGTAGACGACCAAGAAAATTTTCCTGGAGCAACACGACTTAAAAGCACCGGATCACTAGATCTCACCTTTCTAGTGGATGACTCTTGTGTTCCTATAAAAATTCAGAAGATTGCAGGTATTTATTAATTAATTTATTGATTTTAATCATGAAATTGAAATACACATATGTTGAAATTATTATAAATTAATGGATTACATGTTTTTGCAGGAAACAATGTCTTCTACGACCATTTGAATGACAAAGCCTTGGAGTTGTTTGGACCCACCATTCGCACACGGTGGAATAGCCAAGATATAAATAAGAGAGATGAATTGATGGACCACATGATCAACTTATTCGGCAATACTTTCAACAGGAAATTTGTTGCAAAGTTAGCCAATGAGAATTTTAAATATACCAGGGCCCAATATAGGGAAAGATTGCAAGCTGACCTCAAGCATCAGTGCCCTCCCATGGTTTTGGAGAAAGAGTGGAGGGCACTCATAGATGATGCAAAGGAGAACTTGCTAAAATGGAAAGGAAAACAACCACGACTGGTAAAGCAAGGTACAATATATATCATCCTTTTACTAAAATAAGCTCAATTATTTTTTTCTTTTTTGTATTAAGTAAGAATTTTTATATCTAAGGTTTTTCAAAATTTTCATATATAGGCTACCTGACACCTCCAAAGCAACCAAGGTTAGAATGGAAAAGCATGGGTAGCATAGACTGGGATAGGGTGGCTATAGAAAACTAAGAGCAAGAATCGTAAGTATTAAATGATTAATTATTGGGAATATTTATTTAACAGTACCAAACAAATATCTGATTTTGATACTGAAAATTTTAAAATGTGTTATCATGCATTGCAGGGAAATACATTCCAAGTTGCTGCCACCGAGGAAGACCTAAATCTTGGTTTCAAGTTTCGTCTTAAAAGTGTGGTTGAATATCGGAAAAGCTTGGGGCAGACTCCAATCTCCCCAATGACGCAAATGCAGATATATCACCAACTGTAGTATACTATTAAAGTCTATTTAGTTCTGGTTATATCACCCATAACTAAAAATTTATGTTTTTTTTTAACCAACAATGCAACCGCAGTAGTGAATCTAGCAATACTCAGCAAGTACCAGTTGATGTTGGGGTGCACATGTTCCATGATAGTGTGGAGCATGGTGTCCATTCTGGTATGTATGCTTTGGAAATAGAAATATCTACTGTGATTATATATATATATATATTTCCTGACGTATACTTATAAATTTTCTTCTTTCAATGGAAGACTATGCAGCTCAGGAGCCTGAACTGCAAGATGAAGCAACTAGACCTCTAATTAACACCCCAGCTATCACATCCACACAGACAGGTAAGGAGAAATATTGTAATTTTAATCAAAATAATGAAATATTTATTTCAATAATATTTCAGCATCATATATATATGCTCATTTCCGTTGTTGTAGTTCAAACCCCTTTAGAATTGCCTCCACGCCCTGCTCAGCGACGTACAAGAAGTGGCATACATGAGAGCATGGAAACACAAACAATAATAGGAGATATCGCAGTAAATACTACGCCAATTGATGATTGTGATATCGTACTCGCAAGTTTTTTCAATGCAAGAAAACATAAATCAACGAAAAAGTAGAAGCAACATAAATTCATGACTTGTATTTTGATGTATATCAATGTTGTTAGTATGAAACATGGATTCTCTTAATATTAGCTATTAGTAACATAATCGCGTTCTTAAAATATAATGATTTTTCCCATTTATATGAAAGGTAACATAGTTAACTTTTATTTGGTATAGTTACGAGGTACTTATCTTTTATGTGATGCTCTTGGAAATTTTCCCATTTATATCTTTTATTTTCTTAGAATTTGAATTTTAAATTTAAATGTCATCACAAGTCATTGTATGTTTGTTTATAATTATTTTTTATTTTAATATTCAAATTTTGTGTTTTCTCACACATCATCACTCCTGTATGTTCTGCATGTAGATATATTAGTCTGAAACATTCATTCTCTTTATATTAGATATATTAGATATGTTCATCATGACTTCAATCATCATCACTCTTTATAATTTGATTACTGTCCATTACATCTCGAGGACCAACTTCAACACAGGGACCACAGAGGAGTGCTGAAGTTGATAGAGATCAAATTTATGTTATAAAATCTTTTACTATTGCTTTAGCACTAGTCAGAAATTTGGATGGTAATTGTGAGGAATTTTTTCTTTTGTAGACCATATTCCTAAATTGAAAGGTAACACAAGTGGCATTTATTTTCTATGGTACGAGGTACTATATTTGTACCCACACTTCAAGTCTGATTTTTGGTTTAATGTTGACGTGGATATCTTCAAATATACCTTGATTATTGTTATATGATCAATATGTTTATTTTATTACTTGTTACTGAAAGCGATGAAAATTATGTTATAAAATGTTATACTGTTGCTTTAACACTATTTAGAAATAGTACCGTTTTATCATGCAGCTGTAGAATTGTTATTTTATTGTACCTGTATTTCATTTATGTGCTTAATTGTTGTAGTATGTGGACTATGTTAACCTGTTTGAGGTCTGTACTTAACTTTTTCATCTCTCTCAAGGTACTTTCATGTTCCCTTGGTGACTTGTCCCTTGAAAGGATAAGATCTGAACCAAAATGTTGTCTGAGTACAAGGAAGCCTAAACAATTTTTCTTCACTTTTTTCATTGCTTATTTATTGTTGTTGCATATGTTATAATTTGATTACTGCCCATTACATCTCGAGGAGCAACTTCAGCACAAGGACCACAGACGAGTTCTGAAGTTGATAGAGATCAAAGTTATGTTATAAAATCTTTTACTGTTGCTTTTGCACTAATCATAAATTTGGATGGTAACTGTGATAAATTTTTGCTTTTGTAGACCATATTCCTAAATTGAAAGGTAACATAGGTGGCTTTTATTTTCTATTGTACAAGGTACTTATCTGTTATGTGATGCTATCAGGATTGCATAGAGAGAAATGAGGGATATTTTTATTTGGCATCCCGCCACCCTTACTTATACTATGATGATGAAATTTCAATTTATATGGAACGTATGTACATTTGAGAGAGATATGACTGGTTTTACCTTCCCCACCTTGATTGAGCTATGATTGGTCTTGTGGTACCTTATCTTTCACTTATGTTTAATGGGGTAATTTACCCTCCTTGAGTAACTTTTTTAAAACCACCTTGTTGAAGTTTTGGTCTTATAGAGTACTATGGTTGTTTGGCCACATTTGGAGCATACCCTTGGTTCTAAGGGTCATGGGTCTTGTACTACCCACACCTATGTTATGACCATTGTTTATATTTTCTTATTTTATGAGCATTGTTTATATTTGTACCCACACTTCATATATGATTTTTGGTTTAATGTTGACATGGAGATATTCATCCATTTACCTCTCTTATTGTTATATGATCAATATGTTTATTATATTACCTATTACTGATTGAGTTATTAAATAGTTGTTGTACCTTCCCCACCTTGATTGAGTTATTATTGGACTTGTGGTACTTTGTCTTTGACTTGTGGTTAATGCGGTCATTTAACCTCCTTCATTTTTTTTATACCACCTTGTTGAATTTTTGGTCTTATAAAGTACTTCACTTTGATCACCTGTGATTAGTTGTGGTGTGTTGATAATCACTTCTCTTGTGCTGAGACTTGGTTGAAGTTTATAATTTTTGTGATTTTATTTATGTTGAGTTATGTAATGTGCTTGACTATCACTGACCTAATCAACTCTAGTCATTTCTCTCTCTCTGGTTTGTACACACCCTATTGTAGGGTCAGCTAGTTCCTAGAGTAGACTAGCCTCTTCGACGCACAATCAGTCTTTTCTGACAGTAACACTTCTGAGTATTTTTAGAAGAAGGGTTTCACACCCAAGTTGGTATCTTCGACTATATCTCTCTTTTTGTTATATGATATACATGTTTATTTTATTACATGTTACTGAAGATTAGTTTATCATTTTAGTTTGCTTGTTAGTGTAACTCATTATAATTTATTGATATGGTAGTTATGAATATACCAAAGAGCCTGTGTTAAGAACTTACTGGTTGTACATTTGGAGTTCTTGGTTACAAGAGGTAAGTATGCATGTGAAACTTACTGATTATGCCACATATCCAATTCTAGGAGTGGGATCTATCTCACTCCAAATAACATCAAGTGATATCCTTGAGCATATTGGTGTTTTGTATGTACCTAGATTAACTGAAAATCTATAAGTTTTAGTTTAAGTGATGATAGATCTCAAATATATGGATGAGTTTCAAGGCTACTATCTCATGCCCATATTTGTCATAAAACTTCCCAGAACTAAGTATCTTGTTGGTTGGTGTTGTTTTGGATTCTGTATAGGTCTATTTTTTGTCACTTTTCTTACCAATAAGTTTGCCCAGAATTGGATTACTACTGACTAGGAAGTCAACAATAGGGATGAGAATTGATTTTAGGGCCCAATAAGTGACCATATTTGAATTTTAGAGATTCTAGACTGTTGTTTGGGGTCAAGTGTTCAAAACATTGTTAAGGATATTGCCCCGATTTGTCTTTTCATTTATTGAGGTCATAAAAATCCATAGAACACCTTGTATGCCATCTTTTAGTGTTTTTTTTCATGCTCTTCCAACACGGGATGCCCTAAAACAAGGCATATCGTCTATAGATGGCAACAAAACCCTCAATCTCTCGTTCCTCCATAAGATAAATCCATTCCAAGTGGGACAACTTCATGATAATGGCCTTAAAACTTCTCCAAACTATTAGTTAATGCTCAAATGGGTGTACCAATGCATCAAGAAGAGGATTATAAGGTTGAAATGATGTAGCTACTATCAACACCTTCATATTTTCAAAGTAACCTCCAAAGGCCTACTGCAACAATTACTGGTGGTTGCTTACTTCTGATTTGGAGGGTATTAAGCTCATTTACCTCTATTTATGCACCTAGAACTTCCATATATGATAATTTGGTTGTTTAAATACTTGTTGTGACCCTCAAAATTATCTCAAAGTATTCATACTTGTCCATTTGATGCCCATACTTGATTCTAGGGTTATTTATTCCCATAGGACTACCGAGCATAGATCCTAATGTGCTCATAAATGAAAATGAAAGGGATCACTACTGTCACACTATTGATTTAGGTCATAATAAATCCCCAAAGTGTCCTTCTCTTACACTAGCATGTCCAGGCCTTTGGATCGATTTTATTGAATAGAAAATCATCTTGTTGAGAACTAGCCTCTGGGTGTCACCAAACTAATTTAGATATTTATATTTTCACAGGTTGCATGGAAACCAATCTCCAAAAGTCTTTTATAACATTTAATGGCTTGAGTGAGACAAATTTCTGATATCACCAAGGTTCTTCCTTTTCAAGTGATTGTTAATAGTTGACTAAAGTCCCTTGGGATTCATCTTAAAAACCAATGACATTGATTCTAGAGAATGGGTATATTTATAACAAAAAGTTGAGAAACAAATTACAAATTGGTGCACCAACTAGATCTCTATTGGAGGGAATCTCACACTAAGGGTCAAACACAAAACAACACACCTACCTAATGGACAAATGTAGAATGGGGGGTAACACACTATCCCAACACATCTTATACCAAATCCTAGACAAGTCAACATCTCAGTGATGGACCAATCAATCTGATGGTAGGCTTTGTCAAATTTGATCTTCAAGAAGAGGACTTGCTAATCAATGTCCCGAGACTTGTTTATTCCCTCCAAACAATCTTCCTAGAAACATCTCACACCCAAAGAGCTAAAGACATGGCTAAGCTCTTGTAAGCTACACTCAGTAGAGTGATATATTTCCATCCCCCAATAAATTCTCTGGCAGAGTCCTTGGGGATCAATGTAATTAGCTCTTCGTTAATGGATTTAATCAAGCAACCCATGTAAAAGGTCTCAAACACCAAGTAGTTGAAATCATCCTCTACTATTTCCCACATTGCCTTTTAAAACTCACATTATAGTTCATTTTCATCACTTATCATCAAGATTCCATTGACATGCAGAACAATAATCATCCCATTCCCATTACTTAGCTCAAAGTGTAAAAATACCTCAAATTCCAAGTAGCAGAAACCAACCCCTACTATGTCCCACATCACCTTGTAAGACTCACATCATAATTCCTTGTCATCGATTATCATCAATATGCCATTGAGATCTTTTCTATAAATAGCATAGCTATGAAATATTTATTTTATTGATCCATCTAAGCTTGTTAATAGAAGGTCATGACAAAATGTAAATCGCTATCATATCCCTATGCACAATGGCATTCCTTAATATTGATGATGATGATTGTTAATGTATATTGAGAACGACTTTGGTCTATTAATCTTCAAGAAAAAAAATGGTAAGGAATCACTATGTTTGCTTTAAAATTTTATTTTGATACTCTAAAAAATAGGGCCATTGTGTAATAAGCCTCATCTAGATTAGCTAGATTATGCCGAGGAATATCTTTCATTTGTCACGATACCAAAGATTGGCATATTTTGGTCTTAACACCTAGGCATCATGCTTGAGTATGGAGGGTTATGATTATTAGATGGAAAATTTTATTGGTTAAGAATATATGTTACAATGTAGAGGAATGTACTACATGAGGATTAAACATGCATGATTCAAGGATTGCAATTTACTTTGGTATATTTTTTTTTTAACACTTCCAGGTATCATCTCAATATCGATGAATGTTCGTGTAGGATATAGAAGATGTTTGCACCCAGATGCTAAACCTACCATGGAAGTTCGTCTCAATAGCAACGCACCTCTTCTAGTAGTTTCCACGCAGATGTTGAACCTGCCACAAAAGTTAGTGAATCGATTCGTGGATATTGCGATGTGCGTTCATGGAGCTATAGAAAATGTTTCCATGCAAATGCTAATCCTGCAACGAATGTATGTCTCTATTCGCAACAAACCTCTTCTATAAGTTCTTCTCTATAGACACGAACATTTGTAGTAGGCTTAGCATCTGCGTGGAAACATATAGAAGATGTGCGTCGATATATCGACGAATATTCATGGCAGGTTTCAGATTCCGTAGATCTGAGAACTGTTGTATAGGTGACACATGGCCACTATGAAGCATTGCTACTACCACAACGGGGAATCTTCGTCTCTATATCCATGAACATTTTTCCACAGAAAACAAAACCCATATCATGGAAACAGGGACAATAGATCGTGGTAATTACAACAAAAAAATGTGGAAAATTTGACCATATGTACTAGTGGTTATTGGTGTAGAATTTTCAAATGCACATAATAGATCTGCCAATCCTAAAAAAGTGGCGTAATTATAGTGAGGAGCACAAACTTGGTTGACCATCAAAAGAAACTAAGAGAGTTGTCTCCGATCCCTTGATCTAGGAAAATGGATCTACTACGAGTAGATTGAAATCAACAGAGCTTGCAAGCATGGAAACATTTTGAACAAAACCAAAACAAACAGGGTAAGTGCAATCATAACTCAAACCACGACCAGTTGAACAAAGCAAAGGTTTAATAATTTAATCGATTTCATTGGAAAATGAAGCGACGGTTAAGTCTGGGTATCTACAAACCATTTGATAGTTACTCACACAGTAAACGAACCCCTTTCCTATTATATTTTTCAGTAACATACAAGAGACCCGATACCAAAAATTGACTATTGTGCAAATATTCTAAGCTGACTGAAATAAGAACTTCGTAGAGGATCTAATAGGTCAGTTTGCTTGTCAGAACACGATTTGTGACTAAGAAAAATATTTAGGGTCCGGGAATTTCATTCAATTGTAACTCTGTTTATAAATGAAACTGTCAAAAAGAGGTATATGCATACACATATTCTTCAAGAGCCGCAGTTAAACTGTCGACCCATCAACAAGATTCCATTCACATGTAACATATTATTAATCAAATAATTTATGCACATAAAACTTCGTATATGTAAGAGCTATTACTTGTTTCCAAATTCTGAAATATATTCTGTAGCGTGCTTATGTTATCTATATATTATTTTGACAGAGTTCTTAATTTATTGCGAAATCTCATCATAAGCAGAGGGTAAAATAAAAATAAAAAGACCTGATTTCAACAAAGGCTCAAGCTCGATATCTTATAGCGGTTTCATATTATACCAAATATTCGCATAAAACAAAGTTAGCAATTTTTAAACAAGGTAAATAACATTAAGACACCAACAACATTGGAAATATATATATCATTTCCAATAACTTCAATGTTGTAACATCCCAAAATACATCAAAACAATGGATTACTATAACTGTATATCATTACAATGTTAAAATCAATATAATGCTCATATCTAACTTCTTTCAAACAAGTAAACACGACTTGTCTTTATTTCTTGTTCTTGAAATTAAGTATCCAACATGTTTATATCACACTAATAAAATAGTAAGGGATTTATTCTAAAAGTAATCTATATATATTAATAACACATTGCAAGGACAATACACTGTGTATAAAATAATCCAATGCTATTTCAATATACAATATATTTATAATTCCCATAAATAAACTACCAACCTTACTCCTTATAGATAACTCCTAATTTGAGACTAACCTGCTATCCTAAAAACAAGCCCATTCTTAAGGTAACTTGACGACCATTTCATGCATTTATTCACATAATTTACTTGCATCGTTCGACAATATTGTAAGCCATCTCCGTAGAGTAACTATTATTTGCGAATTAAAAAAATATATAGTCAAGTCAAAGGCTGATACAAGTTACACAGAAACATCCTCCGCTAATTGCATTCTTCCAGACTGCATCAACACTTGGTCGATCATCAAAAGAAGCTCTACGATCCCTTGATATAGGAAGATGGATCTACTGTGAGTTGATTCAACTCAGTAGAGCTTCCAAGAATGGAAAATTTTGAACAAAATCAAAACAAACAGGGTCGGTGCACTCATAACTCGGACCGCGACCAGTTGAACAAAGCAGAGGTTTAAAAATGTAATCGATTTCATTAGAAAACGAAGCGACGATTAAGTATGGGTATCTGCAAATCATTTGATAGTTACTCACACAGTAGACAAACTCCTTTCCTATTTTGTTTCTCAGTAACCTACATGGGACCCAATCCCAATACTTGTCTACTGTGCAAAGATTTTAAGCTGCCGAAATAAGAACTATGTAGAAGATCTAAGAGGTTAGTTCGCCTGTCAGAACACGATTTTTGACTAAGAAAAATATTTAGGATCTTATAATTTCATTCATTTGTAACTCTGTTTATAAATGAAACCCTCAAAAACAGGTATATGCATACACATCTTCTTCGAGAGCCGCAGTTAAATTGTCGACCCATCAACAAGATTCCATTCACATGTAACATATTATTAATAAAAAAATTATGTACATAAAACTTCATATATGTACTTGAGTTATTACTTGTTTCCAATGTATGAAATATATTATGTAGCATGCTCATTTAATACATATATAATTTTGATAGAGTTCTTAATTTATGACGAAATCTCATCATAAGCAAAGGGTAAAATAAAAATAGAAAGACCTGATTTGAATAGAGGTTCAAGCTCAATATCTGACAACGGTTTCATATTATACCAAATATTTGCTTAAAACCAAGTTAGCAATTATTAAACAAGGTAAATAACATTAACATACCAACAACATTTGAAACAGGCATTTCATGGTATAGTAATATATAAAACCTCACTCTGTAATGTATTTATGAAGTCATAAACCAATATTCTGGACAATGTCACCGTGGCATAATAATAAAAGAAAAATAACAGTATAATATTAAATTTCACCATTTAAATGATCCATATAAATAACCTAAAATCTACTTACTTGAAATAATGAAAATGACTACTTGGAGAGTTAGCTCCTCCCAACCATAGAAGTGAGCAACTCAACCACTAGCTCGACTCCACCCCCGAGCTAGCTGACCACCATGCACATGAAAACCTCAAGAAAAACTTCCACCCGACACTCTCTCTTAGAGTTTGTAACAAGTTCAGTTTTGGAATTATGAAAGAGAGAAACACTCAACTAATGCACTCGCAACACCGTTTCTCCATGCACAACACGACGTCCTGTGCTATCTCAACGCATGAATATATATAATTTTTCCTAGGTCTTGTGCCATTCCAATCAAATCTCAATCAAATCCTTCAATCCCTATGATTTAGGATCTTGTCTGGAAGTTGATCTTTTAGATTGGATTTGATTGGTAAGATATCCCTTGTTTGCTTTACCCATGTGTTATGTGTCTCATGGTGGTGTCTGCTCATTTAACTGAATTCTCCAAGTGTCTTTTTCTTTTATTAAATATAAAATAATAATTTGTTGTGCAAAGTGTCACTCACACTTCTTGCGAGTATTTTTGAGTTTTTAAACAACTCTTACAAAAATATTTGATTTTGAAATATTTTTCACAAATATAAAAATCAAAATAAAACAATAATGCTTGGGGTTCACATTAAATCTCCTAATTATTTGGCTATAATTAGAAGTCTTCTTAATCCATCTGCTACTAGAAGTAAGAGAAGAGGTGCCAAAGGGCATCCTTGACGGACTCCCCTTGTGCCTCTGAAAAATACAAACCAGGCCCATTTATTAACAAAGCAAAGGATACAAAATTCAAATAGCTTATGACCCATCTAATAAAAGATTAAAAAAACCCATCTGAGACAAAATCAATATTATATATGTCCATCTTACATAGTCGTAAGCTTTTGAAAGATCAATTTTTATAACCACAAATTTTAGTTTTTTTATTATGATAGACTGTATCCATTCTTGTGTTACTCCTACAACATGATATATTTGCCTTTTAGGTAAAAATCCTTAATGATTGCTTGAAACAGCTTCTGCCCACAATTTTCTTTGCAATAATCTTGTAAATGGTGTTGCAAAGTGATATCGGTCTAAAATCCGCAAAGGTTTCTGGATTATCAGTTTTGGGATTAAGATTAAAAAAGTTGAATTGATGGCTACCAAAATTTGACCACTTTTCTTGGAGTTTTCTACAACTCGGAGGAGGAGGAGGTTAGCTTTCAGGACATGAAAAAGACTAATATACAACTCCACAGGAATCCCTTCAGGACCTGGGCTTTTCTCTTTATTTAACTGATGGAGAACTGCTTTCAATTCCTTCATAGAGACTTCCTCCATCAAAGCGCTATTGTCATCATCTGCTATTGTTTGGGGAACGAATTGACAGATTTTAACTCCTTCCTCTAGGTAAACATTTTCCTCTACTTTAATTTTTTGCTCAAAGAAAATTATTCCTAAGGAACAAATATACTCCAAGTTACTAACTTCCTCTCCTTCATCATTTTTTATTTTCCAAATTGAATTTATGTTTCTTCTATGATTTGCATAATGCTGAAAAAAAAATTACATATCATCATCCCCTTTTTGCATCCACAACTCTCTACCCCTTAATCTTAAATATGCTTCTCTATAGTCCAACAATTTTCTCTTTTGTTCTTCCAACTCGATCAATTCCTTTTTTGAATCTTTTGATATAAATCGCAATCCATTTACTTCAGTGGATTTCTTCAAACCGTGTTCTATATCTTTTAAATTTGTTTCCTTGTTCTTCCTCATTTCTTTAGACCAAGTAGAACATAATTTTTTTTATTTTTATCAGATTTGCTTCAAATTGTATTGCTATTGATTCTACCTTTTTTTCATCAAAATGATCCCATGCTTGTGAGAGCAATTTTACAAAGGAATTGTCATTCAACCTTAGAGAATTAAATTTAAAAGGGGCTTGTGGCTTCATACCCAAGCCTTCCAGTTCTAAAACTATAGGAATATGATTTGAATATCCACTTGCACTTATCCATTGTCGAATTCTAGATGGCATGTCTTACATGTCTTTGTGAATTAGAAACCTCTCTATCCTCTTGGCTACTCCGGTGATTCCCAGTCTCTGGTTATTCCAAGTAGGACAAATTTTTACAGGATTGATATCTATTAAACTTCCCTCTTCCAATTTTTTCTTGAAAAAATCATATAGACAATCTGTTTTTGTTGCTTGCCCCCACACCTCGGAAGCACCCAAAGAATTTTTTTAATCCCCACCCATATTGAGAGATCCTTGAAGAACATCTTTTTTGAAAAAAAAATTCAGTAATCTACCTTATCTTGATAAGGTCCATAAATATTCAAAAAGAGGAAATCGTGATTAAGTTCATGACAAAAAAGGTTAATACCCAAACCTGAATCGATAGATCAACTGTTTTGATTTTTCATTTTTAACACATTCCATCTTGTTATTATCCCTCCCGATCCCTTTTGAGTTCACATAACTAAATTCCCAACCCAGCAGCAATTTTTGAATGTTATTAGATACCTTTTCACCTTTTCCCATTAATTCTTGTAAAAAAACACATCTGATTTTGAAGTTTCTACCAGATGCTTAGTTACTAGTTTTTTTTAGGTAAACTAGCTAACCCTCTACAGTTTAGAGAGACCACAATCATTTTAAACCAACTGCTGGAGCCTCTGCTACTCTAAGCACTCCAAAATATCATACTTCAGAGAATGACCCAATTTCTGCCATGATGATATAAATAACACATAAACAGGATGAACCATTGATTCATTTCCCATGTTCCACTTAACAAGCAGACAAGTTACATTTTCTCCTATATTTCACTAAAAATTAACACAAGTCACATCACGATGTCGCACTAAAGTAGAAAATCCTAACAGTTGGCCATTCTTCCAGCCTTTGTTCGTCGCTTCGAAAGGTTGTGAGTTCAACACCCACTAATAGTTATCTCGAGAAACTGGATGCTTCCGGCAAATCCATTGTGAAGATAAAACCCGTGATGGAAAAACTAAAAGAAAACTTATGAGTATTTTAATATAGGTTACTTGTAATAATCATTATTAAAAGTTTTGGACAATGTAGAGTTTCTATTATTCTCTCAAAATAAGAAATAGAAACTTTAACTATTGTATTAAGTGAAATATATCATTTCTCTCAAAATAAGAAATAGAAACTTTAACTATTGTATTAAGTGAAATATGTCATTTGTCATATTATTAAAATTAGTTTTTTAATTTTAATAAGTATAATAATCATGGTTCAAAATATTGATGGATGTATGGATATAAATATGTAATAATATTTATTGATGTTTCATAAATTTTAATAAGTATAATATTCATTGTTTAAAATATTGATAGATGTAACGTTTTTTTATATTATTCTTTTAAATGAGGGTATAGATATTTATTCATATTTCATAATTTTATCGCAATTGATATTTGATATTAATATTCATTAAAAAGATAAATAGCATCAAGTGACCATCATTCTCCTAATGGTGACCTCTCTTCTCATGTTTGAGTCCACCAAACAAATTGCATCAAAGTAATTCATATGAATTCAAAATCACATTAGAGTGGTTTATGAATATATTAAAAAGTTCAATTTGAGAAAGCACATCAAAGTGGTTCACATTTATATGAATTGTCAAGTTGTACCTATACATTTATATGAATTGCCAAGCTCGACCTATTTTGATAGTATGTTGGCTTTTTTGTTGTTGTGATTTGGTATATGTTGGGTATACATAAATCCATAAAATTTAATAATGAGACATCTCTTATATAAAAAATATTGTATGTTTTTTCTATCATTATGTTTTAGGAATTTTTTATGTTATTAAGAATAAATGTAAGAGATTTTATATAGCATTATTTGGTATCCATGAAAAATAATGACTTGTTGGCTAGGGCATTGAGGCTTTCAACATCTAGAAATTTTTTTGAAAAAAAACATTTTTCCATGTATATATGCTTTATCTAAAAGAAAGGAGTGTGCATACACCTCTTCACAAAAAAAACTCAAAACATGGATATATACATACTTTATTTCCATGCAAGACACCAATGCATTGTTAAAACGGAGAAACATATATAATGTGCACTCTAGTGAAGGAGAATTACCGTGACTCATGGGTTTGTGATCAATTTGCACTAGCTTCACTTAACACCTAAATATATGTATTAATTTTGAATCATATTCCACTTGAATGTTTGTTTGGGATAGGACCATCTTTGTAATTGGGTGATTGCGATTATTTATAACTTTTTTTTATTTCTTTATATATTTGTCCTTATAACCATAAAATCTTGAGGAATGTTGTTTTTTCTTTGTGTGTAGGTTATCAAAATATCACTCAAATTAGTGAAGAATTGGATTGGATCATCATACAAAGGATTCTTTTAGGAAAACTAAATAAATACATGTTTCTTCCTTTCTCATTCTTTTAGGTAGTTATATAACAATCTAATCTTGGGAAATAGACTATTGTCTTCTTTCTTCTTTGTACTCTCAATGCTTAACCCTAAGCCATTAGTGATTACTTGCTAACATAACTAGGGATCATATTCTAGAAGAATATTTGAGATTTTCCCCCTTGGTTTCTTTTTCTTTGTTCCTAACCAAAAGGTCTTGATTCATTAATTAACCTAGTTAATTCTTTGAGTAGATTGCATTCCACTACCCTTCAATTTTCCTATGCAAATTTTAGTATTTTCTAGGCTATATGATCGACTATGTTTGGATAAGTAGTTTTTTTAGATTTCTAATTTTCAAAGTGGTCTAATGGCCTAATTAAAAGCATAAGCATAATCATCTCAATTTCAAGGAATTAAGAGACATTTGTTGGGAAAACATGCCTCACACATACAAAAAAAACTAGGTGAATCTAGGAAAGTACAAAGATTATACTCTCTTTAGGCAAGTACAAAGATTATCAGAAATTTAAACCAAGTGGCAAGGGATTCTTTTTAAAGCTTTTCTATGAAGTGGTAGCCTTAGTTACTTTTCATTAGATTCCCACTCATACCAAATGAGAAATATTTGTTCTAGGGCATGTGCAAGCTAATGAGGGTCACTTTTGGCACGGTAGATGCAATAAAAAAATGAAAAATCAGGCATCCCTCAACATACATGGTTTTTTTGACATTCTTACACAAGATATCTTGCATCGAGTAAAAAAGATGAAACATAGTAAATTGAGTCGCGTTTCCAAATATATAAGTTTTAAGTATTGAAAATTAACATAACTATGTCAAATTTCATGTTTTCTAATGGTCACTATTTTTTTTGGCAAATGATAAGGTATATGTTTTTGTGGGTGCAGCCTTTCAATGCTCAGATGACGGTTTCGGGCTACAAAAATTGGTAGACATGTATAGAACCCATAGCACTAGTGCAGCACTAGTTTTCCAAAATTAAATGTTTAATTTTTTTTTTTTTAATTACAAAATGTGGATGCATCCTTTGAAGGTCTTAATGCAATTATTTGGACTTGGATTTTTTATAGCATGTAGAGGTTGGTGTCTTCTAGTGCAGCATACAATTTTTTTTTTTTAATGGTTGTGAAATAAAAAGGTCATGGAATAAACACTAAGAGTATGGTTTTTTACCAACAGAGTGATGAAATTTTGTCAATAATGGTCAAGTATGTCATGCTGAAGAGAGCGATGAAAAACATGCATATTTAGGGGTAGAAAGGGTCCCTCAACTTTGTGCGCAAACGCTGTACTAAATACATATGCATATATGCTCTCCGCAATAATTATGTTGTTGATTTAGCATTTAGAGCCACATATTTTACCCAAGAAATGGGTTCTTTTGTAACAAGGAGATATACTAAGGGTGGCAAGTCCCTGCCTACCGAGTGGTGTTCATAGCATTTAAGTTGTTTGTCAGATATTGGGTCATGAACACTACTCCTAATTCACATCCATCATAATGAATTACCAAAATTTATATTCTTTGTGAAGATTTTTTTTAATTTGCCATAGGCTCTCCCCAATAATTATATTGTTGATGTAGCATTTAGAGGTATTGATTTTACCCAAGGAATTATGGGTTCTTTTGTAACAAGGAGTTGCTAAGGGCAACAAGTCTCTTCCTTCAAAGTGGTGTTCATAGCATTTAAGTTGTTTGTCAAATATTGGGCAATGAACACATCTATCATAATGAATTACCAAAATCTATATTCTTTGTGAATTTTTTTTAAATTTGCCATAAACATTGGAAAAGATGGGAATGGTTAATTTTGATCACTAACACTAGCAATATTGGCTTCTCTCTTCAATTAACTGTTTAGTCTAAAGCACATCATAGCAATATTAGCTTCTCTCTTCAATTAACTGTAGAGTCTAAAGCACATCAAATGGCTGGTGCTAAAGGACTAGGCACAACCATTTACAAAGGGTAATCTCTATTAAAGAATTCAAAGAGGCATTTAAGGATGAGAATTTCCTCATGTTCTTCTATTCTCTTCACAATTTTCCTACCAAGGAGATAAGGAACATTAAAATTCCATAACAAGTGGTTATGAGCCATAGTGCTATTGTTATTGTAAGCCATAAAGATGAACTTTGTTTTTTCTGGAAAGTAACTACAATTAAGATTAATGAGTCATAGCACATGTAAATTATCAACAAAGAACATGAAAAATAAATGAAATTTCAACTCACAAAAAAACCATGAAATCAATAAAAGTGCTTTTTTTTTTGTCTTTAAATGTATCTAGATGTTCACTTATTTTGAGTATGTTATAATCCAGAGGTCTGAGCTTTACAGTTGGAGCCTTATTTAATTGAGCATGATGCGAATTACCACCATTTGAGAAAGGATTGAAATAACATTTATTCCAAATACGTCTCCCAGATCAAAATAAAGCTAATTATCTGAAATCGAAATCCTTTTTCGTAGGAGGTTGTGTAGTAGATCCACCAAGTTGTCAAGATGAAGTAACCTGCAAGATGAAGTAACCTGCAAGATGTCATTGAAAAAATGCGCACTAAGAAAAAAAGAAAAGAAAACAGATGACTGCATGAGAAACAAATTCGGGAGAGGAAGAAGTAGACTATATGAACATTGAACTGATATCACAACGTCATTTGGTATCTTATTCACATAGATAGCGTTTGATGTTGTGAGAATAGAGCTTCTAAAGTTGTTGAGTATCATTAAAAAACAATAGAAGAACAAACATAACACAACTTCTCCACAAAATAGTCCTCCATAATGAAGTAAGGAGGGATATTAATGATGTAGGCGTTGTATTATCTCTCTTCTATTATTGGTGTCCACCGTGGAGAAAACCATAACCTGCAAATCACTTTGATTGAAAACAATCATCCATAGTGATATATCAAATAATCACAAACCAGAAGATAGCAAAAAGTAACAGAACTATACAAGAATACCTCAAGTTCCAACATATTTAGAGTATTTATAGTAGTATAATTCGAGTACAAATAAGGATACGAATATGATTCATTAGGGAAAAAATACATAATAAAAAAATCCAATACAGATAAAATATAGAAGTAGACTTCTTATATATAATACTTTTAATCAAATATATAAACCAAATTACTATAGACATATGCATTAAAAACCATTCTTTTTATAAGAAATAAATTGAATGTTATTTATATTTTATATATTAAATAATTAAAATTTGGTTTTTATAAATTGGTTTTTAAAATTTAATTTTTTATTAATAATTATCTATATTCGTATTATATCTATACAAAATATTCCACGAATTCGAATTATTGCGAATTTTTTAGATAATGAAAAAAAAGACTATGAAAAATGGAGACACGTATGCTCCCTTTCGCTGTGGTCACTTGCAAATTCGGCAGCCATTGGAATTTACCACACACGCGGCCAAACTTGGAGCCAAATGGATCCAAATGTAGTAAGAATAAAGATATCTAAAATTAAAGCTGCCACGAAGCCTGCAACAAGATTGCCTTCTTCGGATTCTTATTCATGTTCGTCGACATTAATGGGTGCTATCAAAGTATGCAGAGATGAACAGAATTATTCATAGCATCGTTATGAGCCAAACTGAATTATGGAGAGCCGGACTGGACAACCAAGTACAGAACATAGCATGCAACCGTTGTTCTAAGATACAAAGAAGAAAAAGGCTCAAGGATAGGATTCTAGCTAGCATATCCAGGAACAAACTTAAGTGTCCTCATCCTTGATTGTCCAGGCTCTACGTGGAAATGACTTTGGGATTAAGGTCCCCATCTTAATTATCACTGCAAAGTATAGTTCAGTATCATCTCGCAAGAGCATACTCGAACCACTAATTTACCATTGCCTTGAAAAGAGGCCAAATAAGGCCTCAAATATGGCCATTGGTCCAAACATCGGTAAGACTAAAATCCTTATGGTATAAGGTATTGGAAAATGTGTAGACTAAATACTTATTCATCATATCGATTTCAATAGTTTTTTCTGGTTGGTAAGGACTAAAAATATTGTAAATCTCTATAGTTCGCAAGTATATGTATTATAAGAGTCTAGATAGTAATGAGGGTCAATGAGGAGCTTAGTCATATAACCGAATCGGTATGTGTTAGCATCTTTCGGTACAGTCCAACAGGTATTAAAAAATGAGTCAATTAGAAGATAAGATGGAGTTTTATTCTGGGTAATCAGTTGCAAGAATTTAGGAGGTAGTTGAAATGAACTAGAGGGAAGTGTATTTTCTCTTTATGAAGCTTTCAGTCGAGATGGAGGTGTGCCACTAGAGAAGTTGAATGAGAGGAGAAAAGATCAAGGTATGTATTAGAAGAATTTTGGGGTATTAAATATGAACGGAATATATCTACGTGGTTTTATTCAAATTTATATGAACGGAATATATCTACGTGGTTTTATTCAAATTTTAAGTAAAGAGATTAACTGGATCACAGCCAAATTATTGTTTGAGTGGGTGACGCAAATTTAGTTGGTTCTATGTAATTGTTGTTTGAGTGGGTGACGGAAATTTAGTTGGTTCTATGTTGCAGAAGACTCGGTGTTGAGATATTAAATGGATTGGAGTTGCTTTGACTAGATATTGGGATTCATACCCAACACCAACACTCTGAAGAAGTGTTATTGGAATACTCGAAGGAAATAATTCCTAACCTGTTTAGTGACATCGCTGTAGAGAGAGATTGAACACCATTGGCAAAAGTACTGAAGTCTTGGGATGTTTGCAATGGAAAGCAAGTGTGATTTGTGATCCTAGTTTGAAGAATGATGCCTCACTTAAAGGATTTTGTGGATTCGCCTCTGTCTCAACAAGTTATGAGCCTGTGAAATCGCCACTGTCTCAACAAGAACCATCCTCTGTTTTAGAAGGGAACTAAATCATTCTCCAATAAAAGATAATTGTAACCCATGGTGTGGACAAGTCCTGCCGTAAAACTGCTAAGAAAAATCGTTGAAATATAGTGAATACAAGCAGCCTGGACTAAGTTGTAGATAGTGCCAATCATAAATATTGGTATTGAAATCGGTAATATGGTTTGGAGGCAGCGTGTCCAGCATTGGTATCCAGCTCCTGGAACAGAGTTTCTTTTAAAACCCATTTGATGGTATATTGAAAGCCTGAGTTGAAAGATGTTGAACGAAGGATTTCTGTAGTATGCTGATTTGAGTAGATTCCAGAGACAGAGCAAAGAAATAAGATGCTACATCACTAAGGAGTAATCCTTATTTGGTTATTAACTTACTTAATCGAAAGAAAATATATATTATCACCACATCCAGAATAAATGAAATATTATTAAAATGAATGAAAAAATACAATAGCATTTGCGCTTAAGCGGTATCGCAGGGTAGGTATTTTAGTTGGGTTCATGAAATAGAACTGATAATCTTTGTGATCTATTTGTGATCTATTAGAGAGTCCAAAGTGATCACGTCAAACTGTATTAGCGATAGATTCCAACGTGATGACCTCGAACTGTATTAGCGATAGATTGTTATCTGTCTTTACATCAAAATCATGCTCTCGAGGCAGTTTCAGGAGTTGGATCTGTTTGGGATTGGTGTTGTTGAACTCGCCATATTCTGTGCCATGCTGCAGCCTGTCTACTGAAAGTCGCATGGAACCCCTAAATAGTGTAATCCTGGCGTTCCGCAGAACCACCGTCTTTCCAGGCGTCATTAGATGCACTGTAAATTAGAGCATATATATAACGTAATCATGAGTATTGCTTGGCTCTATCCTAAAAAGAATTAATTTGCAATTATAAATTCGGTGAAGTGCAATATAAGTATAAATGTAATTTACCTTGGGATATTCCTCTGGCAGTAAATAAAATGACAGCGCTGTCATCTCCAACGAGACATTCAGCTAGAGGAAGCTGAGTGGCAGTGGAAATGGGAGTAGAGGAGAGAACTTTAACGGTGAGAGTGTGGCCCATGGTTCCTGGGCGGAGCTCATTAACCTTGCAGTTATAAATGGGTTTCTCAATCATAACCTCTTCTGATGGTTCTGATGGATAATCAGCCCGAGAGGAAGAGGAAGAAGAAGCTGCACCGGTATTGCCTCTTATGCCCCTCCCCCTGCCACTGTCACTACCTCTGCCCCTACCTCTTTGCATCCCCCTGCCCCTACCACATTCATTGCCTTCTTCAACAGACGGCCGAGAGGACGACGACGCCTTTGACTCCATTGTATTTCTTCTCTCTCTGAATCCTTCGTCCTTCCTTTCTCTCTTCTGTTCTTCCGCTTTAGATAATTCTATTAACCCTCTTCTCTGCCTGCCACTAAAAAGCCACTCACAAGATTCCGCTTTGATAATTTTTATTTGAAGTTTAAATATCCAACTCAACCGTTTCGACGCTTATATGTATGTATCCATACGCCGACTACGTGGATTAGTAGTCGTTATAATGGAAAATTCAAACGTATTTAATAAAAAAAGTAGTTAACCCAAAACATCCTTCATTAACATTTATCAGTCTGAGTCATAACAAACATAAAAACATAGATGCAAATAACTAATCAATCAGTTTTAAGAAGAATTTCACAATGTTCATCTGCAACCTTCCTTTATGTAGTATGGCATTGTTGGTAAAAAAACCCCATGGCTCCACCTATAAGTGGGTGGGTTTTGGAGCTTGGACCCTCCAAGATAACAAGTGCCATGGTGAAACACCCTTTGTCACAATGCGGTCTAATAGATAAATTGCATTTATGCTCTTATCACTTTCAAACTTGGCCACTGGCCTTGTGCTCGGGCCTTCTATGGTTCAAGTTAGTGGAGCCAAGTTGAGGGCAGCAATGCCAAGTGAGGTGAGTAAAACAAGATAAATTAGTTTGGAGGAACTCTACTCATTATACATGGGACACCACCCCAATACATAATATGTTGTTGGAGATGCCCCAGCTCGAGCCAAATTTTATGGGTGTGTACAATAATCTCCAGTAGTATGGTGGCACACATTAATGTTGCATCATATTAAGAAAATTGATTTAATCATACCACAAAATAAAACAAAGCAACTTATCCAAAAGAGGGCTTAAGTTTGGAAGAGCATCGAGGTGGCATGAAATTTAATGGTCCATCGTAGGATCTTCCTTAATAAGGCAAGCTATTCATTACTATGCCATTACTAAGTTATCTAATCCAAAATGTGTCACGTTCATCATTATTTGGAGGCATATAGATAATCCAACCATAGTAGCAAGATTCGAGTACGGATTCGAAAACGATTCGGATAAGATACGGAAAAAATACATAAAGAAAAAATCAAGTACGGCTAAAATACGGGAGTAGATATCTTATAAATACAAAAAACATCTTATAAATGGGTTGACCTCTGCATCAACTTTCCTATATTTTCAGAATAATCCCCGCATTGTCTTCTCATTCTTTCAGAATAATATTATAATATTTGATACCCACAACCTTACCATTCTCGACTTGGGCTTCATCTTGATCTAGAATCCCATTTCCCTTGAGTTGTCTCTTCAATGTTTTGTGTTCCCTCGGGTACAACGTGTGTATATACCCACGGATATACTTGCATGTATGTGTGTCTCCGTTGGGTTATTTATGTGCCACAAATGAATGCTTTCTCATTCATTAACTAGGCGAATGGGTTGTGAGATGATGTGATGCTATAGTTGATGTCAAACAAGATTTTAGGAAATCAATTCGTTAAATTTTATGCATTTTGAAGGCAGATTCTTGTAATTTGTTTTCGAGATGGAAAGTTTGAGGGGATATTTGATTTGGAAATTGACTACACTATAGAAGATGCATTGCATTTTGCTAATTGCCAGAGACCCAGAACATGATTGAAACTCATTGTATTACACTTTATAGTGAGTTTGTGTTTGCCAGAGAAGTTTGAACTCTCGCAGATGCACGTCATTATTGAGTGGTTGACCCCAAATTGTTGAGCAGCAGATTTGATTTTCTTTGTCCCAAATCAAAATTCAGAAACAAGTTTGATTTTGTCTAGTTCACGATTATTTTTTGTTTGAGGGATAGTCAATTTATAAGAATTTAAAAAAAAAAATTAAAGTTTTTTGTTAAATAAAAATTTTGATTTGTTGGTCATGCTTTGGAGTTTCGTATTTTACTGTACCAATACAAATTCGCTTTGGTTAAAATTTGGTAAATAAATAGTTGATTGTACCAAACCGGTATCATCTCGAATGTTCACCGCATTTTTATCTTGGTTCAAATTTCTGTGCAGGAACTGCCTATACGGCCGTATTTTGCTACTATGATTCCAACCCTTAAATTTTGTCATCCATGCTAAAAATAATCCATACAAATTTATACGAGAGGTCTATATCCCACTCAATAACAAAATTGGAAATTTTGGTGACACAATGATTAAGATTAACCCTTTTCTATCTATGTGATCTAAATAAAAAAACTATAGCCCCAAGGGAAATCATTGACATGGATTTCTTACAAGGTCATTGAGGTGTTAGACATTGTAAGAGGTCAGTTTCATTGCGCCGAGCAGCGCTTTACAACCCAGTATGGGAGATATCTTGTAACGTGATGTAACGTTATTGCACCGAGTGTAAATGAGGTGCTTACAACCCAGTATGGGGGAGATCCTCTAACGGATGTCACATGTAACTTTTTCAAAGGTAATAAAATATAAAAAGTAATAGTATGGGGGAGATCCTGTAACGAATGTCACGTCATATTTGTCACGTTTGTGGTATGGGGGAGATCCTGTAATGGATGTCACATGTCACATGTCGCGTTTGTCACGTTTGTCATGTTACGTTACAACCCAGTATGGGGGAGATGTTGTAACATTTGTCACATTTGTCACATTTGTCACGTTTATCACGTTACATTTCCATGTCGGCTCATAACTCATAAAAAATCAAAAGTAATTAAAAATCTCATGTTTGCTCATAACTTATCAAAAATAAAAATAAAATAATTAAAAAATTAAAAGAGAGATGGATCTACGCTGGTTAGTAACAATGTCGATAATGATAGTGAATATTATGGGAGAGATCTTGTAACGTGATGTAACATTAGTAATGTTTGTAACATTAAAGTAAAAAGAAGTAAAGTAAAGTAAAATAAAGTAAAAAGAAGTAAAGTAAAGTAAAGTAGGTATGGGGGAGATGTTGTAACATTTGTGATGTAATGTTTGTTACTAACAAAATAATTAAAAAAAATCATGTGGGCTCATAAAATAAAAAATTATGGAAAGTATTTTAAAAAAACCCATGTTGTTCATAAAATAAAATATTATGAAAAGTAATTAAAAAATAGATGTTCATTTATAAAATAAAAACTTAAAACTTAAACCCCGTTCTATTAATCAAGAAAGATCAAATTTCTTGAGTTTAAATTTAATAAAAGAAATACACCTCAAGAAATTGAATCCCTCTCGGTGCTTGATAGATACAGGTTTAAGATGGATCTGTGTTGGTTAAAGTCCAATTACATCATTAAATTCCAATTACATCATCATGGTTAAGTTTTTTCTAAGCATTGGCATAGACACAAGTTCAATAGAAGATGGATTAGTAAATGATCATACACTACAAAAGTTTGACTACATAAAATCATAAAAGGTTGAGTATGCAGAGTCTTAGAAGTTCTCTTATAAATCCTCTACACCCAATCTCTTTGACCCTATGAACATGTTTGTAAGATGCATATATCATTTTGTATGAGTGAATTACAGTTGGAAAATTTTGTATTTTTTTGTAGAATCTTCTATAATTGCCTTAGATTCCTATATACTAGCATAGATCCATCATAACTCCATATCCATCATAGCATTGAGAGGGATCAAATCCTTGATGCACAAACATTTCCTCAAGTAGTGCACTATAAAAAATGTTGTCACCTTAAAGAATTTGATCACTCTTGGCACTTAATGGATCCAAAGTTAAAACAAAGTGATCAACTTTTAAAATCTTTTTATTATTATAGTTAGCTATTTTTTTATTTTTCATTTCACTAACACCAATTTTTTTTCCAATTAAATTCGTTAACATTATACAGAGTTGTAGATACACCTAATTATTCTTAAATTCATTGACTACAAACTATGAACAAAAACATACATACCTACATTTCCTAATTTACCAACTGTCACATACCCCAATTTTGTAAAAATAATGTAATTATTTTATTATATTCCTGAGACATTATGTTAAATTTAATGCTAAGTAGGAATTGATGACTCACCAGAGTCACTAGAAATGGAATGTAATTCTGAATATTTTATTATTAATAAATAAATTATGGAGACAACAGCATGGGAGAGCTATTAAAAGAGGTTACTGGTCTAACTGGTGGATGGAACTAGGTGGAAAGGCAAAAGACAAGTGGCAGCATCCTCAAACACTTCCTAAGTTGCAGGTGGCAACTTCCCTATATTTTGGGGTCATGATTCCCCAAGAAAGTGGAATCTGAGCAAGTGGCTCATTAATGACGGTTAACCCAACTAAGACCTAGGCAATCTTTTAAATAGTACTCAATGAACTGAGCTGGGGGTTCAATTGTTCTAGAGGGAGAATACATTCAGGTGAATGATATTCAGGATTCCCATTGAGGAAGAGGGAAATATACAGTAAGGAATTTGTTTGAGAGGATTGCTGCAGTAACTTGGTTCCAGTATAGTTGTTTGGCTGAGTGAATTATTCTGCTGCACCTAGTTCCAGCCAGGAAGACCAGAGCAAGCTCGGGGGTCCTGAGAAGTGTTGTCTGGGCACTCTCCAGGAGTTGGTAGGGAGGAACAGCCTCCCATTGCTGTTATTGTCTATAGTTGACACAGGTTCTGCCACTTATTCCTGCCGTTTATTGAGTAAATATAAATGTAGATTATGATTATCTTCCTTATGTCTAAAAAGGATTTATTTCAGTAAAAGTTAGCATCTCTGAATTATTAGTAGATAGATTCTGTAGAGTTATTATGTCTCAGAAATCTCCTAGTATCATTATTACCTTACAGTTAAGGTATCTATTTTATGCGTGCTATACTTTGTTATTATTGTAAGAAATAGGACGTTATTGTGTTTTTAAACTTGGTTTAATACCCTAGCTAAATTTGAACGAGTCTTTTCATAACAAGTAAATTGTTAAACACAAACCCTAGCAGAAAGTGTCACGAAGAATCGTTCACTGTTTAAAAAATATATATATAGTTAAGGTATTGAAACAAATTAAAGAAAAACAGAACCCTGCTGCCGTGCTTAAACATTGTCTTATCATCACTCACATGTCTCTCATTTATCAACCAAATCTTAATCATAGAACTTAGTTATGATTTTTACAACCAAAGCAATAACAGAATAGAAGTCTAATTCATCTATCGAGCTCAACAGTAGGAAGGTATCATGTTCTTATTACATTCAAGAAATAACAGAGTTGAGACCAAAGTAACAGAGAGACATCACAATAGTAGGATTCAGTCGAACCCTATCACTCCAGTTTCTCAGCATTAAGAGTTTTTCATCAGATAAAAACCTATCTGTTAAATCCACAAACAAAAACGTAATAGATAGAACAACTTTTCCATCTCATTATCGAGTTTCATTACTATTATAAAATCTTCCACTTGTTTCTCAAACAACCAACAGGAGAAAATCATAACTATAGATTCAGCTTTTAACTAAAATAACTATTGTACCTTTGTATTAAACTCTATTTGCCAGACTTTACAGGTATTCTAAACATTGAAAAGTTTTACAATGACTCACCACAGCCGTAGCCCTTTTCCACTACTTAATAGAATGTAAAATACGAAACTTACCCATGTTTATATTAAAACAACCAAAGGAGCAATAATACAAGCTCACAAGTTATAATAACCAAACCTGGGTAAGAACCCCAAATAAATTAAGAGTTTCATAATAAAACTTAGGTACGATAAACCCTGGGAGTCAACCCAAAAACCTTCTGAAGAAGTGTTGAAACAAACATAAACACCGGAGGCCGTGACCTCACTTTTAGAACAGGTTCATAAGCCTTGTTCTCTTCAAATTTTTGTACAATACATTCTTCTGTATAAAAACTTAAGTGCCGAAAGGAGGTTAAATTAGTTACAACACCGACTAAAGCCGTAGTATTCAATACATCACAGAGTTGTTCTTTCTCGACCAAACCCTAACCATCATAACCACCAAAAGGAGGAAAAGCCATGGTGAAACCAGGCTTACCCGGTAGGAGCCTATCGCCGAAGGTTGTGCCTTGTACATCTTCAGGAGTAACCTGTACCTGTACAATACAATTTTACGAATCAGTTACCAATGCTATTAAAAATTAAACAAATTCTTTTAAATTGAAAAACAACGAAGTAATTGTTAAAGCTTACCAGCGATGTGGAGGAAGTTGTAAACACAGTGAAAGACCAGGTAACCATAAGCAGAGGAGGTGTAAACCCTTCCTCGTCGCCGAATGAGCCACTGGCAGAAGTAAAAAGGGATTATTCCACAATGGAAGAGGTTACAGAACTAAGTCAAAAGAGGCAGATAATGGAAGCCATGACCGGATTGAAAATGGTAACAATGGGGATAAACCCTAGGGGCTTTAACAAACCTATAACTACTTTTAGCAAAACACAACGACTCCCAAAATCATACAAATAGACATGCACGAAGGGCTGTAGCAGCATGGGAGCTGTTACCACCTTGGTTTCTACGAATTTCGGACAGGAGAACTCACAGAGCAACCGAGCACGAAGGCAAAGGAAGAAATGAACGGGTTAGGGTTAGTCAACCTTTTATGCCATTAACACTTGGATCAGAAACAACCACGTACCCTTTTTAATATTTCCCATGCAGTGGGTTACTTTCTATAGTTCCTTGATGTGCTACAATCTTTTGTTCATCAATTAAAAATCATAGAGTAGATGCACATTAATCATAGTTTGGATATTCCTTTATGGTCATGGTACCATAGTGTAAATTTGTACCTTTCTCTTATTTCAAACTATGCCTTCGAACTCGAATAGGCAAACCATAATATATATTACCCTACAACCATTAAAATCATACCTCGTCAATAACGTTCAAGGTTAATGAGATCCTCATCATCGTTTGATGAAATCAAATCATAGTATGAGTAATAGAGTTGTTGCTTGGCTATTCTTAAAGATTAAAAATAACATAGATACATGTTATCCTTTATAATCACACATTAGGATAATACTTTTAAACCTAGCATTGTATAGATTAAACAATGAATTATTCATTCATGCAATTTGATTATTGTTCAAAAACTCAGTCATGAGGTACTCTAGACATGGAGAAAACGATTACATTATAAAAGTTATATGTAAGGTAAGTTTTTAAATAGTATAGAACAACCTATCACTATTTATGTCTTAACCCTAGCCTCATGAGAATCGCCAAGGGGTACCTCAAATCCCTAAATCTACAAAATAATAGGATGAACACATGTAATAAGATTTACAATCCTACTTTTCTAGTGTCGCTTGAAATAGTTGTTAGTCTTGCTCCTTTGTTTATTAATAATTCTAGAAATAGGAATAGTGGTGTAATCAACGCAAACCCTAAAGGTTTATCATAAGAAGATATGAACTGACAGAATATTATACAATGCTAAGTAATAAGCAATTTATACATTGAAAATTTCTAGATCCTTATAAGTGTAATCGTAAATCACACAGTAACAACAGATAAGCAAACTGATCTGATTATCTTATTCCAGTGACATTACACCGTGCTAGATAAGAGATATTATGGAAACACAATAATAATATAAAAGAACAATACTCCATAGGGGTACTTAAGTCATTTTGATAAAGAACAATATCTATCACATTCTCATGTAAATTGTCAACTCTCTATCAGTGATAACACATGAATATTACAGGAAGGGATTTCTACCTTTTTACACTTGACAACCTGTCTAGCTTGTTTAGACTTTTACTGGACATTTTGGTACAGTTAAAGGAATTGTAATGCTTTAAAATTTAATTGCAGCGACCCGTACTTTACCTGTATACCTGTAAGTGAAAGACATTTTGATGCATTAGCTTGGAAGCTAAGTAAGCCCAGTCTGCTATGACAACTCCCCCTTGTGGTTGAAAAGCAGAAAAACAATCAGTAATGATAAATAAAATTTACATTAAAATTTAAGTACAAAATACAAATCATTCAGACATAGTTATGATCACTTAACTAAATCAAACAGATCAAGGAAAGCATTTAATAATATTAATTGCTATCTTAAAAATTTTAAATTTTTTCGAAATTGTTGGGTTTTGACATGTGGTATCAGAGCATGGTTCATACACTAGGCCTTGATGTGACTCAACTAGTTTCCGCAAAACAGTGACCATGAAAAGAAAAGTTTATATATATATATATATATCATGTACTAACTTGTATTCTCTGTTTTATAGACACAGAGTAGAAAATTTTCCTTTTTTTAAATCTAATAGGCAGGTATGGAAAAGCTAGGAGAATATGCTGAGGAGGAATCTCCAAACACTGCGACAAGACAGATGTTGAGAGAACCTGTGACAAAGGAGGTAATTGCTCACTCCTCGGAATTGATGCAGACCATAAAAGGTTTAAAGATGGAAATAGAAACAGTCAAGAAGGATAATGAAAGGATTCTAAAAAATCAAGAGCAGCTAAATCAATTATTGATAGAAAAATTTCAGACAGAAGGAAGAAGCAAGAGAGGTGAATCTGAAGAAGCTAGTCATCAAAGAGGGTCTAAAAGGATGAAACCAACTAAATTTGACAGCAGTTCATCATCTGAAGAAAGAAGGGAACAACACAGCTATCGCACTACTAGTGACAGCAGTGAAGCTGAGCTGCATAACAGAAAGAAAAAGTACAGACCTTATGAAGAGAATTCCGGGGAGTTTAAGAAAATAAAACCCCCAACTTTCAATGGAGAATCTGAGACAGGAGAAGAGGCAAAATCCTAGTTATCCGGGATGAGAAAATATTTCCAGATTTACAACTATTCAAATCAGTTGAAGGCACGAATGGCCATTTACAACCTTTCTGGAAAGACAGACATATGGTGGCAAGACCTGAAAAGGGTCAAGGGGATCAAAGAAAAAGAAGTCAATTGGAGTACTTTTAAAAGGTACTTCAAAAAGAAATTTCTGTCTAAACAATACTATGAAGAGAGGGCCAAGGAATTTTATGAACTGAAGCTAGGATCGATGACTATGAAGGACTTAAATAGTAAATTCTTAAGTCTGTTAAGGTATGTGCCGTATTTTGTCGAAGAGAAACCAAAAATACAGCGGTTTCTTAGCTGCCTGCCATATCATATCAAGGAGAGAATTGAATATGATAACCCCAAAATGCTGGAAGAGGCTATGCGAAAGGCTAATTTCTATTATGAATAGAATAAAAAGAAAGAAGGGATAGCCAACTGGAAGGCTAAAAAGAACAACAATCAGCCTAAGTACAGGAAAAAGGAGTTTGTACCCCATAAAAGTTTTAAAAATAACAAGAACATAACCCCGTTTAATGGTAAAAACTTCCAGGGAAGCAAAAATGGAGTTGCTAATAATTCCAGTAACTTCAAGGGCAGCAAGGAGGTTTGTAACAATCATGGAAATTACACTAAGAATTTTGAACGAAAGGAGCCTGTTAAGTGCTGGGAATGCAATGGCCCACACTATGCATCAGTTTGCCCGAATCGGAAGAAAACAAATGGCAATATTCATACTATACAAGATGAAATGAATGTTGGAGACTTTGCAGGGACTATGCCCCGAATCAACGCAGCGTTGGAGAACCGCCAAGCTGACTACCAAACTTCCATGGTGGAAGTAGGAGGTATGATTAACAAAATCCCTGTAACTATTTTAATAGATCCGGGTGCTAGTATTAGTTATATTTCACTTCAGCTAGTAGAAAAATGTAATCTGACTGTTGAAAGGTTTGATAATTCTTGGTCTGTACAACTAGCTACTGGGGCAAAAAGGAAGGTAAACTGTTATGTTAAGGAATGTTTCCTAGATATGAATGATTTTAAGACTACTGTTAAATTAAATGTTTTACCACTTGGCTCTTATGACATACTTATCGAGATGGACTGGTTAGAATAACATAGGGTAGTTTTAAACTATTTTGACAAAACCTTTAGGTGTGTAAACAATAATGAACAACCTGTAACTGTTAGGGGTATTCCTAGGAAAACAGTAGTCAGGCAGATTTCTGCTTTACAACTTAAAAGGGCAGTCAAAAAAGGGTGCAAAGCCTATGTTGTAACTATTACAGATGAGGCAGATAAGTCTGAAATCAGCAAGATAACAGTAGGGGATATCCCTGTAGTAAATGAATTTATTGATGTTTTCCCAGAGGAAATCCCAGGATTACCTCCCTAAAGAGAACTGGATTTTACAATTGAACTTGTACCAGGTGCTGTACCCAGTTCAAAAGCTCTGTATAGTATGAATATTTTGGAGCTTAATGAATTAAAAACTCAGTTAAAGGAGTTAATAGATAAGAATTACATTCGACCCAGTGTGTCCCCTTGGGGAGCACCAGTAATTTTTGTTAAAAAGAAGGACGAAACTATGCGACTTTGCATAGATTACCGTCAACTAAGCAAGATGACGATTAAAAACAGATATCTGTTGCCTCGCATAGATGATCTGTTTGATCAGATATGTGGAGCTACGGTGTTCTCTAAGATAGACCTAAGATCGGGTTATCATCAAGTGAGGATTAAAGAAGAGGATATATATAAGACAGCTTTCAGAACAAGATATAGACATTACGAATTTGTCGTAATGCCATTCGGGCTTACTAATGCCCTATCTGTCTTTATGTGCCTAATGAATAACATAATGCATAAATACTTAGATAAATTTGTTGTCGTATTCATCGATGACATTTTAATTTATTATAAGAATGAAGAGGAGCATAAAGAACACTTACGGATAGTCTTACAAGAACTATGAGAGCAGCAGCTCTTTGCGAAGTTCAGTAAGTGTGACTTCTTCAAAGATGAAATCCAGTACTTAGGACATGTAGTCACCAAGGAAGGGATTTCAGTTGATCCTAAAAAGATCCGGGCAATTGAGGATTGGCCAGTACCAAAAGACATAACAGATGTTAGGTCCTTCATGGGAATTACCAGTTACTACCGGAGATTCATTGAAGGCTTTTCAAAAATAGCCAACCCAATCACTTCCTTGCAAAAGAAAGGCAAGAAGTTTGATTGGAACGTAAAGTGTGAAGAAAGCTTTAAGAAATTGAAAACTTTATTAACAACTGCGCCTATTTTAAGAATAGCAGATCCTAATAAGGATTTTGTAGTCTGCACCGACGCTTGTAATGATGGTTTAGGTGGAGTGTTGACTCAGGATGGGCATGTCATTGCCTATGAGTCCAGGAAGCTGAAGATTCACGAAAAGAATTATGCCACTTATGATTTGGAATTGGCTATTGTTATCCATGCTTTAAAGATGTGGCGACACCACTTACTAGGCAGAAAATTTACTTTAATGATTGATAATAAGGGTCTGAAATACCTTTTGGATCAGCCTAACTTAAATGCAAGGCAAGCCAGATGGTTGGCCTTCTTAAGTGAGTATGATTTCAAAATTCAGCACATAAAAAGAAAGGAAAATAAGGTGGTTGATGCTTTGAGCAGAAATGCAAGGCTGAATTTTATATCAACTATCAGCACTTATAATTCTGATTTAAATGAACAGCTGGTTGAAGGGACAAAATTGGATGAAGTTTATCAAAATTTACAAGCTACAACTAAAGAACAACCTACAGAAAGTCTGATAAAGGGTTATAGTTTAAATAAAGATGGATTTTTATTGTTTAAAGACAGGTTGTATGTTCCAAATGTACCTAAAGTTAAACTGTTAATTCTGGATGAAGTTCATAAAACCCCTTACTCAGGGCACCCAGGCTACTAGAAAACTGTCACTATGTTGAGAAAAGATTATTTTTGGCCTAATATGAAATCTGAAACAGCTGAGTATATAGCTAGATGTTTAGACTGTCAACAGGTAAAAATAAAACACCAGCATCCAGCTGGGTTATTGCAACCTTTGCCTATTCCTAGTTGGAAATGGGAGATAATTAGTTTAGATTTCATTACGGGATTACCCAAAAATCAGCATCAGAATGATTCAATTATGGTAGTAGTAGATAAATTAAGTAAATCAACACACTTTATTCCTGTTAAAACCACTTACAAGGCTGCAAACATAGCTGATATATTTCTGAAACATATTTTTCAGTTACATGGTGTCCCAAAAGTTATTATTTCAGACACGGATCCTAAATTCACAGGGAATTTTTGGAAATCTTTGTTTAAAGGATTAAACACAACTCTGAATTTCAGCACTTCTTTCCATCCTCAGATGGACAGACAAACTGAAAGAGTTAATCAGGTATTAGAAGATCTGCTAAGAATCTATGTTAAGGATCAACCAGGTAAGTGGGAGGACTATTTACATTTAGCAGAATTTGCATACAATAACAACTATCAATCGTCAGCTAAGTTTAGTCCTTTTGAAATTCTGTATGGACGTAAATGTAACACTCCTATCTCTTGGAGTAACCCAGTAGATAGATTAGTGTTAGGTCTTGATTTGTTAAAAGAGATGGAACAGATTGTGAAACAAGTGCAGGAAAATTTGAAGATTGCCCAGGATCGGCAAAAGAGTCAAGCAGATTTGAAAAGAACACCTAAAGAGTTCCAGGTAGGTGAACATGTGTTCATCAAGGTAAAACCAAAGAAGAGCTCCCTAAGACTGGGGAGTTGTGCAAAATTAGCGCCACGTTACTGTGGTCCGTTTGAAATTTTATCTAGGATTGGTCAAGTTGCTTATCAGCTAGCATTACCACCTAATTTAAAAGTGCACAATGTTTTTCATATTTCTATTCTAAAAAAGTATGTTCATGATGCTACTCATGTTATTGATTGGAACATTGTACAAGTAGAACCAGAAGGGGAAGTTCGGGTGGAATCGGATTGTATCCTCGGGAGGAGGGAAATTACTCTGCGGAACCGCACAATTGGACAACTGAAGGTGCAATGGAAGCACCTTAGTCCTGAAGAAGCTACCTGGGAACTGGAAAGTAAGATGCGGGAAGCATACCCAAATCTATTCCAGCAGGTGGCTGAGGATGAGGAATAAGTAACATCGAGGACGATGTTACATTTTAAGGGGGTGTGTATGTCACATACCCCAATTTTGTAAAAATAATGTAATTATTTTATTATATTCCTGAGACATTATGTTAAATTTAATGCTAAGTAGGAATTGATGACTCAGCAGAGTCACTAGAAATGGAATGTAATTCTGAATATTTTATTATTAATAAATAAATTATGGAGACAACAGCATGGGAGAGCTGTTAAAAGAGGTTACTGGTCTAACTGGTGGATGGAACTAGGTGGAAAGGAAAAAGACAAGTGGCAGCATCCTCAAACACTTCCTAAGTTGCAGGTGGCAACTTCCCTATATTTTGGGGTCATGATTCCCCAAGAAAGTGGAATCTGAGCAGGTGGCTCATTAATGACAGTTAACCCAACTAAGACCTAGGCAATCTTTTAAATAGTACTCAATGAACTGAGCTGGGGGTTCAATTGTTCTGGAGGGAGAATACATTCAGGTGAAAGTTATTCAGGATTCCCATTGAGGAAGAGGGAAATATACAGTAAGGAATTTGTTTGAGAGGATTGCTGCAGTAACTTGGTTCCAGTATAGCTGTTTGGCTGAGTGAATTATTCTGCTGCACCTAGTTCCAGCCAGGAAGACCAGAGCAAGCTCGGGGGTCCTGAGAAGTGCTGTCTGGGCACTCTCCAGGAGTTGGTAGGGAGGAACAGCCTCCCATTGCTGTTGTTGTCTACAGTTGACACAGGTTCTGCCACTTATTCCTGTTGTTTATTGAGTAAATATGAATGTAGATTATGATTATCTTCCTTATGTCTGAATAGGATTTATTTCAGTAAAAGTTAGCATCTCTGAATTATTAGTAGAGAGATTCTGCAGAGTTATTATGTCTCAGAAATCTCCTAGTATCATTATTACCTTACAGTTAAGGTATTTGTTTTATGCGTGCTATACTTTGTTATTATTGTAAGAAATAGGACGTTATTGTGATTTTTAAACTTGGTTTAATACCCTAGCTAAATTTGAACGAGTCTTTTCATAACAAGTAAATTGTTAAACACAAACCCTGGCAGAAAGTGTCATGAAGAATCGTTCACTGTTAAAAATATATATATATATAGTTAAGGTGTTGAAACAAATTAAAGAAAAACAGAACCCTGCTGCCGAGCTTAAACATTGTCTTATCATCACTCACATGTCTCTCATTTATCAACCAAATCTTAATCATAGAACTTAGTTACGATTTTTACAACCAAAGCAATAACAGAACAGAAGTCTAATTAATCTATCGAGCTCAACAGTAGGAAGGTATCATGTTCTTATTACATTCAAGAAATAACAGAGTTGAGACCAAAGTAACAGAAAGACATCACAACAGTAGGATTCAGTCGAACCCTATCACTCCATTTTCTTAGCATTAAGAGTTTTTCATCAGATAAAAACCTAGCTGTTAAATCCACAAACAAAAACGTAACAGATAGAACAACTTTTCCAGCTCATTATCGAGCTTCATTACTATTATAAAATCTTCCACTTGTTTCTCAAACAACCAACAGGAGAAAATCATAACTACAGATTCAGCTTTTAACTAAAATCACTATTGTACCGTTGTATTAAACTTTATTTGCCAGACGTTACAGGTATTCTAAACATTGAAAATTTTTACAATGACTCACCACAGCCGTAGCCCTTTTCCACTACTAAATAGAATGTAAAACACGGAACCTACCCATGTTTATATTAAAACAACCAAAGGAGCAAGAATACAAGCTCACAAGTTATAATAACCAAACCTGGGTAAGAACCCCAAATAAATTAAGAATTTCATAATAAAACTTAGGTACGAAAAACCCTACAGTATTTTAGCAATAAGGGTTATCAGCAATAGAAGTAATCTAGATCATAATCTTTTCTTTCCAAACACACAATCATAATGATATTCTAGCTTCTTGTCGAGCTTCGGCATCGTGATTTTATTTTACACTTGTCTTCCAAATTTCTTGACAGGGTTATCCTCATTCTTTTTATAGTTTAAGTTTTAAAAAAAAATAAAAAAAAATAACCCACAACTGTAAAATTTATTTTGACTCTATCATTACAACTTAACACACAAAACAAATGCCAAGGTTTACGACATGCCTTCACCAACAGCCGTATCACCTTTTCACTCATTATGTGTTTTAGAAACTTAAAATTTTCCTACCACTGTACCTAGCATCAATTTAAAGGAAAACGCAGACACTATATACGCCATCATACAAACAACTTTATATATATAGTTTTATTTTTAAAAAACCCTGGGAGTCAACCCAAAAACCTTCTGAAGAAGTGTTGAAACAAACATAAACACCGGAGGCCGTGACCTCACTTTTAGAACAGGTTCATAAGCCTTGTTCTCTTCAAATTTTTGTACAATACATTCTTCTGTATAAAAACTTAAGTGCCGAAAGGAGGTTAAATTAGTTACAACACCGACTGAAGCCGTAGTATTCAATACATCACAGAGTTGTTCTTTCTAGACCAAACCCTAACCATCATAACCACCAAAAGGAGGAAAAGCCATGGTGAAACCAGGCTTACCCGGTAGGAGCCTATCGCCGAAGGTTGTGCCTTGTACATCTTCAGGAGTAACCTGTACCTGTACAATACAATTTTACGAATCAGTTACCAATGCTTATTAAAAATTAAACAAATTCTTTTAAATTGAAAAACAACAAAGTAATTGTTAAAGCTTACCAGCGATGTGGAGGAAGTTGTAAACACAGTGAAAGACCAGGTAACCATAAGCAGAGGAGGTGTAAACCCTTCCTCGTCACCGAATGAGCCACTGGCAGAAGTAAAAAGGGATTATTCCACAATGGAAGAGGTTAAAGAACTAAGTCAAAAGAGGCAGATAATGGAAGCCGTGACCAGATTGAAAATGGTAACAATGGGGATAAACCCTAGGGGCTTTAACAAACCTATAGCTACTTTTAGCAAAACACAACGACTCCCAAAATCATACAAATAGATAGGCACGAAGGGCTGTAGCAGCATGGGAGCTGTTACCACCTTGGTTTCTATGAATTTTGGACAGGAGATCTCACAGAGCGGTCGAGCCCGAAGGCAAGGGAAGAAATGAATGGGTTAGGGTTAGTCAACCTTTTATGTCATTAACACTTGGATCAGAAACAACCACATACGCTTTTTAATATTTCCCATGCAATGGGTTACGTCGTATAGTTCCTTGATGTGCTACAATCGTTTGTTCATCAATTAAAAATCATAGAGTAGATGCACGTTAATCATAGTTTGGATATTCCTTTATGGTCATGGTACCATAGTGTAAATTTGCACCTTTCTCTTATTTCAAACTATGCCTTCGAACTCGAATAGGCAAACCATAATATATATTACCCTACAACCATTAAAATCATACCTCGTCAATAACGTTCAAGGTTAATGAGATCCTCATCATCGTTTGATGAAATCAAATCATAGTATGAGTAATAGAGTTGTTGCTTGGCTATTCTTAAAGATTAAAAATAACATAGATACATGTTATCCTTTATAATCACACATTAGGATAATACTTTTAAACCTAGCATTGTATAGATTAAACAATGAATTATTGATTCATGCAAATTGATTATTGTTCAAAAACTCAGTCATGAGGTACTCTAGACATGGAGAAAACGATTACATTATAAAAGTTATATGTAAGGTAAGTTTTTAAATAGTATAGAACAACCTATCACTATTTATGTCTTAACCCTATCCTCATGAGAATCTCCAAGGGGTACCTCAAATCCCTAAATCTACAAAATAATAGGATGAACACAAGTAATAAGATTTACAATCCTGCTTTTCTAGTGTCGCTTGAAATAGCTGTTAGTCTTGTTCCTTTGTTTATTAATAATTCTAGAAATAGGAATAGTGGTGTAATCAACGCAAACCCTAAAGGTATATCATAAGAAGATATGAACTGACAGAATATTATACAGCGCTAAGTAATAAGCAATGTATACGTTGAAAATTTCTAGATCCTTATAAGTGTAATCGTAAATCACACAGTAACAACATATAAGCAAACTGATCTGATTATCTTATTCCAGTGACATTACACAGTGCTAGATAAGAGATATTATGGCAACACAATAATAATATCAAAGAACAATACTCCATAGGGTTACTTAAGTCATTTTGATAAAGAACAATATCTATCACATTCTCATGTAAATTGTAAACTCTCTATCAGTGATAACACATGAATATTACAGGAAGGGATTTCTACCTTTTTACACTTGACAACCTGTCTAGCATGTTTAGACTTTTACTGGACATTTTGGTACAGTTAAAGGAATTATAATGCTTTAAAATTTAATTGCAGCGACCCGTACTTTACCTGTATACCTGTAAGTGAAAGACATTTTGATGCATTAGCTCGGAAGCTAAGTAAGCCCAGTCTGCTATGACAACACCCCCTTGTGGTTGAAAAGCAGAAAAACAATCAGTAATGATAAATAAAATTTACATTAAAATTTAAGTACAAAATACAAATCATTCAGACATAGTTATGATCAGTTAACTAAATCAAATAGATCAAGGAAGGCATTTAATAACATTAATTGCTATCTTAAAAATTTTAAATTTTTTCGAAATTGTTGGGTTTTGACACCAACTCTATCTTAGGAAAACTAATTGACTTTGTCCAAGACTTTTTAAAAGAAATTTCAATTCACCCCATTTATGGATCCAAACATGGGATGATAAAATGTATGTGTTTAATTTGTGGGTCGTTGTTTATAAATGAATAATAGACCTAGTTAACCTGTAATATCACATTTAAAATAATGTGGATTCAGTTTTATATGTTTGGTCATTATGCCTTATCATGATTAAAGTCCATAATATTATTTCCCTTAGAGAAAGATGTTAGAATTATGGGTAGAATATTATTTCCCTTTAGAGAAAGATGTTAGAATTATGGGTAAAAGATACAAAGGATAGGATTTTGAGAAGGAACACAAATAATTTGTTGGATGTATTTACGGGAAATTTAAAGGAGAGCATTCATCATCAAGTACATCCCTTTGAACCTAAGTCATTAGAGAATGCCTTTAATTTGGAAAGGAAAGTTGAAAGTAAAAATATTGCCACTAGAAGGGATGCTACTAGAACATATAGAACATGATTTGTCTTTCTTGATGTACCTTTCATGTTAGCGGACAACATCAACCTCATACAACACCACAATGCATTAGTACAATCATAAGTGTCAAAACCCTAATCAATGAATATCTTCTATCATGCATTCATAATTTTATTAAGGTGATGCGACAAGTCTAAAGTTAATTAAGATTGTACTAACCTTAATGAAGACAAACATATCATAAACTTAATCATGAATAGATTTCAAAACATACATGTAAGTCATACCTGTCGAGATTGCTTGTAATCTCCTTATGTAAAGCCTTAGCCTCATCTCCCTCTGAAATAGGAACTTCTTCACTTATGCAGGTGACCAATCCATTTTCTTCTAGGATTAACCCAATCCACTTGATTTGCAGAAACTGGATCTGGATCTGGATTTGGGTTTGTCAGGGAAATCCTAAAAATTAAAACTTTGAATTTCAAATTTCTGAAAGGATAGAAAGATGCACCTTGATGAGCTGATCAACCTGGTATACTCAGATTTTCAAAACTGCAAAGTTTCACCCCTCAAATTTTCTTTTCAATCTTCTGGATTCACTAGGAAGGACCCTTAATTAGGGTTTGAGTTTCCCAGAGCTTTACCCAACCAACTAGTTTGATCCAAAGCTCTAAACTTCGATTTTTCCAAGGAGCTTCCAGCTATAGTCACAGATTTCAAAAATTCCCATTTATGTAGAAGCCCTAATTTTTCACTCTTTCGATCAAAGTCTCGAACTAGGGTTTGATCAAGCTCGGCCTTCTTCCCAACCAATTTTTTTTATATTGGTATCTAAATTTCGATTTTGATGAGTAGCATTCAGCCATGGTCTCCTATTACAAAAATACTAACTTTCTCTGAAACCCTAATTCCCGAAGCCATGAATGAAGGTGCTCAAAATCCAATTCTGTTTTGACAGAAATATGCACCTGATTGTTTCTGGTGTAACTCCGAAATTACGAATCCATAGGGTTTGAACATTCGACCTATGGTATCCTGACCTATCATCTTTCCAATCCCATAGGTCTGACCTCAATTGTATTCTTTGAGAGAGTATTATGCCAAGTGTCACAACGTGACCTGTTTATGGGATAAGACATAAAAGCGAACTTGTACGGCATGCCACGTGTCACTGGTTCAACTTCGGCCTCTAAAAACCTTACCTAAGAAACTATAGTCTGTGCCCTACCTGTCACTTTTTATTAAATTTCATTTGGAGCTTCCTAGCCCAAGTTGTGACCTTTTTTCCTAGGTCACCTGTTTATGACTCAGATCTGGAAGAGGCAGAAACCCTAGATTGTACAGATCATAAAACACAAATTACAACGAATTAGAAGTTTTGCTTCGGACACAAGGTACATGGGGATCTTATCTTCGACCTGTAAGAGTTTCAGATCCTGAAACCTCTCCAAAATGGATTTATAGCAAAATTTATACGATGACTGGTTTTTGCTATATCAAGCTCTAGCTTCACAAGTGCAACAAGTGTCATAAATGCCATACCATGTCTTCTTTCAGGCTAGCTCTGATACCATGTTAGTTTTTCAGAATTTTCAATCTAATCTAAGATGTTAACTGAGAGAATAACTTGTACAACATATCTACAACATATCAATCATGGACACAATAATGCAAGCACATAAGAGACACAGAGTTTCACCGGGGAAAACCAAGAAGGTGAAAAACCCTGCAACTTCTTTAGAGATAGATAGAGCAATGATACAACCCAATCATAAGATATAGTCTTCTCCTAGCAGCAGCTTCTCCTCCCCCACAAGTGCGCCACTCTCCAATGAGCGTATGAGTGAGAAATTGAATGATCAAATAGAGTGCCTCTCGCACTCTATTTATACATGACTTGACATGCCTAATAACCTTTACTAGGTCGGCCTCAACTTAACCACATAACATAATGCTGACAGGGCCGACCCCCACTAAGGTGATCTAATAACCCTTTTAACCATGACTCATACAGGGCTGACCCCATCAAGGTGGTCCAATAACCCATCAAGTATAAGTTACGACACTTACAATATTAATGACGGCACTTCTGTATAGAGGAATAATAACATCTCTATAGGAATACAAACACTTATGTATAGAGGAATAATAACATCTCTATAGGAATACAATATATATGAAATACATTCCGAAGTTACAAATACATCAACATTCACTACCTTGTACCTTTACTCGAGCTCCTGTGACAAATACCTTTACTCAAGCTCTTAATATTTTTAACAATAATGGGTGGGTTCTAAACTCGCTAAGGTGTAGTAGAACCCATGCGTTATTGCATATATAACTTTGTGACTATGGTAAATTGGGTTAGTGATTTAAAATATTAGTTTATAATATGATTAGGATTAGTTCGTAATTTGGTTTCAATTTTTTTGCAATAAGGTATACATTATAAACATATATATTTAATAATTATTTTTCAATTAAGCAGAGAGATAAACAAATCAAACTTAATGACTTTTGGAAGTTAGTTTTGAATTTTTTACCAAACATCCAAAACTAACATAACTTTTATGCAATATATACTATCGAATATATATATTGAACAACTTTTCGAAAAGAAGGAACTGAAGAATCTAACGTTAAGACCTTTGGAATGACTGAATATCTACATTGACCGCCAAACATCAGCAATGAATATATAGTCAAGACTGTTGGATTGTAGGTTACCTCTTCTTTCGGCGCATTTCCAATCAATAGTGAAATTTTATACAGGTGCAAACATGGATTCATATCCACTTAAATAATTATTTTACTATGCTATAAACAAAACTTCAAGCCTGATAGACCATTACTGAGGCCATTTGACACAAATAAAACATCCTAAACAATTTTTGAATAAGTTCATTATTTATTCTAAAGTAAGATCCCAATCCGTCGAGTGGATATAGGAGTCTGTTGGAATATTTTATATTCCTTGGAATGTAATAATGTCTTTGTATTATATCAGAATACATGCACAATCTTATGTAAAAGAGTAATACATTATATCCCATATTCATTATGGTAAAGTATACTCTTGATATTCATTATTATATAAAGAGATGTTATTATGGAGAATTATATCATCCCACATGTAATATGTGAGAGTAATTCCTCCTCATATATTAGTATTTAATAGAGTCAAGGGAGTCACATCACTCATCCATTGTGGATCATATATCATGAGCTTTACTTATTCACACAAGTATTGCTATATTGTATTGGGGTTATTGGTATTACTCTCTTGTAAGCTTGAGGGAGATATTCTGAAGATAATAGAAGACTACCTTCCTGTGGATGTAGCCCAAATGGGTGAACCACGTGTATCTGGTGTACTCTTTTCTCTTGTTCTCTTTCTGTACTTATTGTTGATATATTATTGTTTTGCATAGATAGGTAATATAATTTAGATAGATCCATATCTCTGACATGGTATTAGAGCTAGTTGCTATGATCTAGCACCTTCTATTTCTTTCAAACAATATTTTATCATTTGGGAATTGTTTATTTTGTAGATTTTCTTTCTATCTGGTAGCCATTAGGCTTCTCTTCAGATTTGGGCATGTTTCTGCAGTTTTTTTTCTAACACTAACCTTGTTGTAAGGTTTTTTTTTTTTGCAGAAATTTTTCAAGGGTTTCTTGATTATTTTTTTGTAGATCTATATGATTTTTTGATTCTCCTCAAGGAGATATATCTTCTGGTTATCAAGTCGACATTTTTCGTCCAAGTTTGGTAGACTTTGTGTAGGTTTCCATCTTCGGCAGTGTTTTCGGCCTCAAACTTGACATTTGTGACTTTTTCTTCGTAGAAACCGTGGTTAACCGCGACTATGCCTACTGCGAACCCGCGATTATACTACAGACCTGCGACTTCCAATGAATAGACCCACATATGCTACTGCATACTGGCGATTGTTCTCACAGCTAACTCACATTTACTTCAAGCTACTCGCTACCCTCCTATGCAGATACTTGCGAGTGCTTCAGCATAGCCATGACTTTACTGCATAGACACCTGGGAACACCTCGATCAGCACCGCAACATTCGCCTTTATAGAACCGCTAACCCACGGCTGACTCTACTGTAAACCCGTGAGTAACCACAACCTTTTCCATGTAGTACCCACATTTGTTCAATGTTGTTTACAAGTCCACTGTGGCAAAACCCGCGAGTGACTTTTCATGGCACTTTTTCAAAGGGGTGTAAGTAAAAGTTTATTTTCCTTTACTATTTTTCTAACTGTGTTTCTGCAAATTCAGATCAGTATGGTAAAAGTGTTTCAGTTTTCTATTATGTTTGCATTTAGGGTTTTCTTCTAATCATGTTTATTAAAAGATTATTTATTGTTCTTGGTATATATTTGTCTCACATTTCTATATGGAAACATTGGCATTTTTTAAGGGCATGGATCTCTAGTATTTTGTCATGATGATAGCTATAAACCATCTAATGCTTAATATTTTAACAAGATACTTAATAACTAATTTGTTCTTTTTTATCATATTTAATCATGTTGATTTCTAATCATGTCATGCTTATAAAAGCAATTTTATAAGAACACTCTCATATTGTATAAACTATTTTGTTGCTTACTATTTATATGTTGTGGCTGACACTTAATGTGTAAAAGGAACTTCATTTTCCTTAATGAGCAAGTTAATATTTTATTTGATCATATTATGTTGCCATATTTTTATGATGTTTGCTAACCTTTGGTGCATAAGCATTTTCATTTATTTATGAGAAATTTGTTTTATGATTTTTGTATGTATTAAACTTGGAAGTTCTTGTGTGTAGATAAGTTCTTTCCTGAGCATATTAATCTTTGATCTTTGTTATCACCTTATTCTAGAAATAATGGAGCACCATATTCTACTGTTAAATTCATGATGTTCATCTGTATGATATCATTTTCGATGTATAGACCATTGGGGTCTTGTTTATTCGATGTTTGAGGTCTTCCATAGATATTTATATTGCACCTTGATTAGAAGAATTTCTGCTATCCACATGTATATTGGCCATCTGGGTATTTTGTACACTATCGTGGTGTTCTTAGCCACATGTTCTGTTGTATCAGCCATCAGAAGGTATCTGTGTTGGAAGTACGGCTGCCATTACACAAAAACCCGAAGGTGATTGGTAAACTCACCACCGCCAGATTTCAAGGATCCACGAGAGGCGATTAGTCCCTTGTCACGATACACCGGGGAGCGCTGACTACTTGCAATTTCGTGCAACAATCTTGCCCTCAGTGCGAGCTGAATGTTTATCGAACTCGTGACCTCTTGCTTTGATACCAATTGTTGGAAGTACGATTTCCGTTACACCAAAACCTGCATGTGATTGGTAAACTCACCACTGCCAGATTTGAAGGATCCACGAGAGGCGATTAGTCCCTTGTCACGATACACTAGGGAGCGCTGACTACTTGCAATTTCGTGCAATAATCTGTACCCTAGTGTGGATGTTATATCAGAGTTCTTCAGCTATCAGTTATGGTTGTGATGATTCTTGTGGTGATCTGGGCACCTTGTTGTTGAATTGTGTCACATGTTCTCGAGATTTTACTGTTGGGTATTTCATCGTACAACCTGGTTCGTGTGCAATTTCATGGTTTCGTGAGAAGCGGTTGTTCTTCATCAAATTCCATTCACCAAAGTGTTCTTCTTATTTGCAGCTTATGGATATTCTGGAAGTTGCCATCAAGGGGGAGCAGTAATGAGTCACTCCTTCCTTCCTTTGTTAGGGGGCTTTTCTCCCACCATTATTAAGGGGGAGTGTTGGAATATTTTATATTCCTTGGAAGGTAATAATGTCTTTGTATTATGTCGGAAGATATCCACAGTCTTATGTAAAAGAGTAATACATTATATCCCATATTCATTATGGTAAAGTATACTCTTGATATTCATTATTATATAAAGAGATGTTATTATCGAGAATTATATTATCCCACATGTAATATGTGAGAGTAATTCCTCCGTATCTCTTAATATATAATAGAGTCAAGGGAGTCACATCACTCATCCATTGTGGATAATATATCATGATCTTTACTTATTCACACAAGTATTTCTATATTGTATTGGGGTTATTGGCATTTGTGAGGAACCTGCAACAATTAATTGATAAAATGCACAATATATTGGATCACAGAATATTTTTATTGATCGCAGGCCACTTCGAGGGGGCAACCTCCTTTGATCACGCTCAATACAAATAAATTCATGGTGCCTTCATAGGCCTCAACACACACTTATATACTAAGTCTAGGCGCCAATACTATGGGTCAAAACCATGGGCCAATACAAACTATGGATCAACAATACTATGGGCGACTTACAAAGCATATGCGCCAAACAACAATAACACAAACTATGGATCAACAAATACTATAGGACAACTTACAAAGCATATGCATCCAACAACAATATACTAACAAGGTAAAGACATGGGTTCCTAACATCCCCTCCCCCTTAGAAAAAGCTTTGTCCTCAAAGCTTTAGATGTGGAAATTGTTGTTGAATCTGAAGGAGTGGTTCCCATGTAGCATCCTCTGGTTGCATGCCGTGCCACTGAATTAATACCTCTGTGATAGAGTGAGAGCGAAGATGACGAGTGCGCTTATTGAGGACATCCTCTGGATCCAAAAGGATGGATCCTTCATTATCTATTTTGGGTAAAATAGTTCATCCTCTGATGTTGATGCCAAGAACTTTCTTCAGATAAGAGACATGAAATACTGGATGAATGTGGGAAGAAGGAGGAAGTTCCAATTTATAAGCAACGAACCAATCTTCTGAAGAATCCGATATGGACTATGGAACTTTGGAGCGAGCTTATGATGCCCTTTGAGTTTCAGGGAGGATTGCTTGTATGGCTGGACAAGAAGAAAAAACATATCACCTGCTTGAAAAGTGCACTCAGAATGGTGCTAATCGGCTTGTTGCTTCTTGCGATTTCTTTCCATGTGAAGATTGTCCTGCAAAATGTGAAGAATTTGATTGCGGTTTCGAAGGACTGTGTCAGCTTCCTGAACTGGTGAACTGCTGGGGGTGTATGGAAGAAGAATTGGCGGTGCCTGACCATAGACTGCTTCATATGGGGTCATTTTAGAGGTAGTGTGGTAAGAGGCATTGTACCACCATTCAGCGAGAGAGAGCCACTTTTCCCATTGATGTTGTTATTCAGAGGTGAAGCAACGAAGATAAGTTTCCAAGCATTATTGATAATTTCAGTCTGACCATATGTTTGTGGGTGATACCCTAAACTCATCTTCAGTTTGGTGCTAGTGTGGCGAAATAGTTCTGTCCAAAAATGACTGGTGAAAGTCGCATCACAATCTAGGAAAATGGAAGAAGGGATTCCATGAAGATGCAAGATCTGGTCTAGAAAAATTTGAGCGATTGAGGAGGCTGTAAACGGATGGCTAAGAGCACAAAAATGATTATATTTGAAGAGGCGATCAACCACAACCAAAACCATTGTCTTCCCTCTAGATTTAGGGAGCCCTTTAATGAAATCCATAGAAATATCTGTCAAAATTCCTGTAGGTATGGGCAAGGGTTCGAGCAATCCTGGAAGGAGTGTTGTTTCACCCTTATTGTGCTGGAAGGTATCACATTTAGCCACCATCTGTTGAATTGTCCTTTTCATGCCCTGCCAAAAGAAGTTACACTGTGCCTGCTCATATGTTTTGAGGAACCCAAAGTGCCCTGCTGATGGAGAAGCATGGAGTTCATAGAAGACAACTTGTTGAAGATTTGTGCTCTGGGGAAGCACCAAACGAACCTTGTATCTTAGGGAAGCACCATCCCAAGAGTAATGTGGTACAGCAGAAGGGTTGTTGGCCAAGCATTGGATGATTTGAGATAATGAAGAGTCATTGACATAGCCTTGTTGAACATATTGCAACCAATTTGGAATAGGAATAGAAATAGTTGAAAGAGAACCTTGGTCCTCAAATGTGCGAGAAAGAGCATCCGCCACAATATTGTCCTTACCTTTCTTGTAAGTGATCTCATGGTCATAACACATGAGTTTGATAAGCCATTTATGTTTTGTTGGGGAGGATACACATTGTTCCAAGAAATATTTTAGACTATGGTGATCAGTCTTGATGCAGAAATGATTCCCTAATAGGTTTGGTCTCCACTTCTGTACTGTATACAAAATAGCCATCATTTCCTTCTCATATGTAGAGGCAGCTAAATTCTTACCTGAAGGGATTTGCTGGTGAAAGCAATGGGGTGTTCATCTTGAAGTAGAACAGTACCAAGTCCATTGCTGCAAGCATCACTATCAATAGTGAAGGGCTTGGAAAAATTAGGCATAGCTAGAACAGGTGTAGTACACATAACATGTTTCAGTTTGTCAAATGCACACTCAATAGCATGTGTCCATGTAAAAGAATCCTTTTCAATAGATCAGTTAATGGAGCTGCAATCTTCCCATAATCCTTGAAAAACTTGCGGTAGTATCCAGTCAACCCCAAAAAACCACAAAGGCTCTTGAGTGTCTGAGGATGCGGCCAATTGTTCATGGCAGCGATTTTGGAAGGATCCACGTGAACCCCTTGTGCTGAGATAATGTGCCCGAGATACTCAACTTCCTTCTGTCCAAAAACACATTTAGTCTGTTTGGCGTGGAGATGATGGTCAGAGAAAAGTTTCATTACAAGATTCAGATACTGGAGATGTTCAACCCATGTTTTACTGTAGATGAGGATATCATCAAAGAATACCATAATGAATTTTCGCAAGTAGGGCCGAAATATTTTATTCATCAAGTCCTGGAATGTGGAAGGAGCATTAGTGAGGCCAAAGGGCATGACCAAAATCTCATAGTTCCCATCATATGTGCGGAAAGTTGTTTTAGGGATATCATCCTCATGAACCCAAATTTGATGATACCCAGAATGAAGATCCAACTTGGAGAAAAATTGAGCACCATGAAGCTCATCAAGAAGCTCATCAACAACATGAATTGAAAACTTATTCTTGATAGTGAGGTTATTAAGTGCTCGGAAGTCAATGCAGAGTCGCCATGACCCATATTTTTTGTGGACAAGAAGAACTGGTAAAGAAAAGAAACTAGTGCTTGGGCGAATAATACCTTGCTTCAGTAAGTCCCGAACGAGCATTTCAATCTCTGTTTTTTGGTGAAATGGGTAGCGATAAGGCCTGATGTTGGGAGGAACGATTCCAGGAAGGAGATGAATATGATGGTCCTCTAGCCTTGAAGGTGGAAATCCCACTGATTAAGCAAAGACACCTATATATCGATCTAGAATTTGTTGTAGATCCAAAGGAGTAGTGGAGATCGCTGATGGTTGCATCTAAATGGAATGGATCTGAGCGATGACACCATGTGAACTCTTCTTAAGGATTTTTTGCATGTGATGTGAACTGATGATGCTCATAGACCCTGGTTGTAATCCTGTCAATGTGTTTTTTTGTCCATTGGGGGAAAACTGCATCCAAAGTTCAGCAAAATCCCATAAGATGGGGCCAAGTGTGGGTAGCCATTGGGCGCCCAAAACAACATCACATCCTCCTAAGATCAAGGAAAACATGTCAGAGGGCAGGTTATAATCTTCCATATAGATACGCACATTACGACACTTCCCTTTGCAAGGTAAGGTTCCCCCATTAGCAACCATGACTTCAAAGTTGGAGCAAGGATGGATAAAACAATCAACCTGTTTGGAAATCCAAGGGTCAATGAAATTATGAGTGCTACCAGAATCAATGAGTATTGTAAGAGGAAGCTTCTTGAAGTAACCCCTAACCTACATGGTTTGGGGGGTGGTGATTCTAGCTAAAGCATGGAGAGATATCTCTGGCTAGTCGTCCTGAGATGAAGGGTCAATAGGCTACTCTGGAATGTCGACCTGAGCATCCACTGTAATTGAAGCTTCTTCACCAATTTCAGAGGCAGGCGGAGAATCCATATCCAAGAGATAGAGCTTTTGTTGAACACATCTATATCCCCGAGTGAATTTCTCATCACAATTATAACAAATCCCTTTTTCTCTGCGTTCCTGCATCTCGATTTCAGACAAATGCTTGATAGGAGTTGGTCGAGTAGATGGCGGGATGGGAGGTCATTGAGAACCCATATTTCGGAAGGGAAAAAAAGTGGATTTTGAGCGTTGTTGGGATGCAATCTTGTCTTCTTCCAACTTAGCCAACCCCAGGGCTTCCATCATTGTGTTGGGATAGAAACATTTTGACCTCAGAGCAGATTACATCCTTTAGACCACTGATAAAACAACTCCGGTAGAAGTCATTAGGAAATCCTTCAGTGTGGTTGGCTAGTTTCTCAAATTTGGTTTGGTACTCTCTCACAATGCCAATTTGGCAAAGTTTAGTGAGGGCTCCTGTGAAGTCATCAAAAGCACTAGGACCAAATCGTTGTAAAATGAGCTGGCAAAAATCTGTCCATTTTGGCTCTTCCTGAGCCTTGATGTACCAACGATACCATTGAAGAGCCTCCTGTTCCAAATGAAAGGATGAAAGTGGAACTTTGTTGACATCAAAATTATTATGCAGACTGAAATATTGTTCTGCACGACAGATCCATCCATTTAGATCAGTACCATTAAAGCGAGGAAAATCAAGCTTCGGACCACGGAAATTGCTGGAAGAAGAGAACACATAATCTGATGAAGACTCAAATTGTCGTTTGTTGTGCATGGTTGAATGCTCAAGATGGAGGCCAAGAAATTTTTCATCCATATCTTGGAGTTTGGCTTGGATGGCTGCAAGTGCTTCTTCCATGGTTTTTGTTCTTGCGTGGGCGACAACCATAACCAAGAGTTCTTTTTTTTTTTTTTTTGGAGTGGTTATAAAAACAAAAACTGTTTCAGTAAAGGAAAATCTGGATTTGGGAAAAAATCTGAAGGGTAATTTGTGTTTGACTAGGTTTTGGACACTGTTGAATGGACAGGGAAGTAGAAAAGGAGGATTTCAAAAGCAGGGTGAAAGAATGAGAAAATTTGGCAAAGAGGGGCAAAGGAGAAAAATTAGGAAAGGAACTTTGTGGTAAAATTTGAAGGCGATTGGGTGAAATCCGAAGAAGTTATGGAAAACCCTAAAAATAGACAAATGGGGGATTTGGGCTTTGGGAAGTGGAATTTGGGATAGGGTTCTCAGGAAGGAAATATGCACAATGGGATTACAGGGGTGTCAGGGAAGTTAAACGGAAACAGAGTGAAAACAAAGGAGATATGGCGAAAAAATTGATTTTTTTTTTTCAAGAATGGATTTGCAACGGCGCGGAAGGGATTGGAAACAGATAGATCTGCAATGGCATGGAAGTGATAAAAAACTGATAGATTTGCAACGATGTGGAAGTGATCGGAAACAAAAGGATTTGCAATAGCGCGGAAGTGATCGACAACAGTTCTGAACAGAGAAAATCTACAATTTTGTAGTTGAAAATAGATATCGACCCCAGGTATGCTCGGCTTTCTAACGGTTCAGGGGATTCACTCATCCACCAATGCTGTCTGACGGCTTTCGTATTGGGGCAGTATCCCTCACTCCATGGCTTAGGTAAAACTGATAACTGCTTTGCCATAAACAAAAACTCTTGGCTTACCTCACGGGTGGGAACTAGTCAATCGGGTAGGGGTCATTGCTCTTTTCGCTAGTAGGTCCTCTCAATGGGACAACTACTTAGGGGTTCCTATGGTACTCCTCACAATGAGTTAGGGCTTATGCCCAAGTACTTCCCATAGTTAAGCGGATAGGGATTATTCCCAGATCCGAACCTGCATTAGATGCAAAACAAAATTTGGTAGAAATTCACCCAACGAGCCCAAGAAAGTGCTTTGATACCAGATGTGAGGAACCTACAACAATTAATTGATAAAATGCACAATATATTGGATCAAAGAATATTTTTATTGATCGCAGGCTACTTCGAGGGGGAAACCTTCTTTGAGCAAGCTCAATACAAATAAATTAACAGTGCCTTCATAGGCCTCAACACACACTTATATACTAAGTCTAGCTGCCAATACTATGGGTCAAAACCATAAGACAATAAAAACTATGGATCAACAATACTACGGGCGACTTACAAAGCATATGTGCCAAACAACAATAACACAAACTATGGATCAACAAATACTACGGGACGACTTACAAAGCATATGCATCCAACAACAATATACTAACAAAGTAAAGACATGGGTTCCTAACAGTATTGCTCTCTTGTAAGCTTGAGGGAGATATTCTGGAGATAATAGAAGACTACCTTCCCATGGACATAGATCAATTGGGTGGACCACGTATATCTAGTGTAGTCTTTTCTCTTGTTCTCTTTCTGTACTTATTGTTGATATATTATTGTTTTGCATAGATAGGTAAGCTTAGCTAGATCCATATCTCTGACAGAGTCTATGCTTACAAGCATTATTAATATTTTTATCTTGCACTTAATCCCTAGAAGGGACTCGATGTGTATAGATGCCAACATGATGTTAACGATTAAAGAAATAGGATTTAGAGTTTAATATGTTTGACTAAGTCGCTAAGTCTTGAGACTTTGGAATCATATCATATTGAGAATCGAACTTATTAAAATTTATGGAATTGGAGTAGTCTTCTGGGAATCGGTTTTTGGACTATTGGACAGTCGCTCTTGATTTGTTTATTCATGATTATAACTTACCCATCTGTATTTTACTGAATACTTTAGGATGTTTATCTTCTCACCTTAGAGGAAAGGATAGCCAAATAAATATGAATTGTTGCTTGAATTTTGTTATACAAAAAGATGATTGGGTAACTATTGTGTGAACTACAGATGCAATATGGCTTGTAGTAAAATTTGATATCATGGTTCTTCGCAGATGAATAGGAGATATAGGAAATATAGTTGGGACTGACAGTTATTGAACGTACTATCGGATTTATACTATGCAAAATTACAATTGAGTTCCTGAGGATGTGTTGGAATCATGTTAGATGAAATAAAAAACCAATGATTTATGATTGTTTGAGAAAATAGAAGAGAATGAAAAGAAGAGGAGAATAGAAAATTCAAGTAAAGACTAGCATCGAAAGGTATGAGAAAAATTAACTTCGGGACGAAGTTTTAATAAGAGGGGGTGTATGTAATGCCCCTCAAACTTGCTATGACTATCGATATTAATGACACTTATTTGTAAGTGACCCAGCTGAAAAGACCAAGATAAATGACTGCATATATTTTGATTTATAAAAATATTGCTGACTGATTAGTGACATGTGAACCCTTATGATGAATGTCATATTTATGTTGAAATATGATATGACAATTTTTTGCAGTACTATTGATGTGTGTGCTCTGAGTATTTGTACAGTGATAGGTAAGGTGGTTTACCGTTTGACTCATGATAGAACAGGAAAGGGGTCGTAAGAACGGGAAAAATATCTAGGGGTTCAACGACGGACTTTCGACCCTGAATTAGCACTCCACGCACGGGTCAGAAGTCATTTCAGCTCACCCGAGGAAGCGTATGTCGTACGAGCGAGGCCACAATGATTTGGTCGCGTACGATGTGTTGAGGGGAATGCGATAGGGAGGACCTTACCCCTCAACCGCCATTAGTGTCCAAGGAAGGTTAGTCAAGAGATAGCGGTAACGATTCCCCGATCGCTATCTCACACTTTTTATTAAAAAGGTGGTAAAGTGGGTCGAAAGGACCTGTCGAAGGGGTACCTAGACAACGGTGGAAAAATATTATTACTCACACTTTTTTCTTTTAAAACAATTATGCATATATGATTAAAATTGCATATAGAATTTTAGAAAAGAGTCGAATAAAAGAATATTTTATTTTATGAGATTTCAGAAAAAGGGGAAATTAGGGTAGATCTGTACCCATTATGCTAGAATGATTATGCATGAGATTTAAATTGCAAATAATATTCAATTAGTAAATTATGGGGCAAAACTAGAATAATACTCATGTAGAGACCACTCCACCTACACCCATTGATTTAGGAATTATAAAATTGATTGGGGAGACAACAAAGAGATAATTAAGGGATTTAGTTGCACACTGATGTGAGAGTGACACTTGTTGCATGAGGATAAATAATAAGGAATTATTAAATTAAAATTTAGTTTTGCATTAGAGGACACATGTCATGCAAGATTTGGGCTATAAAAGAAAGGGGAGGACAAGGAGAGGAGGGCTCTCTTGCTCCCTAGTGTTGGATGGACTTTGTAATAGAAGTTTTCATTTGATTGTGATTCCTTGTAGTTTGGTTGATAGCCTGTCCAGGGGTTGGGAGATCCCATCGGAAAGTCAAGGATGGTATGTTCTTACGACCCCAAAGCTCGGGGGTGTCTATGTGACTGAGTGCATAATCCTATGGTTGGGTGGCAAAGCTAACAATTGCTTCGCCTATGGTTAAACAAGCTTTTTCTAGAGGGATCTAACGGGAAAAGTGGATGACAAAGGATGAACGGGACTGGATTGAAGGCGACAACCTCTCCTCCAGCAGCAGATTCGACCTACAGTAATAGGTTTTGTGTTCATGTATATACTTGTTAGTCCTTGAATTTGGTAAATTTTATGATGATTATGCATTGTAATGGTTATGTTATGTTTTTAATCTTTTAAAATATTTTCTAAGTAGGACCCGGAAATGGGGGTCCTTACATATCCTCATTAGAAAATGTGACTTGTTTTTTAAATGTGGAACATCTTCATATAATTTATGATCAGTTTTATTGGAATATGTTAATGGGAATGAAGGCGTGACTAAGTGGAACAAGGGTTGCAAGCATCAAAGTTTTTTCTTTTGAAAAATAATTGAATTGAAAAATTTGAACAAAATTGAAAATTCTTATAAAAATATATATTATATTTTGAAAATAGTCTAGAATGAGCTACTCACATGTGGAAGAGATTACAACACATTTTATAGTTGGTATTGGAGCACAATTTGAAGGTATTATGCTTTTATGTTTTCAAATGCACATGGTACAACATGCTTCAGGAGTAATGTAGAAGTTTGATATAATTTTTTAAGTATTATTTTAGTAAATTTTGTAGGTTACATTGAAATTTCATTTTTAAAAGTTTAAATTCAATAAATTCTAAAACCATAGCTTTAGATCATAAACTTTTGAAGAGATAACACTTTAGTATCAAAAACTTACAAATTTAAAAAAAATAGTTCTATGGAAATTTAAATATAATAAAAATTTACAATTAAAAAAAAATAGTCTTATGGAAGTCTAAATTGAATATAATCAGTTTATATTTATTTTAATATCAGATATATTAAGTATGGAGAGGGATTGTATTTTTCTAAGTGTAAATTCTTTTTTTATATGTATTGATATTTTTATTTTTATTTTTAATTTTTTTTAGTTTTTATATAGAATTTACATAATTACCAAATAACTTTATTTTATTTTTATTTTTTAATGTCACCTCTCTCTATATATAAGAGGTTGTAGGAGTAATAATTAGAGGGTTGTCTGTGTGAAACTTAGAGAAGAGGTTGTACGGGTAATACTTCGAGGGTTTAAGGTTTATAGGAGTGAAAAGGATAAAACTAAGTAACTGATTTTTTGGGATAAAGGAAATACATTAAATTTAGAAAACAAATTATCAAAATGATTAAGAAATAATAAATTAAATTAAACATTAAATAAGTCAAAATGATTAGATGACATGATCTTATTAGAATTTTTTTTTAAATTAAAGTCTATATATCATTCATAAATTTTTAGTTTGTTAGAAATAAGCTTATTAAAAAATGTGCCTATGTGCATTTTGATCATTTTAATCAATTTGAATATACCAAATTTCTCTAATGTTGTTATTAGGACATGCTTTTTTTTAGTCCCTGCATATGTATATGTTTTGGTTCCTGCTATTAATTTTTTTTCATATAAAAACATTTTTAAACCTTGATTATAGTTTGTGTAATGTTGAACAATTATATTTATTTATTTGAATTTATTTAATATAACATATTAATAAGTGTACAACTATTATTGGTGAAAAGTAGTTGAAAAGACTAATTTTCTCATTAACACTAATTGAAAAAATAAAAATAAAATAAAAATAGAATGTGACTTTAAATTTGTAAATGTTACAACTAAATATTTTGTATATAATGGAATCTGACAAACGGATTAAAGTTCTCTATAAATAAACTAGCATTTCATAACTTTGAATTCAGATTACAGGTTATTTATCATTCAATGCAAATGGCAGGTTCACAGACTCTGACGCCTTTCTCCTCGACTTTCTCAACTTGTAAATAATCTCATGTTTCAAAGATGTTATGAATCGAACAACAGAGGCCATGGTCATGCGCTCTTCCGAAGGATTCCATAATCTCATGTTTCAAAGATGCTATGAATCGAACAACAGAGGCCATGGCAATGCGCTCTTCCGAAGGATTCCAGTGACTCCACTATTTCTTCTTATTGTACTCACCCGCAAAACCTCACACCGATGCGAAATTTCTGCGTCTTTCGAGGCTTGGTATACTAAATTTCACATTGGTATTGCCCTCCTCTTTTGAGAGTAAGTTCCTTCTAACTGTAAGTTCCTTCTGGTTTTACTCACAGATCGGGGAAAACGTAGTTTCTGCGAAGAATAAGGAATTTCTTTTACCACATAAATACATAAGCAGTGGTAAGGATTTAACAACCAGTGGTAAAGTTTTTCGCTCTATGCAGTGGTAAGGATTTAATTCACTGGCGACTGCACACACTTTTTCTTGTTTTTTTCTCTTATTATTATTTAGGTACTGAAATATTACTAAATTCTATACTCCTTGTTCTTAATGTACTCCTTGTTAACAATGTACAGGTCAAAGGGACCCGAAGTGGAAGGACGTTTCCACTGCGTCCCTTAATGCAGGTAATATTCCCTTGTTGACAAAATTAAATAGATTTGGTTTTATAATCATGGGCCAAGTGGGCACATTTATTCTTGCAACAACTTGATTTTTTTTATTTTGGAGGGGCTATTGCAATCTTGCAAAATTGTAGCCGCGGTGATCAATGATTCTAATGTTGATGAATTTTCCATGGTGGACAATGCCACCACTGCAGCGGCAATTGTGCTCCAATAGGTTGCTTGGGCATTCAAGGAGAACAGTTTCCAGAAGGGTAATGCCATATTGATTCTTCATTATGCCTATGGATCTATGAATAAGTCAATCCAGGCATATGCAGGCCGGGTTGGAGCGTGCACCATTGAGTCTGTGATAAGCAACCTAAGAACACAGAGGTTCAAATCACTTGCTAATTTAAACAATCTGTACACAATTACAAAAGATGGGATGCAATATATCCATACTTCTAGTCATTCTTGAAATCGATTTCATTCTCCGAAATCTCTTCGTCAAATCCTTAGATGAGCGAGGGTTCGAATCCCTGAGTCCTGTAAATTGAGATCAGATATAAGCGTTTCACTAATTTTTTTCCAAAATTGAATTATGTTTATCTATGGAAGCCAGAGAATCAATGGTTTTGCGCATTTTTCCAGGCCGAATGCACCATCGAAATCCATTGTAAGAGACACGGCTTCGAATGTAAGCATGATGAAGAGAAAAAGACGGAGGCTGAGGAGATACAGGCCAAATGGCATTGGCTCTGCCCCCTTTCTCTGCATTCAGGGGATGACCGGTCTTCTTCACAAAAGCAGGATAAAATGCGACCACCTGGCAGTGAGGAAAAACAACAATTTGTTGCACTTACATCATTCATTTTTTTAAAATTCTTAGTATTTAAAGAACTTTATGTGATAGTTATGAGGCAAATTAACTTTATATCCTTTTTCTAGTGCAGTGTATCAATTCTTGCATGCATTTGATTTTAATAATCAATTGAACAAGGTATTTTTTACATGTTTAACCTCAAACTTTTCGAGTTTTTCTTATTTTTGGAGGTAATCAATTCAACTGTATTTAGCATCATTATTTATTTTTAGCGATACATTTAATATATTTATTTTAGTATAAAAATTTAAATATATTTTCCAGGCATGTTCAGGATATATATATATATTTTGTTATAAATATTCATATTTACCAAACAAGCTGGAGAGTCCCTTTTATGATGTTGATTGTCATTCTTGGTGAGAGGTGGTAAAATCAGATTGGAAGACCATGTAAGTTCCATGCCCTCTGTTTTTTTCCTATAAAGATGTGACTGCAATACGCAGAGATAAAAGGGTAGATAAGGTTTTTGTAGATGGTTCCCACACTATTGGGAATGTGGATATTGAGACGCAAGAGATTGGCATTGATTTCTACACTAGCAACCTCTGCAAATGCCTTTTCTTCCCTCCCTTTGTTGAATTTGTTTTTACTGTTGACGCGCATTCCATCCTATTATGCATCACCCAATTATTACACATGAATTTGAAAATGAATTACGAGCAGAGCCTGCTTGGATTGGTACTAGAGACCACTGTGTGCAGCTTTGTGTGCCTTATGTTTTGGAGTTCACTGAAAAATTTGAGGGTGGCATTGATGCTATCCGACAGAAGTATCATGAGAAGGTAGTTGCTACGGGGAAAATGCTAGCCGAGGCTCGGGGAACCGATTTGGGAACACCTCCATATTTATGCACATCTATGGCTATGGTTGTTTTATCAAATTGTTTGGAGGTTTCATCAAACAAGGAAGCCTTCAAGTTAATGGCTTGTATAAGGTAGGAGTTTGCTGTAGAGGTTCACATTTATTAAGGGGCACCAAAAACAGAGTTGCATTCAAATAGAGGATCTAGTTTCAAAGCTTATGCAAGAATCTCTCATCAAATTTACAATACTTTGAATGACCACTTGACTTTCAAAGCTGTTATACTTCAGATTGTTGAAGAGGCTCCTAAATTCTCTAAAGCAAAGGAATATGTTTGCTGGTAAAAGAGGTAAGTTTGCTGCTAGGTTTCTAGGCTATTGGCAGGCAACCTTTTATTTCATAAATTGATATTTGCAATCTTTCAACAATAAGTAATAATTGAATATTTTGAACCTCTCAAACTCATTTTGAGTTTGACTAAATCTTTTGTCTTCACTACTGTTATGTTGGCTCTCCACACTGGCTACTTGTAAATCTGGTTTAGTTGTGGTGAAAGAACATTTTTTTTTTTGTCTTTTCAGAAGTCACTGAATTATGAAATATCTACATTTGTCTTTTATTATTTCTCCCTATCACCCTTTTCTTTCTGCATCTTATTCTATATTTATGAAATTTCCTTAAAAATGTAGATACTTCTTTGAATTTGAAAATGACTTGCTTACAAAATATTTTAACTAACATTTTACTAAAAATATTTGAAAATCTCCTTTGCCAATACAATTGATAATAAAAAAAAAGAATCAAGGAAAGAGCACAATCTCTCCCTTCTCTAGTTGCATAGTTTATTTGTAAGAATATTATTTATGGCCTTGAAATTTCCTTGATTAGGTTGGTACGTACTATGCAAAAACATGGTTGCATAAGACTCAAAAGTGAAGAGAGAAAAGAATATGAAATCTGCAAATTTTCATTAGTTTTTATACGTTGTTACAATCATTTCAACTAAGGTATTGCTGTCAATATCAAAATCTGATATTGCATTTTCCAAGCATTGTGCTATACAAGCTAGTCCTAGCTAATTTTTTTCCTTCAAATTGTCCTGCTACAATTTCATTCTTAGTATTGGTTTGTTTGACTTGACTTGGACCAAGTTTTATGATTAAAAAATAAAAAATATGGCTGTTGTGGTTGGTCTTTCTAGTCGCTAAATTGTTTTTGCTCATTATGTCTTAATTTTGGCCCTTTTATTTCAATTTCAATTATTTTAAGATATTAGATAGAAGCATGATTTTTTAATGGATGAGAGTTTGCATGGTCTTTACATTGCCATTGTTATTATTTTGTTTTAGTAGGTTGAAATAAAATTACTTTTAAATCCACACGTTGTTACAGTACTCTCAATTGCAAAGGTGAGATGACATTTCCTTATCAAATTATCCCAATAAGTACAGTGAACATTGTCACATTGTAAATACACACATGATAATTATTTTTTATATTTTTTATAATGAAGTGAGAGGAGAAAACAATTACGATGATGTTAATGGATCCATGTCTTTTTGGTTCTATGGTATTTCAGGGCGCTTCATTCTAGTATTTGGGGAGGTTATCGGCAGGCCTTGGAATGACTGTCATCTCCTTCACTGTAAATGCGTCCTCATCTCTTAGGGAAAAAGCTTGAGTATTTGGTTGTTGGTTGTTTGAAGTTGAATTGTGTCATATTTTGGAATTTTTTAAAATAAATTAGTTGTAATTGACAAACCAAAGTTCTCTGGCTTGCATATTAATTAAATAACACAAACTCAACATGAAAGACAATGATGACCTTTTTATGGCTATCTAATTCCTAAGCAGTCGTTGTTTGGATACGAGTTACTACTATGGTTTTTTAAATTTTTTACATTTCTTTTCTTTTTAACAAAAATCTATATTGTATAAAAAAAAATAACCCTGTTTTTGTGTGGTTTTGTGCTGATTACCAAATCGGCACAGTACAGTAAGTGGCCAAATTGGCTTTGATCAATTTCAACTTTGCTTTGTCGAGAGCCTTTTTAAACCAATAATAATTGAAATTGTATGTGGGAGGCAATTTGCCTTTCATCTCTTTCTGAAAGAGCTTATTAAAATTAAAATAATTGAATAATGCACTCAGAGTGCTGCTATTGAAACTAATAGGATGTAACTGACTGGAGCTGTATTGAGATCAAGTTACACTAGAGTCCATGTTCTGATACTGACAATGAATATAAAAATAAGTCTTCTGCAATGCAAGAATATGAAGAAAGACTAATTCAAGAGTTAGAAGAAACGCTGAGGATGCTGAAATTTCAACTGAGGATTATGTGCTGTCAACGAGTATGTTGAGTTCTGAAAACGTTGAGGAAGATGTCTTCTACCCTGAAGCATTTACTGGAGACTTTTAAAACGCTTGATAGTTGCTTCATAATACTGCCTTCATAATACTACCACATAATACTGCCTCATTTACTAGAGATCCGAACTGATGCTTCATAATACTGCCTCATTTACTGGAGATCCGAACTGTTGCTTCAGGTTTTCGAGATTCTGCTAGATTAAGCATCATTTAAAGACGAATTTTTCGAAGAGTTGTGCGAGTATGCTGATGAATACTGCCACTGTATCCATCAGTGAGTGGAAATGAATTCCCCTATGCCTACAATGTGTAGATTCTGCCTGAAGTCGCTCAGAATTGTCCAATTATTCTGAAGACAGAGTTATATCCGAGATAGATACTCATAATCTCTTTTCAATGAACAATCTAAACTCTGCAGGATGTATAAGACTCTGTAAGTTGGAATAATTCCTTTAAAACTATCAGAATGTGAAGTAGATTCTAAGCAATCAAAGAGTCTTGCTTATAAATTTTTGCCAAAATCAAGGAATATGCTGGGCTTCTTTGATTGCTTATAAATTTTTGCCAAAATCAAGGAATATGCTGGGCTTCTATTTCCATATTGGAGAGCTTGAGAAGGTCATAATATCTTACCACCCAGTTCTACATTTCTATAATTACAAGATTAATGATTAAAAATGATTTATAGTGAAGTTATTATGGTTATTATTATTTTTGCTTCATTATTTTCATTGTAAGAGCAACACCATTATTTGTGGGCAATTGCAAGAAAAGGATTTTCACGTGAACATGAGAAATCGATAATATTCCTCTTAAATAATTGAAGATATTAGAGTTCTTGGTAGTTGCAATTCACAATTTCTCATGGTTTGAGGATCAATTTTTATATATTTGTAATCCAGTCGAAGGATTTGATTTGTAAAGGCTATTTGTAAAAAACTTGGTATTTAGATTGGTATATGTACTTGGTGTAAACAGATGGTATATGTACTTGGTGTAAACGGACAATTAAGAAGGATGTACGTGTATCTTCATTGTTTTTCTTTATTTGTTATATGTTTTGCAACTTTATATTATGCATTGATTTTACTTTTTGCTTGAATAAAGTTTCAAAGCATAAAGTTTGATATTTTTTCTTTGGCTTGCTTTCTCATTTTTTTCCTTTCTAGTTGGTAGAATGCTCGGCTGATTAGCAAATTCAAAAACTAAGTTTGTTTGTATATGACCAAAAAAAATAATTCCAAAATGTAACTTTATCATTTGTTGTTTTTATTATGTTTGTTTGACACAAGCAAAAACTTTATAATTATCACACATTATATGATTTGCAAACTCTAAAATTATGTTGTTCAAGTACAACTAACAAAGCTTTAGAAAGCAAGAAATGTGTATATTTTATGTAAATATGGAAAAAAAATATAATTTACTAAGTTGGCAAAGGATTATAAAACAAGAAGAAGTGTGTATATTGCATGTAAATATTATTGGAAATAACATGATTTTAAGGTTAATTCCTAAAAATTATGGCATATACATTATGTAAAAAGTTAGATGGTGTTTTAGAAATAAATTGACAACTTGCAAATTTATTTTCTAGAAAATTTGAAGAAAATTAAATAAGTTCTTGCCAAAAAAAATGGCATATAATTTTTTTCCAAAGTGACATGGACTTTAGAAGATGCCAATGCAATTGAATGAAACTTCCATTAGTTTAAGCAGCTTGTTATCGTGTTTTCCTATCATCATTCACCATTGTTATTGTAAATATTAAAGAAACTTTAATGAGGTACACTAGCATCTAATAGATATGTTAATTGTCATTTGGAACTACAAGAAACAAAATAATCAATTGTCATTTCATACTACAAGAAACAAAATAATCAATTGTCATTTCAGACTACAAGAAACAAAATAATCAATTATCCAAATTAGAATGTGATAATAGCATTTAATAATATGTTAATTGTCAATTGGAACTACAAGAAACAAAATAATAAATTGTTATTTGGAATTACAAGAAACAAAATAATAAATTATCCAAATTAGAGATACTCATAGGTGCATATTCAAATTGAAGTAAAGAAGTGTTTCTTTTTAATAGGTGTTAATAAATATATTTTTGTTGTACAATGTAATCAATAAAATATTTGATTTTACATTATAAAATTAAAATTATCAAAATTTTAATTATGATTATTTGGTAATAATGAAAAAATATTATTTTTAACAATATTAGTATTTGTTTTTTAGTATGAAAAAATATTATTTTTAACATTAATTTGTATATTAAATGAAATTTTGTATAATTCAATAATATTATTGATGTGTTTTACATTAATATTAATTTTGATAATTCAATAATATGTTTTTTGTTTTTTATAATTATTGATTAATTAATAAGTTATACATTAATTATATATGCTAGAAGGTAGGGAATAAAAAGAATTATACATTAATTATATGTATTATTAATCATGATTTTTTCATTATTAATAATACATAATTTAGAAAGCTTAATGGAATAACTCCAGCATAGTTATTCCATTAATTATTGAGCTTTCGAAATAATGTTCTTAAAAAAAAGAAACAATGAATTTTTCATATTTGACTTAATGTCCTTCCTCTCAAATTGTCAGTGGGCCTTCCAATTGCTCTCTTGTCATATGGTTATGAAGCCACCGATGATGACTAATAAATGTATGAAATAATATGTTATAATGAAGGTTAATTGGGCTATTTTTCAGAAGGACTATCAATATTTCCAATAGCCAACAATATATAAATCAAGTAAAAATGCATCCCACAAATGCCATCTAGTGATAATACTAGTTTTTTGGCACTAAGATACCTTTGTCAAGTGTGGATTAGGGGTTTGGACTTGAGTGGTAAGGTGTTTCCTCCACAAATATATGGGTGGGCCAATGTGGAAAATAAAAAATATATACCTCATATTTAGCATCCTTGGGTATTGTTCCTTCTTATCCGAGTTTGTTCACACTTGCTTACAGTAGGATTTGATAAGTTCCCTAAAAGTCAACAACAACTATTGTTTCAAAATGAAGAAGATTGGTAGGCATTGTTTGTATGCCTATCCCAATCAATCCTATCCTAGATAAAAATTGTTTTGTGACCACTTTGGTGGAGGGTTTTAGTTGGTTGAGAATTACATTGCAATTTTATTTGATGGGTGTCCAAATTTGATTAATGGTGTGACAAGAGAGGTATTCAAACCTTCCCATTCTTTTGGTTCATCAAGATCACTTGTGAGTGAAATATGAAGAAAATATTCGAGTGGAAGGAGTCTTTAGGTCCCTTGTTTTTAGCTTCAAGTGAGAGATACACACGTGCTATGAAATAAAAGTAAGGTGAAAATTTTGCAGAATGAATCTTTTTATCAATGCACTAGATAAAGCCCAACGACCATGGAAATAAGTAAATGCATTGCCTGTCAATATTTCCTTGGCCTTATTCTTATTTTCTTGCCTCCAATTCACTCTCTTCTCTTAACCCCTAATTTACTATGCTTTAGACCCGGGAATTAGAATGTGAAAGTGTATATGATATACCTTTATAATTAGGCAAGACTGTAACTTGCTATGCTTTAGAACCAGGGATTAGAATGTGAATGTGTATATGATATACATTTATAAGTGTGCAAGACTGTAACTCTACCTTGTAGAGCCTCCTCCCATTCCTTCCCTTCTCTCCACCTTTATGCAGGCAGGGGTTGGCATGCGGGCTTTAGGGTGTCATTTCGTTCCCACCAGGCCAGGTTGTGACATAAACGTCTTATGTTTTCCTTTAATATTTGTAAATTCACACCTTCTGTTAGGAGCTCATGGAGAATGGAAGAAGCTGACAAAAAGAAGGCTTCAGTTTGGAAAAGAAACTAGAGGTACGAGTAACAGACTAGAGTTGAAAATGAATTCTTTAGATCAATGCAATGAATACCTTTGCAAGGATCAATCTAATCCTTTGTCAAGTCTTCTAAGCAATTTGGTCATTTAGTCTAAAGTACTAACCGTTTTCAAAGATATTAGGTTTACTCATCTGTCAACGTTGGTGAAATTGTAACTAGTCATTCTGGCCTAAGAAATCATAAAGAATTTCATGTCTTAATGATTTCAATACCCATGTTGAGAGAGCATGTCTCCATTGAAAGATGTGAATAGCTGATTGTGATATGAGATTCTGATTAGAACAAAATTTCTTAGAATCAATCATCAGTTTGGTCAATTTTCATATAATTATAAGCTATCCTTGCGGATTTCAAGACATTTTTTATTCCAAACATTTTAAAAGGATTCTAGGCATGCTATCGCAAATTAAAATCCCTCTTTCACCCATGATTGGTAAAAGCCAGATGGGTAAGCTAAACAAAATTAGATTAATTTCAAAAGCATTTACAAGAAACTAAACAAATATAATTTATGAAAAACTTAGAAAATGTAATAAATATAATGAAACTAGACTATGAAGCATTCTTGATTCATAATATAATTTAATATTATTATATATATAGTTTAAGTAGTATTATATATTTAGATTAAAAAGTATTTATCAATTGTGGTTGTAACTTACAGTTTTATTTTATTCATGTGTTTTTTAAATAATTTTTGTTCTTTAATCATTTTTTTCATTTATTATAAAAATGTTTTTAAGGTTTCCAAATAGTTTCCACTAAATTAATATAATATTATTTCCTTATTTAAATATTAATATTACTAATTATTTAAATATTTCTAATTTTAATATTATTATTATATTTTTAATTTTTCATTTAAAAAAAATTAAAATAACACATCCCTGACTCTCTTCTTAAGAGTTTTGTTACACTTTAACATGACTATCTCACCAACATGGCACAATATAAATAATTGCAGATTTGAGATAAGAATATGTATTTAAGTTATTTAGGAAAGGATCAATCTGTTTATTCTAAGTTTTGGATTTATGGTACGTTTTGGATTTTTTTTGGTAAAATTCAAATTTGAAAGTGTTTAAATTGTATTTTTAAATTTATTAATAAATTTAACACCTTTTAATACTCTCATAGCACCCATAAGTATAAAAAGCTGTGTGTAAATATGAGAGTGCAGTTTGTATGGCAGTGTTCTTCTCTCGTTGTGGTTTAGTGGTAGATCCATGGGTTTTCACCCAGTAAGTCCAAGTTCAGTTTGTAAGTTTTGCTTGAAATCCCTTAAAAATTACATGAAAAATTGCTCCATAAATTAAGTTTTCTAGGTTCATCTTGCGAGTGATTTTAGCTAATCTGTTCTTTAACTGGCCATTTTAGATGTAATTCTGGTAGGTTTGCAGTCTGCATGGTCCCTTTTTAGTCTCGTTTATTTAAAAAAAAAAACATGTAGTGCATGCCTTTGGCTCGTAGGCTCTCCACGGACTCTTTCTCTACCTAGTGCATAAGTGGTACTTGAAAACGGTAAGATTTTGAAGATCATTGAATTGACACAGATCTGATCCTTGAAGGTCCCTGAATTGATACAAATCTGATCCTCATTTCATAAGCAAATTACTACTTTGGGCTCACTCATTTGATTTTTCTTTTGAGAACAAACATGGATGTATCTTTTGGTTCCAGTTTTATTATATGCAAGAGAGAGCACACTAGGGCCTTTCAGGTCTGGCTTTTACTTGACGTGGATATTGAAGGTACCCAACAAAAGTCGGTGTTCTGTTATTTCTCGCTTTCATGATTATAGATGGAGATCGCATATAATTGACATAATATGAGGACTTTGTTTTGCAGGTTGCCATCTATCCAGGAAATGTTTTGCCACGTTACTATTTTTTTTTACCTCATTTTCAAGCATTTGAGCTCATACAAACAGTATACGAAACATTCTCTGAATCTTGATTTGAATTAGTATTTTCGGCGGTTTGATGGATTTATTGTGAAATAATCGTTCCCTGGTAGAATGTTGAAACATTCTTTAGAGTGTTATAGAAAATTGAAGAATATTTAAAGAAATACATAGGATATTTGTTTGTTTAATTTTCACTTTTTTGACTGCCGTGAATGAAAGTGCGTTTCTAATCCTGATTTTTAGGTTAGTTTGGAGGATTATTTTGAAACCTTGTGGATTTTCAGATCATTTAGTTTTTATTTCATTTGCTAAGATGTTTGCAGTGCTCGTTTTCATCATGAAATGATTCTAAAACCCTAGATCGGATGTGTAGCTATGAATTTAATACTATGGAGGAACAAGCAAACCTCCGCAAGCGTTCTTGCTGGTGCTACTGTTATCTGGCTCCTGTTTGAGTGGCTTGGATATTATCTACTCATACTTATTTGCCATGTTCTCATACTGGGCATCACGATCTTGTTTGTGTCCAACGCATCAGCCTTTATTAATAAGTAAGTTATTGTGCTCCTTGGCATTTGTACCATTATAATGTGCTCGTGTTGAAGTTTTAATGGTTGTTTGACATTTTCCTCTTATCTCAACAATAAAAATTAAAAGATGATCTCCTTTGGTAGATATAAGCAAAGTTATGACATGATTTTGATTGTCTGACTGAAAATACCCTTGATAATTTGTATTTGTAGACAACCGGTGCATATCCCTCAAATATCCTTTTCTAAACAACTATTTTAGGATGTAGCTTCTGCTCTCAGATTTGAAATCAACCGATTGTTTGTTGTTATACATGATATTGCATCTGGGAGAGATTTGAAAAAGTTTCTTATGGTATGTGCATCTCAGATCTCAGCTATATCTGTTAGTTCAGTATTTTGCTTGCTTTTAATGGTGTGTGATTCTATAAATTTGAACCAGAATATTTTGATTAGAGCCTCTTCAAATCTATAAGGTTAGTTACAGGACCAGTTTCAATGGGAAAAAAATGTTGAAGGCAAAAATCAGATGACATTTAGAGGCTCTTTAACTGCAGAAGTGTGATGACATGACAACTTACACCGACGTGAAAGTTGAAGTTGTAAACATATCTAGCTAGTTTAATTATGATTGTTTGAGGATAGCTCAAAATGTTGATTCTACCATACCCTACAGAACTGCCCCTATAGCAAGTAGCAACACCACCTACAAGATTTGTCATTGATATGTGTTTGGAGGAGTTGATGCAAAAGGCAATGGAATTTGGTAGATTGCATTTGGCAATGGATTCAAGAGAAATAGTTTTAAGAGTGTTTCCTATTATTGTTAATTTGTTGAGGAATATACATAGGGCGTTTGTAGTTAAAGGAGCAAGCTTATAAATTGAAATATGGAATATGTTGGGCCTTGGATTGCCCTAATCTATATTTAAAATATTAATATGTTCTAAGTTTGTTACTTAAATTCTATGCTTCTTTTGACTAAGGATTTATGTCAAACTAGATATTAACAGAAAGGATGTATGAATAAAGTTTGACAAAAGTTTCAAAATTCAAAGAGGCACGGACCAGATTCTTGATTATTGCTTTTTTACCATGTGGTGTTATTGGAAAATGAAAATTGACGTTTTAAAATGCATCTTTAAAAAATAAAATAAAAAATATTATTGGTATGGGTTAAATTTTTTTTTTAATATTTTTCATTATTGGTATGGGTTAAATTCTTTTTTTAATATTTTTCAGACTGAAAAATGAATTTCCATTGGATGGATCAACTCTCTTTTTGAATAGTTGAAATTCTTCCTCTTCAAAATACCAACTCTCTTTTTGAAGAGTTGAAATTCTCCCTATTCAAAAGGACCTACAATATTTTTATTAGTTTTGGGCAGCATAATTTTTTTTGGATGTACATAGGATGTTTCAATGCCAGTGTTTTGAACAATGAATTCAAATTTGAGTTTGGGAGATGTGACGCTTTCTTTAGGATTTTATTCAGAGAAATTTGACAACATTTGAGGATATTTAAGTGAAGAACGAACGCTGCAACATCTTGTTTTAACATCAATGGCTGTAAAATTAGTCATGAATGTTTTAGTGTGTTTCTATACTTTTAGTTCATCACTGTTAATTAGACAAGTTCATTTGGAGACTCCATGCATGGAATTTTTGTTGACATACATCCAAAAGGGAACAATATTTCTAAGGGTGTTGGACTTGCCAAAGATATCACTTAATATCTTCCTGCTAGCAAAGAAGATTTGTTTTTTCATGTGTGAGCCAACTTTCACCATTATTTTGGATGCGGTAGATAAGGTCTTGTTTGTATGATGTTTCTTTTTATTTCAATGGAAAAATGTTTTGAAATATTTTATATAACTATAAATCTATTTTAATTTAAAATTTTTGATTAAAATTTTGGATTCATATTTGTTTTATTAATTGGAGTCATTTACTAATAAATACATAAAAAAGTTACAAAATACTACTAATTAGAAATTTTTTAGTAAAAATATTTTTAAAAAAATTAGATGCTGTCAAATTGCTAACACTTATATATAATTATATGTTGATATGTAAAAAATAATTATAAGACTATTATACAAAATATAATTTTTTTATAAGTTATACATTAATTATATGTATTAATTCAATGCCTTAGTCCATGCCATTAATAAATTTATTTTAAATGATGAAATTTATACAAAATATTGTAATTTTAAATGATTTTGATATTATATTAATTAAAACTAAACTAGTAGTTCCTAATATTATTAAAAAATTATATTTAAAAAGATTATACAAATTTATATTGTATAAAATAGTATAGTAAATCAATTACATTAATAAATTGTGTAAAATTTAAGAGTTATTAAATTATAAAGATAGGGTCATAAGGAAGTAGAAATCAATGGTGCATAGACCATTCAAGAACCACATAAATTTACTTGCACCCTATAAGACAATTTTCAAATTTCTAAAATTTTGTTAACTTAAAATGTAGTAACTTTATGCTATAAAAATTGAGGTGAATTTTGATATAAAAAATGCTACAATTGTTAATACTAGTCACTATAATTCTTGAGATGAATTTGATAGAAAAATGCTACAATTGTCAATACTAGCCACTAAAATTCTCGAAGTGAATTTTAAGCATAATATAGTATAGCTATTACCCTAGTTAATTATTAAGCCAATAACTCTTAATTGGTTTTAAACCTACTTATAAGTTAACTATCCTTAATATATGTATATACATAATATTAACCATATTAAGGTATATTAAGTTAACTATATTAATATATTATTCACTTAATATTGAATCACTTTATAATTATAGAATATGATTAATTATATGTATATATATAGAATATGATTAATTATATATATATATATATATATATATATATATATATATATATATATATATAATTTTCAGACTAAGAAATGGTAAACTACTTTTCATTCATATTTATTTGATTTATCTAAACCACAAATATTAAAAAATTTAAACTATGTATATTTACAATTTTATCATCCATTAATATAAATGTATGCTAATAAGATCCTCTCACTCCATTAGTAACATAGTCAATATCTATGTGATTGATGTCTTTAAAAAAAGTGAATGGGAACTTGACCGGCTCTTTGATGCGAGGGTTATCATATTGATATGGATTCAATGCTTCTCTTTTCTATGCGATTGAAAACCCCTTGGGTGTGAATTGGATTCAATGTCTCCCTTTTTCTTTTTCTATATGTTGAAAACCCCCCGGGTGTGCTAGAAGAGACATCATAAATCCAACAATTTGGATTTTAGAATAAAAAATATTTTATAATGAGTTGAGTTTTATGCATGTAAAGCATTTAAAATTAATGATATTTATACACTTCCGTAGACTTTAGCAAACAATTCACTTGAGTAGGGGTCCATTATCCCACAAATAAGGGACCCCCTTGTGTCATACACTGATTTGGTGTCTGGCTTGGTTGTGACCTTAAATTAGATTATTATTATTATTACAATATTTTGGAAGGTGACAAAAAAATTGAAGTGATGACCACTATCACTCGATGTGAGTTGACTCATCATTGTTATTCAAAATCACACCACTTGAAATAACTCATTGGTATTCCATAAAGAGGCAAACTTCCACTTTTACTATATGCCTCTAAGTCTTGAGTTGTTAACTTGTTTCCTTACATTCAAGGAAGACAAACTCTTAACCAATTAGAAGCAATTTAAGGTCTTTACTTCAGATTCTTAGTGACAACCTCAACCAATTAAACAATGAAAAATTTACCTTTATTTAAACAATGAATAGAATTTGGTTACGTCTAGTTTTCAAAGTAATTATTGTGAGAACCTCAAGCAATTAAACAATGAACAATTTGCATTTATTTAGAAAATTACTAAAATTTGTTTAGATCTATTTCAAAATTTCAAAATATATATTAAAAAATAATGATAACCTTAAATAATTTTCATTTAGTTAAATAATGAATGTTTAGATCCTTTTCAAATTTTCCAAATAAATATTAAAAAATAGTGATAACTTCAAATAATTTTCATTTAGTTAAACAATGAATCAAATTTAGTTAGAATGATTAAGAAAAATAACAATATGCTTCTTCTCAGCTAGCTTTCATCACTTATCAATGTAGATAACACCAAGACTCCACATAGGTGTGGAAAGCACCCATCTTCATTGAACACTTAGATTCATCATTTATTCTTTTCATTTGGCCTAAAGATGAAAACTCATTTCCACTAAGAGTCATCATGTGTAGCGTGTACTACTTTAACATTTTAATCACATAGTTCTCATTGGGGAGTTTAAAATATGGTTAGCTCAGTGTACCTTGCAAGAATCCTACCGTTCACTTCATTGGATTTAGGAAATCTATTTGGTTGTGTAAAAATTGGTTGGTCTTTAATCATTAAAATAATTTCCGCCACAATAGGGTTTCCATTAATAATTAATATAGTTTCTACATGTATCAAATTCTATGTCGTCAATCTTAGACTGTAGATGGGAAATTGCTATAAAGCTACAAAGCTCGGACTTTCTCAGAGAACTTGAAATATGACACTTTGAAGGTTAGAAATTCAGTTTTGTGGAAATGTGTTTACAAAGAAATTTTTGTCAAAAATTATATCCATGCTGAATTTGAAAATCTATATGGAGAATTGCTAATAGAGGTGGATTGGAAATTATTGAAAGTTGGTTACTCATGACTTTGTGATGCAATTTGGAATTGGATATCTTAGTTTAAATACAGGGAAGTGTTTCCGAGTTGATCAAAGCAGTTAGGTAGCTTAAGTTTTTTAGTTGGATTGCCTAATATGTTGTTTCCTGGCTAATACATCAGTTGGGTAGCTGAATTGTAAGATTTAGAGAATTGGTTGTGTTTTAAGGCTAATTAGAGTAGATATATCCAAGTTCAAAGCTGAGTTATTAGGTGGTTAAAATTTCTCAAAAGTGACAGATGGTTCTCTACCACAAAGAATGACATTTCAGTTATTTCTAACAGAATCAATAAAGTTGAGGAGTATGCAAGCAATCACAAGTAGTTTTTTCTTTTAACGTCCTTTGAGACCTACCTATTTTAGAGGACCTTTCTCAAATAACGAGAATTGAACATTTAATTTCATAAAAAAATTGATGGAGGATGTTGGATTTTTTTTCAAAGATCTGGATTCTGTGTTTGAACTTCTTGCTCACGAAATTTTCTAGTTTCATTTTAATTTTATGGAAAATAAGATATCCTGAGAGAATTATAATCATTAATGTCTCTATTTTTATTTCTAATGGGTTCTAAGAAGGAGAGTTTAGGAGGAGTATCGTTCGTCTTCTCTGGCTTGTGTGGTGTGTGTCCAGATGATGGATTGGACTTGATTCTTAATAATTTTACCCTCTTCTATATATTTAAAATATGAATGTTAAATTGGATTTAGGATTGTTTGATATTGAGCATGACTATCTTGAAATTGATGCCAAATGTTGAGCATGATTATTTTGAAATTGAAACCCTTTCATTGGAACTAGAATTAACTTAGAGAGAAATCCTAAAAGGATATGCCACTTTGTTTTCAATAAACTTTCAGCTAAGTGTACCTATAAATCAAACAGACATCCAAATAATCTTAGTATAGAGTGAGGGAAGATGGTATCCCATCAACCTGTGAAATATTTTCATAGTTAATGTATTTCCAATTCATGTACCAATTTTTTCTATGCATTAATGTAGGGATAAGTTAACCTTTTTTTCCTATAGTAGGTATATAATTTATATTTCAAAAATTTAAACAATTTTCAAGTTAAATTGATAGTTATGTATAATTAGTTGAAAAATTCAATTCACACTCAATTTTCAATTTGTAAATTTCTATATCAAATTTCAAGTTACTAGCAATTTTAAAGTTCAATGCACGAGTATATCAAGTTATTAATAATTATCTTGAGTTAAATATATATACTTCATTTTCAAACTTTACTAGCAATTCTTAAACTAAATGTACAATTTCAAGTTACATGTACATATTTAGTTATTTTGAAATTGAGTTACAAACAATTTTCTTGTTTTAATGTATTTTCAATACTTGCACCGAATTTTTCTCAAGTCACTAGCAATTTTCAATTTGTTAATTTACATGTAGCAAATTTCAAGTTACTATCAATTTTAAAGTTAAATGTACAAGTTACTACCAATTTCAAGTTACAAGCAATTTCAAATTTTACTAGCAATTTCAAACTTTACTTCTAGAACAATTCTCAAGTAATTAAGTTAGCAATTTCACGTTACAAGCAATTTCAAACTTTAGTAGCAATTTCAAATTTCAAGTCACTTGCAATTTCAATTTTTACTTAGAACAATTCTCAAGCTAAATGTATTAGTTGGAAAATTCAATTCACACGCAATTTTCAATTTTTCAATTTCCACATCAAATTTCAAGTTACCAGCAATTTTAAAGTTCAATGGACAACTATCAAGTAACCAATTTTCAATTTGTTAATTTACATGTTGTGTAGGGAGAGATTATGGTCAGAAATCACATCATGGTGATCAAGAATCACATGCCCCTGTGCCCCCTCATGATCCTGATCAGCCATCACATGACACCTTTCCCTCTCACATTGAAAGTATAATTGGGAGTTGCAGTGGGGTTGGAAGGGGTGGAAATTTCCTAGAAGATTATGCAGTTGTTTCTGCACAAGAAGAGATTGGGAACTCGATCCCTAGTCGGATAGTTAGAGAGCATGTTAGTAACATAATCAAGTCATATTTTGAACAACATTCAATGATGGCACAAGCTCAAATCCTACATGGGTTGATAAAACACAAAAAATTGAAGCGTGCCACAAAGTTGTTGGGTTTTCAAGATGTTAAAACAAAAAAGACATGTGAGAATGCAATAAAAAATGTAAGAACTGCATTATCTTCGTTTGGAAAATCAAGAAACAATGATACCCGAGCTGCTCGTAGGGCAATTACAACAGTTGTTGTGGCACAAAGCACCTCGAGAAATCGAATGGTATCAAAAATGGCATCATTTCTCAATGTTTCAAAAAGAACATTGCTCAAATATACTAAATTCAAGGTCCAGATAGATGAAAATGATGAAGCTGCTTGTTGGGCTCTTATTTGTAGGGAACCCTATCGAGGCAGGATGGAAGAAGGCATTAGAGAGAAGGTGATAGAGTTTTGGGGTAGCCATTCTTGTGCTATTCCAGATCGAAAGCATGTCCTGCGACAATGTTTATCCAGAGGCATTTATCAGGAGCACTATAAGCATGTGATGGAGATGACGGGAGTTGCACTTTACAAGGAATTCTAAGAAACCAATCCTGGTGTTCAAATATCATTTAGCATGTTCAAAAAATTGAAACCGTGGTATATTAGGCCGAATACGATTCATGACACTTATTTCTATCAGTACCACGTTGAATTTGAACTATACTATGACTCATTTCTGGACTTTTGCAAAAGGCACTAGAATGATGTACTGGCTCCTCACACAATGCAAGATTTTATTTGTATGATACTATGCAACAGGAATCCTGAACACATGTTTTTCAATAAGAGGTGTGTAGGTGGGAGAAAATTCCATGAATGCGGTGATTTGACATTGTTCCATAGGAACTTTCCTATCAATCCAACACACCATGGATTGTCATATATCACAGTTAAGTGGAAGAGGTACGAGTATGTATCCATGAATCCATCATCTTCTTCATCTGTGCCATCTGAGAGGATCAACTTGCTCGAGGATGAGATTCTTGTTTCATATTTCATGGAGAAGTTTCAAAGTCAGATTTATAAATACATAAAGCACTCCCATAGATCTTGGTGGCAAGCTTCATAATTGAAACATTCTCGTGAGGTATTTGAGTCGGGCACAATCTTATCAGTGGTAGACTTTGCGGAGAACTACAATTTTGCTCCTCAGAGAGAGATACAGAGTGAGTACTATCACTCCGATCAGGTGTTTATCTTTGTACATGTATTGTACAGACATGCTCAGGAAAGCATTGATGGTAGGGATAGCACTCCTCAGTCACGTGAAGTGATCAAGGAGTACCATTTTTATATTGGTGATGATCGTGAGCATGATACATTGTTTGTTCAATAATGCTTTGGGTTGATTTATGATTCATTCAGGCAGAGAGGCATATCATTTGCTCAACACTAGATTTGGTTAGATGGGTGTGCAGGGAAATTCAAATCAGCACGCTCATTTTATTGGTTGAGTCGTCTTCACAAAGAGACAAGAATCTGACACACCTGGAGCTTTTTTGAAACAGGGCATGGAAAGGGTGAACATGATGGCGCAGGTGCATGTGTGAAACGAGCACTTCGGAGGTACCAGATGAGTCATGGTGCAACCCGACTCAAATTCTCCACAGTTCAGTAGTTGATTGGTGCACACTTCGTTTGGGACATCAAGGTCGCGAATAAGCAAGGCCGGTGTGCAAGTAATAAACTCCAAACTCAATTAATAACTAAATAGATTGAAAAGAACAAATTGTTGCATACCAAATCATTGTTAAAGAGTAAATTATTTAAAAGAAGAAATTCATTATTTAAGGATACATTTTCTATGTGTAATACTTGGCTTCATCATTGTTCTTATGAACAATAAATTAATTATGATAAATCTAGTAAGATTGTTTAAGAGACCCGTATTTTAAGAACATTTCTATCAGTAAAACCAATTTATTAAAAAGTTGGAAAGAATGAATGCATTAGCTATCATATGGAGTAGCTGTGGCTTTCTAGTTGTTGTTTGAATAAAACAATATATGTGAATTTTGAGCTTCATTTGATTAGTAATGTTCAAATAAGATTAGATCACATCACAAACCAAATTATACTCATTTTATGAAGATATCTCTACATATCTCCAATCTTTCAAATCAGTCAATAATGTCCATAAAATGTGTACTGGAACCAATATACTTGATTATAGTTGCCATTGAGAAATCCAAAACCAAAATATTCAACTTGCATATTGCCAAAACATGCCCTGCATATGACTAATAGAAATGTATGATTCAAAGTCCCCAGTGAAAGCACCTCGAGTCCCTTGTGTGACATACTCCACTCCATATCCACTTTGTGATGCCTATAACAAAATGTCAAAAAGTGAGGGTTTGCTTCCAAATATATCTTCACCAAGTTAGCAAACCACCAAATATTGTTAAACAAAAATAAATATTTACTTGAGTGGAATATTCTGCTACATTGTAAGCCACATGTGATCCTGTGATCCTTGACTCTTGAAATATTACCAAGAAATCCCTACATAAGATTATTTCCTGTCAATTTTCTGCAACCACTTTGTAAAATAACTTACAATTTTCAGATCATCCATCAGTCCAAGACATTAAAGAAATGGTGTTAAAATCATACCTGAGACATTTTCTCGAGAGAAAAGCCATCCCTTAGGCTTTGGCTTAGTCCTTGATTTGGCAACTATATGTAATAAAAAGTGACAATTTAAATCCCATATACAACTAAATAAGCATGTTACAACAAGCCAAAATTTCAACATCTTATAAAAATTGCAATATGTCTAAGTGAAAGGAATGCGAGGATAATACCTGAGTCAATCGAGCAGTTTGAGACAGTGGATCTCCAACTAATGTTTGACCCGCTGTATTTTCAAGACCAGTAAAGTTGAAACCAGATCCTAGATTTTTGATTGCTTGGCGTGGTCCTTGGTGATGTGTGATAAATTTCCACCAATGGGACCACCAGCGCTTCCCCTTCTAGTACGAAATCCTCTGCTACCTGTCTGTGGCCCTTGAGGAACACCTATTGGTCCATGGACACCACCCCTTGAAGGAATAGCATATAGCTGGCCAAGTGGTGCTCCATGGAATGGTGGAAGATGAAGACGTGTAACAGGGAATCTTGTTGAGTGCACACGGGATTTTGGATTACCATTTGGTGGTAGTTTCCCAAACGAAATGTATGAATTGCATGCTAATCACATGCATTATCGTTTGAGGTACTCAATGGGAGTTTTGACAAGTAGATTCATGTAAGAAACGTCCCCCAAAATCTAACAGTTTCAAATCCAGATACTGCTACATGACTTATACTTGGTTGGAAAAGGTGTGGAAATATTCCACTACAAGTGACGGCCTATAGATAAACAATACAAAGAAAAAATGATCTTCTTTTGGTCTTCATCTTCCCTTGAAAGCAATTTTGTACATGTACTTGAGTCTTATAGTGTAAGTTTACCCTAGTTCTTTACTAATCTATTGGATGTATTTCGAGGTCCGTCGACCTACTTTGGTCATCTGCATACATTAATATAATTTATTTCTTTCATTCCTTCTTTTGATAAAATTGGAAATGTTTCCTAATATAAGGGATACCCATAAACAATAGAAAAATTAAACTAAACTATAATATTCTTTCAACTAAGATGGAAAGAAGCACCACACGTTATAATAATTTAATATCAGGTCTGATCCTAAGCACAAGCTGGTGGAAGAAACTAAAGGAAAGAAGGTATGAGAGAGCATTTAAGGATGCGAGCATATAACAAAAATAATAAAATATATTTTCTAGAAAGATGATGGAAAAACCACTTTGATAAGATAAGATAATTTTACTAATGTCCAACAAATGACCACCACTGATGCAACAAAATATGTAGGGTAAATATTGAAGCATATGAATGTTGTGAAAAAAGAAATTCAGCCAGGACAAGGCACAGTACAAGACAATTTCACTCCAGAGAAATCCCATCTTTAATGAATTTCCAAACCATTCCTCTTCCTATTATTTTAATGCATAACATTTAAGCCTTTTATCATTTGTAAGCTTCAGCTTCGACTTCTAATTGGAGAATAAGATAAGTTACAAATGTCCGTTCTACATGTCCAATGTGTTCGTTTTTGTCCAGTGGATACTCAGATAAATTTTGATGTTTATCAAGTTCCATGTATTCACAGGGCATCCACATTTACAGACCACAAGCCTATGCTACAACTTCCATATATGGTAAAAATGTCAAGAAAAGAAAATGGATTTCAAAACATCTTAATTACCTTCCTATTGGACAGTGTGTCCTTGGGTTTCATAACCTTTGGTTGAGTATAATTTTTGCCCCGGTAGAAAAGGATTGTGTCATGTCGTATATGAATTGCCATGCACCCACTTAATCTGGATATCTCTTCTGCATATTCATGTATTTGTCCAGGCTTACAATGTTTGCAGATGACTTGTACAGTTTCATGTTTCTTCCAGTGCAAACATGAAACTCCACGCCTTCCAGTGGGAACATAGTTTTTGTGCTTTTGTCCCATTCTTTTCAGGTAAAAATGCTCACTGGCAGTCAAGCGTTCAGGTTCAGGACCAAGAGCCTTTGGAATTTCATACCTTTTGATTGCCTCAATCAATAAGGCCTCTTTTTGTTTTGCCTGAATCACAGTTACAGGTAAGCAAAAACATTAATGAGGTAAAAATTGAAGATGTTAATCTTTTAAGTTACAGCCAAGCACTTCAAATAAGTAAATGATCTAAAGCATGAATTTACCACTTTGGTAATGCATAACTATCTAACATTATCCACATCTATAAAATGATTACATAGATAGGCATGAACTATTCAGCTAAGATACCATGCCTTCCTAAAACTATGTGAACCAAAAAATGTGTAGACTATAGCTGCAAGAAATATGACTAAACTATTTTAAAAAAATCACAATATGCTTTTTCTCCATTTCAAAGTTTCCTCCATTCGTAGATTTCCCAACCCACTTTCTTCACTGAACTCAAACTTAAATTCGGTAGCTCTAGGTAACTCTGCTTAGAAGAAATAACAGTGATACAACCATGCAATTTAATTTGACTTGAAGGAAAACAAAATATTAAGGAGATATCAGAAAATCAAATTGCAAGACAATCTGGGGTAAAGGGCTTTAATATAAAACTAGTGCAAAGCACAAGTGCGAGTATCATAGATTACTTGATCACTGAGATAGTTTGATGAGGTTCCTTATCAATTGCATTTACACTAGAGACTACATACTGAATTATGTGATAGAAAGACAAGACTTGTCTATGTTTTCGCAGGTCGAATTCATTTTAAGGAGATATGGAAAAACCCATGGAAATTTTTAATGCTCAACGCGTTTTGGAATATGAAGCTTAGTCCATCTTCCGGAGAAAGAAGACTCTCACCAGGGTTTTTAATCTTGAGAAGATCATTAAATAATAATTAAACTCATCAAGCATGTTTTGTATGTCGACTATGAAATATTTACTTATTTGGATGATTGAATATATCACTTATTTGGACGACTGAAATTTTAGGGTTTGCAAGATAGGTTTCCAGGATCCACTGAGGATTAAACCATCATCCCTATTGAAATTTTTTGGATGTTTCTCTATTTCCAAGTCGACAAAATGTGATATTCAATTTTATAAATAATGGTCACAGAATATAAATCATACTACATAGGAAAAATGACAACGCTTCCCCAGAAGGTAACAGTGGGTCAAGTCAAGTTGAAAATGAAAGAAGGCATCCTACGAAAGACTTCACACATAGATGAAAAACTAACAAAAGTCATAATTATTAAATAATTTGGGCAGCACTTTTGTTGAGTTCCATAATTGACAAAGGTCATCAAATATAGAAAAATTTTGATATTGAAGGAGTCCATGGTTGTGCATACAAATTTACATCATCAATGAGCAATAAGCTAGTCTACTAAATCCCAAGGGGTTAGCTTAACCGGATGTCACCAATGTTATTGGGCATTTCCAGTTTGAATCTCCCTGGGTTAGGCATAATAATCTATGCCAACCATTTTACTAGGGATGCCATCCACAATTGTAAGGAAGCATCCCTTAGGTATTCCTTAAAAAATGCTAGTCTACTAAGAAAATGAAAGAGTAAAGATGCTAAGTACAAAAGATATTTAACCATATAACTAACTAAAGATTACAAAAGTTTTATTATCCCAAAGTAGAGAGTAATGTCATTTTAACTAGGATTTGTGTAAGCTCCAAAGATGTTACAGGTTTAAGGAGCTTTTGCTCCAACTTTTGATCTCTCAATTACCATCCACCCAATGTTTTCCTTCATAGAATTCCTCCAAGAAACCAATGTAAGGTTTTTGTATTTACACTGGGTGTATGTTTTAGTCCCATTGACCTACTTTTGTGGTCATTTATAAAATTATCTTATCTTATCATACTAGGCAAAAATGACACTCATAACAAATAATTGTTTCAACTTTCCACATCTGATGGATAGCTTTCTTGTGTCTATGAGATATAATATTTATCCTTTTCTAAATCCTATTTTATTCTTTCTAATTTTCCTATATACTCCGAGTACCATAAATACAGTTTTTAATTTACAAATGATGATGACTGAGATTGATTATTCTTGATGCTCTTCATCAAAAGTTCTCAGGAGTCATGATTCATAACCTTAACACATGAATAGTAACATTAGTAGTTGTATTTTTCACTCAATAAGAATTCACTAATAATAATTCAAATCATGAATTAAAATCTCCATCTATTGGAAGGCATCTTCTTGCTTGTTTCCTTAAAGGGAACAAGTTAAAAGTGCATGTGAAAATGAGGAGAATCCTATGCAACCACTAACAACCAAATACTTTAGTGAATTCAGTTCATCCATCTCCTCCTATCAGGAAAGTAAGATTAGTGCAATTTCTAGGCTCAGCTATGTCATCCACCTACTTTTACTGCATCAATTTGGGACACGAAAGTAGCACAACAACCACCTTCTTATCTGTGAGCCTATTGATTTCCTCCATCCCTCTGCTTAAGTAATCCAATTTAGAGTGTGAGATTGCAATCCCACCACTAGAGTCTACATTAAAATTCTGTGCAGCACTCTTTTTCTTATAGAACACTTTTATTTGCTCCATGGCTATAGTTTATGCAGTTTAAGCTTCTTCAAGTTCCTTATAGGCAACTTGCAGTCTACTATGTAGAGTAATGATTTCAGATTTTAAGCTTCCTTCCAAGCATGCTCAGTTTATATATTGATCTGTTGTAGAGTTTAAGATAAGTCATGTAGCAGCATCGTTTGTCATTCTTCAGAAGCAATGGCAACTTCCAATTTTAATCTAGCTTTATAGATTACAGCATTCAAATTCACTGCTCTTGTTTCTATTTTTGCCTCTTATATCATTTAGTTCATCCAATTCTATCCTTTTTTCTAGAACAACACAACCTTTAGGCAATCCATAGAAGCAATCAAAAGAAAATCCTTATGCTGCTACCTTCTTGAGATCTACTTTTGTCTGCTCAATCTCTAGAGTTTTTTTTTATACCAGTGAAGGATACACATCAGAATCTTGTTTCTTTTCTAAATTGAATATGGCTTGCAAGTTCTCCACTACTGATACCATGAAAACTGGCTTTCTTTCTAGATCCTTTGTGGCGCCAACATCTTGCATAATATCCGATATTTGTTTCCTAATTTTTCCTGTAGTTGTAGAAACCTCTTGTGCTTTGCCTCCCTTTCAGTTGTACTTGAAATCCATTCCAAGCCAGCTTAAGAAGAGTATTAGATGCATGAGCTGCATCAATCTCCTTCTGAATCTCCTTTTCACAGCTTGAATTCAATTCTACTTTGGTAATTGCTTCATCTTCCTGTTTAATAGCAAATGCCTTGGTTTCATGTAAGTTGGAAACTCTTGTTTCAGCTTCCTAGGCTCCTTTTTTCATTAGCTTCCATCTCAAGCTATAGCTGCCATCAGTTCATTTCTTCAGCAGTTTCAAATCTATGATTTTTCTTGAGATTAGTCAAGTCTCAATACCCAGAGGATTGGCAACACCTCTCAACAGTTATACATAGGCTCCACCTATATGTTGGGTTTTCTCCCCAATCCACAACATATGTGGGAAACAGCCATATCAGAGTCCAGAAGTCAAATTTTGTTGTGTTCAAGCTTGTTCAAATGGAAGAAGCAAACATACCCTAGAATTTTGTAGTGTTCATGATTTCCCTGTAAGCCCACAGGCTGCCATGAATTGCAAGTTTCATCTATTCTGTTGCTAGCTCCAAGTACCTTCCCCCTTGTTCACTACAATACATGAGATCTAGCTTCCAGTGCATTGTTGCAAAAGATGTGTTTGTTTTATCATCTCAATCTATAACAACTATCTACAATAGCTCCAACCACCACTAGTGTAGAATATGCTAAAAGAAATCATTAATTATAAGGATGGTGGTAACTTGTACCTAGGGACAAAGATGCTACACATTGACTAAGCTCTTGCTTTGGCGGTTAATTATTGGGTCAAATTTCAGAGTTGCACCATAAATTTCTTCTAAGGCATTGATGAGTTTTTCCTCAAGATCCATATCAATATATTCTTCTTTTGAATATGAATTTGTATCCATGTTCATGAAGACAGGTTCTTCTTCTTCTTCTGAATCTGAATCTGACTTTTCTTTCTGATTATCTTCATTTTCTTCATGAATGCATTCTTCTTTTGAATCTAACTTCTCTTCTTTATTATCTTCATTTTCTTCTTTAGCAGGCTTTGTATCCACTTCTCCATAAATATATTGTAGATTTTCCCAAATATATTTACCTAATGTGCACTCCATTACTTTGTCAAACTCAGAGTCTGATAGGCCACACATGATGCCATTCATTGCTTTTGCATTGTTTTCACATAAATTCCTCCAAATTGCATCTATTGAAGGATTGGTTGGAGCTGTATATCCTGTCATGACAGAATCCCAGATATCTTACCCAAGGTTTTTCAAATATGTCTTCATTTTTATGATTTGGACTACATAGTTTGATCCAGACTACATAGTTTGATCCATCAAACAAAGGAGCCATGTTTGTAGATAAACCTTCCTAGCAAGCTATATGTGCTCGAGATCTACCTTCCAGTGGTTAAACTATTTTTGAAGGAACCTACCTTGATACCAATCATTGGACTTATGGTTATACTAAGAGGGGTGAATTAGTATAAGCTAGGTTTTTTTGTAACTAGGGGAATAGGCAACTGGAGACTAGGCTGGTACTCGCGTGACACGGGGTCTAGGGATCCAATCCCGCTACCACTATACCCCTAGGTGCCCCACAACCACCTGCAAGCATTGGACACAGGTAAGCCCGAGTGTGATTTGAACTCGTGACCTCTGTTTACAACATATGACTTCATATCAAGCGAATCGCCAATGAGCCACACCCGTGCGGGCCTATTTTTTCTTATTTTAACGATTCAACAATCATTCATTTAATTTGAAACAGTAAATACACATAAACTCAAAGCACAATACACATAATTTAACATGGAAACCCTCTTGGGAGAAAACCAAAAACACTTATCTTTATAAATTCATGTAGGCACCAACCTACTGTTACAAAGTTTGTAGGAACCAACCCGCTGGAGACACCAATCCCCTCAAATGAGCACCAACTCAACAATATGTAGGCACCAAGCTACTGGAGACCAATCTCCTAAATTGGGAACCAACTCAATAATATGTAGGCACCGACCTACTAGAGACACCAATCTCCTATTGTTGCTACTGTTGATGCCTCTACTTATGCTCATACTTTATTATGCTTTCCGATCCTATGCCAATATGCACTCTTCCAAAAGACAACACCTCTTTCTAAATATGCACCATAATCTACTTCAAAATTGCTTTATACTATACATAAACCATTACTTCCAGAGAGAATATATCTAAAACCTAGTGAACCAACATTTGAAACTCATACCACAAGTACTTCAATATCTCTACTTAATATCCTCCAAGGTTCACCGTCTGAAATGTCCTCGAATAAAACTTATAGAAAAATTTACATACTGACATGTTTAAAGTTGATTTTAGGATCATTTAGAAACCCTAACTTATCGAGGTCATATCTCTGAAACAATAGAAAAAAAACATCATATACTTTCATCATGGGTGCTTCAAGATAAATTCAACTGCAGATTTCCTAAAAGTTTTCTAATTGTTGAACTGTGGGTTAATAATGAACAACCAAACATCGTATACTTTCACCATGGGTACTTCAAGATATATACTTCATTTGCTCCAAGTTTCACTATTTTAAAAATCCTAAAACATAAGTTAGAGTGAAAGTGCCACATTGATCTATTTGAAGTTGATTTTAGGATCATTTAGAAACCCTCACTTCCCGAGGTTATATATGCTAAAATATAGAGAACTAGAATCTGAAACATGGGTCACAGGTACGTCAAGATCTTTTATCCATATCATCCAAGAGGAATTTTTTGAAACGTCCTAGAATATAAGCTATAGTGAAAGTGCTATACTGGCTTGAAAATATCCCCTTTTGGAATGATACTCATTCTTTGCTCATCCTGTTCTTTAAATGTTGCAACCCTTTCCACTAGTGTGCCTCTCCTATGATATATCCATGTCTTGGATGAGTGAGTGAGGAAATGAGAAAGTGCTCATCTTATTTATACTATTCTTAAATTACTTTTTGGGCCAACCTAACAATGTTCAATATCCTAGCAAGGCCGACCTAAAATTCTAGCTGGGATGACTTTATAAATCCTTTCATATCTCCTCATTCCTATGGAGTTAAAGGGAGTTCCATATACCATAGGAAAGGTATCAGAATAATATTTCCAACCATGTAACCTATACCCCCATTTAAGCTATGTATAAAGAGTAAAAATTCCTTCAAATATAGGGTATCCAAACTGAGCACAAAAAATCCAAAAACAATATTTTCAATAATCTCCATCTTGCAATTTGTGTCTTGGACATGTGTAGTCTCCCCTTTAAGTTGACATTAATGCCAAAAATATTTCAAACATGCTATCCCAAAGAGATATGGGGGAGGGGCTTAAAAATGTCTATTTTTTTACAAAGCTCTAGCGGCCAAAAACATATGGAGATTATTAATGGGTAAAGGACTCTGAATAGAAGTAGCAACTCATAAATACATAGCACTGATAACCATCATGGAATGGGTTCGTAGTCCTCACAAATCAACTGATAAGCTATCAACTATATAGAAAGCTTTGATTAATGCTTTTAATCTAGTTGGGAAGGGCCCCACATGGAAGGTGGGTAATGGACAATGTGTCCATTTGGGGGAAGACCCTTGGGTTAGAAGTAGAATAATGCATACTTTACCAAATCATATGATTAGAATACTCAGGAATGTATGACTTTAGACTTTGAACAATATTGCAAATCAAGTGGCCTTAACTACTTTGGGGCAAGGATGGTTGTTTGCCGATTGTTTAGCTTCAGGGGAGAAAATAAGAATCGATTGGTGGATTTTTTGGATAGATTGAGAACTATCTATGTCAGAATCTAGTTTTATGAGGACAAGATAGCATGGATAAATGCTCCAAATGGCATCTATACTCCAAGAATGGGATATAATACTCTTCTCAAGACTGAGTATGCATCTGATCCAGTTTGGTGGCGACAGAAGGTTTGGAAAGTCCATTGTCCATCCAAGGTGAAGATTTTGATGTGGTTTTTTTTGTACAACAAATCACTGACTTGGGATATGCTACAAAAAATAAACAAGTCGGGACTTAGAAGATGTCATTTATGCAAGCAAAGTGATGAATTGAACTTCCATTTGGCGGTTTGTTGATGCCTGAAAAATTCCTTGCGTCGATAGTAGGGATTCTCCCCAATGAAAAGTCCCAATTAGACTATCCACTATTTGGATTAGGGAACTCGTCTGGTTTATGGTCCGGCTATCGTATAAGATGATCTTGTTATTGGTTTATCAAATACATCCCAATCCACCGTTTAGTGTTTTTGGAATTTTATATGCAATGCAGATTACTAATTCTAAATGCACATGCTATTACTTATGCTTTTTTTACTATTAGAAAGAGGCCTCACTTAGTGATGTGTAAGTTTTTACCTCTCGTCTTATCACCTCTTAACTATCATTCAACCAAGAATATATCCTAATTAAATGCAACATTCTAACCTATATAACCTATCCTTGCAAGGAACAAATTTAAGGAAGAGCAATAACAGTAAACTGCACTATAAAATTTTAGAAGCTAACTACTGAAAGTAATTTATTTAACAAACACAGAATAAAGCCAATGCATAGATAGCTTGAGCATTAAAATTTATTACATTCATTTCTCATAGATAACATAGAAAATTGTATTTCACATTCATATACATCAAAATGATTAAAAAAATTATTAAAATAGTCCAACATAATAGGAAAGATCTTACTGCATATCCATAAACAAAATGAAGAAAATAGTTCTACACATTTGTCCACATGATTCAACACAATATCCCATATATGCTTCCACCCAGAAAATGGTCTTTGTCATTAGCAAAAAATAGTTTCTCACATATGAGTCTCAGTACAAACTTTCACAAGCCAAAAATCCCCATCCTCATCTAATTTCTCCTATTTATATTTACAATGCCTATCTTTGGGTGACTTATCACTTCACCTTCTCTAGACCCTTTCCTTTCCAAAACTTTTGTCTTATCTTGATTCCAAAATAAGTGAGAAAATATTAAAATACAATAAAGTATTACATTAAGTGGCTGGAGCGCTCTCTTGAGTTTGGATATATTCATCCCCAAAACTACTTTCATAAGATATTACATTTAATTGTTGGGGTTCTAATAACCTCAGAGTTACTTCATGAAATGGTAAATATTTGGCCATGACATTTAGTCCTCTAGTTGTTGTGTTATGACCATTTGCTAAGTAATGTGTCTTCATCGTAGCTTTCCCGATGTGTTCCTGTAGATCTTCTAGAGTGATGGTATCTAGACTTCTGATAGCAGCAATGTCTTCTTCCTTGATGGTCCTTAATTCAGCCAATCATTGCTCTTTTGGTACTAGACTTTTGAATGAGCCAAGAGAAGGTAGATGACACTTTTCAAAAGCTCTGTTAATGATTTGGTGAATTTCCTCACATTTGGAAATGGAAGCTTTTACTTCATTCTGCAATTTCTTCTCTGCATTTTGGCAACTGTCCAGAATTGCAAAATCAAACTTGAGTTCACCTATGATATCTCTTGGGAAAATGTGGAGGAATTTCTTTGGCTGTTTTCCTCCAAGCAATCAGCTTCTTCATTCTGTCATAAATCTTTGTAAGCTTTTTCTTAGTAGAAGTGGCTTGCTTAGATATTTGCTTGAGCTGAGTTACCATCCCTTGCACTTCATAAGTCTGTTCAATGAACAATTCTTGAAAGTGGAACAATTGTTCCTAAAGGGAATAAGCACAGTCATAAAATGGTGTCAAATATTACTTTTGTTCTTGTGTAGTATCTAATTGAATCACTAGTGATTCCTTTTCTTTGTTAAGCTCCACTACTTGTGCTTGCAAATATCCTTTATATATAGTTAGAGATTCCACCAGTTGATCCCACTGGTTTTATTTCTATTGTAGTCCTCTCAGTTGAGATTGGATATCTGTTTTTTCACCTTCTAATATTACTATTTGTACATTAAGCGAGTCTTTCTCATATTCTAAGCTTTGTATGGTTTGCATGGCTTCTTCTTTCTACAGCTCTAGGGCATCTCGCTGGTGTCTTATTTCATTCCCTTCACTCCTAGCCTACACTAGATTATCTTTCAATTTGACCACTTTGTCTTCGCTACTTTCTATGTTTTCCATTAGCTTGTGTATGTTATCTCCCTTAGCTAATGTTGGAGCAACATTTACAGATGTCATGAATTTTGGATCTTTATTTCTGCTCTCAACTATTGGGACTTCTTGTATAGGGACAATATCGGGTCGCGAAGCAACTTTGATTATCTTTTCAGTCCTATTCATAATAGTATTTCTTTTCAGATCATATACTATTGTTTCCAACTTAGCAACCACATGTTGCTTAGATGGTGTAAATGGCGTAAGTCCTGGTTCAACTAGAGGAAGATGTCCTCTAGTAAGAGGAACTTCTATGTTGTTATCTATTGTAATATCAATGTCCATATCTTGGTTTCCATTACCTTCTTGTAAACTCTAGGATTCCACGGCTTTCTTAAGCAACTCTTCTTCTTCATTCTTATTCTTCAATTCCTCTTCTTGTAGTCTCTTCTCTTCTTTTTCAGTAGCCAACTTTTCAACTTTCTCTTGTTCATCCCTTTTTTGTGATTCTTCAACTCTTTCTTTCTCTATCCTCTCTTCTTTCGCCTTCTTTTTCATTTCTTCTTCTTGTAGTCTCTTATAATTTTTGGCTAAGAGAGCTTCTTCTATTGCCTTTTTTCTTGCAACTTCCTCTAGATCTCCTTGTGTTGATGTATCAAATGGATTGTTGGAACTTGTCCCTTTCCTTTTTCTGATCCTTTTGTTCAATTATGCAAGATTCTTTACTTGTCTGTACACTTCCTCCTCTCGTAAGAACTGATTTGCACATTCATAATTAATTCTAAATGATTGACAATGTAAAGCCACTCTTTGGTGGCTATCATTTCTGACAAAAATATTCTCACCAAAATGATAAGAGTCCATCTCTTTCACAAATTCTTCAGCTTCCTTGACTTTATTAAATTTATATGCTCCAACTGTGAGTGGGAGTGGGGGACAAGAAGCTTTCTTATTGTCATGTAAGAAATGTTCAATACCATTTATAAAAGTATGTCTCACAATCTCCTTCAACATGATGTAGTCAGTGACATACTTCGGCATCAATAATGGATGTTTTGAACCTCTGTAAGCACGTAAATAAGTACCTTTAGGAGTCAAGAAATAGTCTCCTCTATTATTGCTATTTTTTAATATGTTCTTTTTTTAATGTTCTTCCATTGATGGCAGGGTTTAAATTATTATTTTGTGGTAATCAAAGGTATTTGGCATGGGTAGTCCAATAAATAAGGGGTTAAAAGCATTATTTCATTTAAAGAGTCCATACAAACAACTCTTTATCTTTCAACTTCTCTTTTTCTTTTGGCTCCATCTTACTTTTTGGATCGATTTTTCTGTTATTAAACTCTATGGGGGATTGGTATATCCCGATATCATACTTTCTTGGCTTGAGAACTGTCTTGGGGGATCGAGAATGGTCTCGTATTTGGATAACTTGATGGATGTAGTTCTTGCCGATCACTCTTTATCTATTTGGACCTCATATACTTTTAATAAAATATAGTTTTTTCATGTGAAAAAAAACTCTATGAGAAGAACATGTTTATGAATCTTAATAATGTATTTCATCTATAAAGTGAAATGAGAACAATGGAGTTCAAAATGAAGGGCATCACTGGAAAAACTCATGGTGTCAAATTTTCAAATTAAATTTGATTTCTTATTGTTGAAAGTAATACACGAGATTTCTCTTCATATATGTCCTTGATTTAATATTGTTTTAATAATTTCCAAAGAAAAGGTTTGATAAAATGTATACTTAGCATCACCTTTTGAAGATCTATTTTCTCTCATTCTCCCATGTTATACTTTCTTTACAATGAACCATAAATTGAGTGGCAAAGTAAAGCATTGTAGCCAATATGTCATACTACAAAACATGGTCATTGATCAAGAGCATTAAAACTTCTAAAAAGTTTAAAATATGCCAATTTAATATAGAAGGTGGGAGGATGGAAGAGGGGGAGTAAGGATATAATGAAACTTTAAATAAGAGGATAGTAAAAGAATAAAAAAATTTAAAAAAAAACAGCAACTTTACAAGCACAAAAAATGTTAACTTCAAAGAATATATTGAAACCTTGTCCAAATAGATGGTCAACTTTGATATTAGAGGTTTAGAACCTAAAAACTGTATTAGATGGATTACTTGTAGTTTATCTTCAGAAGCATACAAATAAATGATATAATTTATGAGGGTGAATCCATGAAAATGGGTAACACTTTTTAGTGAAATGTAGCAATAAAAATTTGACATTTTACACATTTTTAAAATTGAATCCCTCAAAAACCATGTTGCGACTTTGTGAAGTTTGTGTGTAGTAAAAAATAAAAATGAAGAGAAATGTGTTGTCTTTCTAACAATATATATATATATATATCTTTTAATGTGTCAAATTTGCATTTAATTAAATATTTTACTTTGCAAACTTTAAAAAAAGTTAACAAGTGACTTGTGTTACCTTCAACTAATTTGTAACGCCCCATATTTTGACTAGGCATGTTTACGAGTTAGACACCTATCACTTTATTTACTTATTATCTAATGGGACTCAACTAGACAGAGTGAACTATGTTTCCGGCATAATAGACATGATGATATGTTGTTACTATGTTTATGATGTCACTATATTCATGCAGTTATTAAGTTATGATTATCATGAGATTCATTGCTTTTATGATGAAAATATATGTTTTAGCATTTTCATTGATGAAATGTAAAATATATGGTGTTGTACGTGAGTGCCATCCTATGATGAAAATGATGGAACTGTTATATCCCATGCATACCTATGATGCAATTGTGACGTGAAAAAAAATGATGTTGATGATATGGATCAATGGGTGATCGAATGGAAATGCTTGTTATAAAATGTGTATTTTGCGGAATACTAACCTACAGGACAGAAGGGCTATGGGATAGCCGGATACTTGATCTGATATACGGAGAAGAACCTATCCATGCAGTAAACCTTAGCAACCGAAATTGATGATACGATGACATGGACCAATAATCTCGATAGCAGCAGAGTATGAGTTGATAAGGGTGTAGACCCGGTATGTTGAGAGGGATGGATGTATTGCCCACCCTATGTTCCTATGATACCCGAGGTCGTGGGAGGGCCGTGCTGAGACACGCTCCCCATGTATGTTGTGATGACGATGGTCGGATGCCTGCTAGGTGAGGATAGGTCCGTTGTTCAGCCGATTCTATCGCTCTCAAGTTCTATGTGGTCAGGTCGATGAGTCCGACATCCACTTTTGTACTAGCAGAGGAAGGATAGGGAGGATGTGGACGTAGGTTAGGATGGGAGGATATGATAGTTAGTACTGTTGAGGGTTGGGTATCCTTGACCCGGAGTTAGTGGTAGTAGGTAGCTTTCGTTGTACCTGATTGATTGAACAATTGTAATCATAAAAGTAATGAAATGGAATCTTAAAGGTTAACTGAAAAAATAAATGATGATGTTTTAGTAATGTTATGATGAATGTATACTTGTTCAGTTTGCATAAAGTATTATTGGTATTAGTTAGCTATTATGCATAGGAAATATGACGTATGTTTATAGTACATGTCCATCTTGTACATACGCTGGCCACGCATGCACATTATGCACATGCGCGATAATATTGGTTTACAACATACTTATCAAGATTCAACAATGATATGAGTTATCATAGATAACTCAATTAAGTATTTAGTGAATGACTTAATTAGTAAAAGATTATCAAGTTCTAATGTGCGAAATAAGTTAATTAGTCATTGTATGTAAACATTGTAATGAACAATTAAAATAAGTGTCATAAATTGCAAATATCCTCAAGTGAATGTGTCTTCAACATGAAGTATAATAGTTAAACATCAATACTAGAAGAGTGTTCTATATAATTGTTGATCATGATTAATTAAACCAATAATTATATTTCATTAATTATACCCAGAAGTACTATGTTGACACTTATCGATTAAACAAATAAATACTTTAATTACTATTCACAATTAATTTAATTGCTATTATTATTCATTATTATTGTTATTAGTATTATTATTTAATTAATAATAATAATGATAATAATCTTTTTATAAAAAGCATAGTGGATTGAATAATTTATTAAATAGATTATTCGTTTAGTTAATTGACAGAATCATTCCAAATAAATTAAAAAGGATTTGTTTAAATAAATTATTGAATGATCCCACTGCTCGAGAGAAACTTGGATAATTTAAAATAATATGTAATCATCATTTTACCTTGAAAAGAGTGTTGCATTAATGAATTGTACTTCCTAAAACCATGACAACTAGGGCGGTGGAGTGATAAGGAAGTTTGACTTTATGAAGGAGGTGGATTCCTATAAAGAGAAGAATTAACAAAGTAGTAGGGGGTGATTGTGGGAGAACTGTGAGAAATTTTGTGAAAGAGGAGGAATGTCGAGGAGGGGGTTAACTTGATGCCGAGGAGGGGGTTAACTCGAAGCTTTGAGGAGGTGGGAAACTCAAAAGAAAAGACTGAGGAGGGGGTTAACTTAGCGAAATATTACCATGGAAAGGTTTGATGGAAAACTGCTGTCGGGATTATCAGTCTGTGGGCTCGGGGGCTGGGAATTTCGTTGATTTCCTAGGGTCAGCAAGATAATAGCTGATCGGCAGGGTGGACACATCATTTTTGGATTGCTAAGGTAACCTACAGAACCCACTACAGGAATCTTCTTACCTCACTGCAAATCTACAGGTCCAGGTATTTTACTGAGCTAGCTTGAATAAAAGGTATTTTCTTTTATTTTCAAATTATGCATGTTAAAAGAACAGAGCTGTAATGAAGATTTAAGTTTATGTTTATTTAAATTGCAGAGACATGTAAACATTTAGATAACAGAGACATAGACGGTTGAATTTTTCCAGAAAACTTAAAAGACAACTTGGTATTTACATGAAAATACAAATAGAGACCCAGTGCCTAGATTAGGGCACTACATAATTCAACGCTCAATGCATAATTTTCGAAAACAAAATATATGATCCTAGCTTTTAAAATATTTAATGACATTGTAGGGTATGTTTAAGGAGGTAACACCTTTCAAAATGTTTTATATTGTGATACTTGTTGATTGAAAACATTTTTGTTTTAAAACATATTAGTTAACCTTTCTTCTTTCACATTCCCTTTCTAGAGAATCAATCAACAGAACCAAGATCTATGATGGTATTAAAAATGGTTGATTTATAAATACTATAGAAAATTACCAAATCACTAATGCCTTTTACATATGTGAATTCACCAATATGAAATTTCAATCTCATGGTGTGTACATAAGTGAAGTGTAAAATGGGTATTCAAGTTTTGTTTATATTATGTGGCTTACAAATGCATTTAAGTAAGATTATGATTGCCCATAAGATGTTAATTCAATAGTAACTATCAATAAAAAAAATGCAAATTTATTCTAGCCTAATGATATTTGCACATAACTACCATAAAGTGCAAAAAATAATCAAAAGTTCATATTAAGTCTAAAGTCTAGAAACTTCATCATAAAGTCTAAAAAATTATCATAATATATATATATATATATATATATATATATATATTATAAAATATTAAGTTCATATGCATAACATTTAGATATAGTACATTAAATCAAACATTGGGTAATAAGCACTAGCCTTATTAGCCTCGTGACCACTGCAACTACCACCATCATAGGAACCAAGCCCCCCATCACCCCTATGACCATTTCCAATGCCACCATCACCTACATCAAGACCTCCATCACCGTTGTGACAATCACCACCATCATTGTTCCATGCACTAGGCCACCTATCACCCATAGGAGTGTCAAGACCCATATGAACCATAAAATTATAATCTAATGTTTCATATTACAACTTAAATTTACAATCAAGTTAGATAACTTTTAGCACAAAATTTATGAGATAAAAATATTTTCAAATTTTAGCTAGATGGATCAAGCTTCCTTTGTTGAGTCATTGTTACATTGTTTGTATGGGATTTGGGTTTGAATATATAACATATAATCCCATGCAACCATCCTAGTCATGCCCTGATGAGCATGAAATTCCATGCCAATTCCTTAGAAACATGAAATCAAATGATTAAAAAACATGATTATCATTAACAATTTAATGAACATTTCAATATGACACTATTTAAACCTATTTGTATCGATTCATACCTATGCATCAATTCTTGGGATCCTCGACGGGCCCTAATTAGGATGAAGAAATTGTCCATCACACTCATGCACTGAAATCACTATGACATCAACAACTTCTTCTACATGGACCTTTGCGTGACAGGATTAAATCTAAACACTCAAATTAGTAAATACATACTATAATAATTCTCTAAAAAATTAATGCATTTAACTTGGATTTGATTGAATTGAGGTATAAATTGTACCTCAATGACTCGACCCTAGACTATAAGTAGAGATTTGGGCTCATGTATGTTCCCAGACTCAGGTGGGAATGCTTAGGGCCATCAACAACGCCCTTATCTCTATCAATCTAATTAGGGGACATGTGAAGAAATGACAAAATAAACAATTGTAAATATGTAAGAACATGTAGAATTTGTATCAAATGAAACTTTTAGAATTCAATCATACACCTATTGGACCTCATCCATCTGTCGTATGTGGACGATAATTCAAATGTTCACTACTGTAAAGGTCATCTAGTAATGCAACAAATTGCATGTTATTAAAACAAAGAGTATTTCTTCTTGTGTTGATTCCACATGTATCAAAATGATCAAATGATGCCTAATAATGTTTAACCATAGTAAGTACAATGTACAAAAATATACATTACCTATAGGAGTTTTCTTGTATCTCCATACAACTAAAAATGCATATCCTATGCATTGATAGTGTACTACAATAATTGTCCATGCAGTAATGCAAGTGTCTCATCACTCGCATAGTACAAATCATCATCTTTATAAACAAGGGATGGTCTAGATCTCTCCCTAGATAAAGAAACTAAAACATTACCTAATGCAGTGTGTATGGTGTCCACCATTGCACTCCTCACCTCAACTTTAAGTTGTGATGGATCTTCCAACTCCTAGGGTAAAATGATAGTCCTTTGAAACAATTGTATCGATCTCGAAGGGTTATGTATGGTAGTAGGATCTCTACAATCCCTAGAATGGTCATAAATATGTGCCATACCAAAATCATAAAATTGCGATGTTGTGTCAGTATAGTCAATATCCATGTGCAACACAAACTCAACATAGATATGTGTCACAAAATATAATGGATTAACCTAATATTAGTTGGTGAACATGCCACACACCCAAATAAATCTATCATAAAGAGATTGTGCAACAATATCACGCTTAAAATCTCTACCTTTAAGTGGCTTCTCCCTTGCATGATTAGGATGGATCTCAAATAGAGTACCCTTCACATCACTTGCTATCATTCAAGATTTTTGCACATCCCATTGTTGTAGGAAGTAGTACCTAACAGCTAGAGCCTGGATTCCAACTGGTAGATGGAAATATAAATATTAAAAATCCCTAGGGTACTAGCTTGGACTCAACCTAATGCACCGAAAACTAGGAAGGAAAACAATATTCAACAAAGTAGGGTAGAGAAAATATCATGTAATGTGACGGTTTTCCTTGCTTCTTCTTCTCCTCCTCCAATTATTCCATGTAGATTCTCTTCCCACTTGCACACAAGGAGACAACAAAGTACCTTCCTCAAATTATTTTTCCATTCATTGAATCATAAACTAAATTAATAAGAAGTATGAAACATGAAGTAACTATGGTTGACTTAATCAGGAAAGTCAACACCCTTTGCACCAATGCAAAACTAGTACAAAGACAAATGAATATGGGAGGTAAGATAACACATATTTATAAAAAATAATGGAAATATCACATGATTATACATGATTTTGATGTTGGCACTCCCTAGACCAAGATCTGGATTACTCCACAGCCTTGAACCACTCACACTTACTACTCCTGGACTTTTAATCTTCTCTCACATATAGGGAAAATATCATGAGATAAACTTTTCATGCAAAAGGGAATATCACTTAGGGATAAGGGCCTCTGGGTCGGGGTAAACAACATAAAAACTCAAAAGAAAGGGAAGTTGTTCCAGCATAATAACCTAGGTGTTCTCTCCTCCCAATATCCTCTTCCTCCTTCCCATATGTGCCTTTTATGGAGTCTCTGACATAGTTAGGATCGTTGTAAAACACCTTCATAATTTTTTTAAATTTTTTTTTAAAGCAACCTTTTAAGAGAAGTCCAAGTTGTCCAATTTATTCCATTCTTCAGAAATAACGTCTAAGTCTATTAAGGGTATGTATACCCTTATTATTTTTGCAAAGGGCATTACACAAAATTTATTTGAGATATACATTCAAAGATTTATATACAAATTTTCTAAGATTACATTTATCCTATTACAATTTACAATATCAAGTTCATTATGCAAGTATAACTCTAATTTCTTTTTCAAGGAGGAACTACATAATTTTCTTAAAGTTATCCACCATATTGATTTGGTTCTATTTACACTATTGCAAATATAAGGGTATGCATGTTCTTATTTCTTATACCAAGGGAACTATATTATTTCATTAAGTGGCATGTGTTCAAAGGTTAATACACAAAGTATTTAAGAGTTTTATCTATTCTATTTCATAATACAGCACGCATAAATATCCCCATTCTTTTCAGAGGTATATTATATAAACTTTAATTAATTAAATAATACAGGGATCAAGAGATCCGAACGCATATTGTACACCCTTATATTCCAAGTTGAAATTTCAGTTACAATAGTTGAGCCATTCATACAATATACAAACATAGATCTGGATCTAACTAGTCCTACCAAGTATAATGCATGAGATCTGTATAAATAAATCTACGTATTCTCTTTCACATTTTCAACCACGAGAATATTAACAAATACAAATAGATTAAATAGATAAACATGTTTTCGACAATCATATGTTTGGTGTCTAGCGCATTGAAGTATCGTCTGATCCAGTCCTTTTCTAGCTTGACGACATGCCCACAAGACACCTCGATTAACCTCCCTACCACTACGGAAGTACTCTCCTTCCTTTCGGACCCCCGAGCAATTCGGGTCGTAGAGCTCACACACACACAATCTAGAAACTCTGCAATGGGTTTCCCCCCACCAGAATTTCTGGCCAAACCCGAATAACAGCAAGTCACTTATTTTTCAAGATTACGACATCCATCCAAAAAATGGGTGCTTTACCCATTCCCAAGGCCTTCCTTAAACAGGAAAATCCCTTGCAACACATGTTGCTTCATGCAAAATACTCAATTTATTAATATTCAAAAAGTAATTTATCTCACATATCCAAGTGTCAAGTCTTCTATAAGAATGCACCTACTTTCCTAAATTTACTCAAGTTTGTCTCTAAGATGCTCACTCTAAATTCTATTTTGTGGGTGCATGTGGTGTTAGTTAAGAGCTCAAGCCTAGGATTCCATTTTGCTCCTACTATAATTATTTCTATTATTTTAAATACTAAAAAGTATTTTCATGTGCAAATGCCTAAAATAATTATTTCTATTATTTTTAATTCTAAAAAGTATTTTCATGAACAAGTGTTCTAAATGCAATTTTATATGGTTTTTATGCATAAGGTTTACCAATTAATCTCTTCTAGGGATTCGATACCACATCGTTGGGCCTTCCCGTCCTCTATGCTCATCCTCTGACATGGTACCACTTCGTCGGGTCCAATCTTCCATTGTTTTCATCTCTCGGCAAGGTACCACATCGTCGGGTCATTCCATCTATCATTTCTGTTTCTCAGCAAGGTACCACATCATCGGGTCCTTCTGTCGATATCTTTTTGTTTGACTTGCGGGAAATTCATGTAGGGATTTAGGATCTATTACCTTCAACCCTCCATCTACATGCTATTGGGGACTAATCATGCACTGAGGAGTAATTCTGTTCTTACTGCACACCCCCCAACTCGTACGTGACCAACTCCATCGTGGTCCACATCGCACGACCTCACGCTTCCTTTGAGTAAGCAGATTAGTGCTTCTCTACTCATGCATGGAATTCTGTCGGGAGTCGACAACGTCGTCGATCTGCTCGTGTGTGATTTATTCGTACTCTATGACCCTTCAATTCCCTTGTGTGTCCGTTGGTGAACCATTTCACCTGTAGCTACACACATTTCTCAAAAACACATATTAATAGTCTTGTCCTCTTTCATCAAAATTTAATTCATGAACTCACTAATCATTAATCATTTATAGTTTAAACATCACATAATTACTCATACAGCTAATCGTTAATCATCATCTATATGTATATGTAACACATTTTTCATAATCAAAATCAATCATTAAGTAACATGTAATTATTCGTTTACATCAACTATCCATTTCCACATACATCATTTATTTCGTTAACTCATAATCAATTGTGGTCATACACATACTCAATATAAAATCAAAGATTTATTTTATTAATGTTTTAATCAGTCGGGTCACTCAACAGGTTCCCTCAAGGTCTACAATAGTCTAGGCACACTACATACACCCTTACTGATTTAGAACTTCGTCTTGAAGTTCAGAATAAATGCGGAAATCTATGACGCATCTCAATTGCGTCCTCCCATGTCGTAGAGCTAGGACTAAAATTGTCCCAGTACACTTTGACTTGATCAATCACACAGTGCCTAAGCTGCCATGTTCACTGGTCCAAAATCTGGATCGGCTCAGCCATCATGGCCCCGTCGTCCATTATCTACACATTGCTCAAATCAATGACATGTGAAGAATCAGGAACATAGTGACGTAATACATAAACATGAAATACATTATGAATTATACTCAATGATGATGGCAAGTCAAGACGATAGGAAACCGGTCATATCCATTCTGAAATCCTAAAGGGTCCCACAAGCCTAGGTGACAACTTGGCTCCCTTGCCAAACTTTATATAACTTTTTAGCGGTTTAACCCATAGGAATACCCTATCCCCAATCTCGTAGTTTTGATCAGTCCTATGCGCATCCGCATAGATCTTCTATCGATCCTGTGCTTCCTTCAGCCAAGCACGAATCATAACCATCTACTCCTCCATCTCCTATATTACCTCAGGACCAAGCAATGTCCTATCCTTCAACCTATCCCAACTTATGGGAGTTATGCAAGGTCTCCCATATAAAAATTCAAATGGTGCCATCTGAATAGAACTCTGATAACTGCTGTTGTAAGCAAATTCTACTAAGGGTAGGTATTCTTCCCACCTCTTCTGTTGATCCATTATGTACATTCTTAGCATGTCCTCTAACACCTGGTTCACCCTTTCTGTTTGTCCATCCGTCTTAGGGTGATAGGAGGTGCTAAAGTTAAGTTGATTTCCAAGAGCTTCTTGAAAGCTCGTCCAAAATATTCCAGTAAATATTGAACCTCTATCCGAAATAATCTTTTTCAGAATTCCATGTAGTCTCACTACCTCATTGATAAAAACCCTAGCTATCTCAGGAGCTTGATATGTGTTCTTAATCGGTAGGAAATGTGCACTCTTGGTAAGAGTGTTGACGACTACAAAAATTGTGTCATGTCTTATGTTGGTTAAGAGTAAACCAACTATAAAATCCATTGAAATAACTTCCCACTTTGATTCTGGGATTGCATATGGTTGCATCAATCCAGCTGGGTGTCTATTTTCGGCCTTTACCATCTAGCATTCCATACACTTTGCCACGAAACTTACCACATCCCTCTTCATACCTTTCCAAAAGAACAAGGGTTTCAAGTCTGCATACATTTTCTTTATCCCGGGATGTGCTATGTAAACTGCTCTATGAGCTTCTGACAGTATCAAACTTCGGATTTCTTCATTGTCAAGGACATACATGTGGCGTTTATACCGCAATAGTCCATCCATGTCCAAAGAGTACCCCTCAAAATTGGGTATCCTCATTTGCTCATTCTCTAACTGTGTCTTTACTTCACTATACCATGCGTCCTCCTGTTGTAGAGTCAGGATATTTTCTCTTAAGTTGGTCTTCATAGGTATGACAAAAAATATCTTGGGCCTACGACTAAGTGCATCCGCCACTTAGTTTAAAGTCCCCTTCACATAAGTTATGTCGAAGTCGTACTCACTGAGTAACTCTGACCATCTTCTCTTTCTTGCATTAAGGTCGCTTTGAGTGAATGTGTGTTGTAACCCACAATGGTCAGTCTTCAATTCAAACTTCCTTCCTACCAGATAATGTCTCCATAACCGCAAGGCACGCATCACCACATTCATATCCATATCATGGGTCGCATGGTTCTCTTCGTGCGGTCTAAGTCTTCTGGACATGTATGCAATTACCCTTCCATCTTGCAACAATACACAACCAACACCATCCTTTGATGCATCCGTACACACTAGGAAGTCTTTATCCATATCAGGAACTCTTAAAATTGGTGCCATAGTCAACAATTCCTTTAGTGTAGCAAAGGCTCCTTCGCATTTATCAGTCCAAACGAAAGGGCAGTTCTTCTTCTGTAGTTCCGTAATAGGTCTCGCTACTCTAGAGAAGCCTTCTACAAAACGTCTATAATACCCCTCAAGTCCCATAAAGCTTCGTACCTCATGTACGTTGGTGGGTGCCGACCATTCCCAAATTGCTTCAATCTTTGCTGGGTCCACTGCAATTCCTTCACCAGATATGATGTGTCCAAGATAGTGAATCTCTTTCTGGAAGAACGAACACTTGGACAGTTTCCCGTATAAATAGTTTTCTCTTAAACATTACAAAACGATACTCAAGTGTTCCTCATATTCTTCTGGCATTCTAGAGTATATCAGAATGTCATCCAAAAATACTTGCACAAACTTGTCAAGGTACTAACGAAACACACCATTCATCAGGTTCATATATACACTAGGTGCGTTTGTCAAACCGAAAGGTACTACAACAAACTCAAAGTGTCCAAATCTAGTCTTAAAAGAGGTCTTAGGGATATCTTCATCCTTAATCCTCAATTGGTGGTATCTTGATCTCAGATCTATCTTAGAAAATACCGTCGCACCCTTCATCTGTTCGAAAAGGTCATCAATCCTGGGTAGAGGATATTGATTTCTTACGGTCGCCATGTTTTGTTGATGGTAGTCAATGCACAAGTGCCAGGATCCATCTTTCTTCTTTACAAAAATCACAGGTGCTCCCCATGGAGACACACTAGGTCTAATTAACTGTAAGTCCAACAACTCTTGGCTTTGAATCTGTAACTCCTTCAACTCCGGTACCGACATTCCGGTACTTGGCTATTGGCTCTATTCCAAGTTTTGGTTCTATTGTAAAGTCCATTTCTTGTTGCGGCGTTAGGCCTAGTAGAGCATCAAGAAACACATCCATGTACTCCGAGAATAGATGATGATGGATCACTTCTACCTTATCCCCTTCCTTGTTCATTTCTATCACCGCATACAGTTGACATCCCTTCCTCATGCTCTTATTCAGTTGCATGGCCGATATCATTCTTAAAGAAACCTTTATTTTCCTTCCCAACATTAATCTCTTGTAACCTTCATCATCATAGAAATTCAGTTCCTTACTTCGGCAGTCCATCACTCCCGAATGTGCTTCAAGCCAATCCATCCCCAAGATTAGATCATAAGTACCCAATTCAGTAGCATAAAAAGACATTCTAGTAGAGCATACCCCTAATTCAACTTCACAATCTTCTGCCATGAGACCTACGCTTTGGACACTAGTGGAAGCCATTTCGATAGTGTCGAAATCCTCTTGACTGACTTCCATCATCTTACTATTTTCTAAAGCTTTTAAAGAAATGAAACTTTCTGTTGCACCAGGGTCTATAAGCAAAGAGAATACATTACCATCTATCTTACCAGTAGTCTCAAGGACCGTAGATTAATGTTTTGCTTGACAGTTGTTGACAGTCGCGTGAATGCGATGCGCTCTTCCTAGATCTGTTGTGGCCCTTGAATTCTTTGGTTTCCTTGGTCTTGTAGAGGACATTCGCTTTGGAATTGTGGTCCTTCACATTTCCAACATCCAGCTTTTGGGCCTCTAGAATTATTTTCGTCTGCTGCATTACTTCTCCTAGGTCCAAACTGTGTCGGTTTTGCAAAAGGTTTTGCATGATCATTCCACAGTGGCAGTTGATATGTTGTTATGTCATCTTTGTTAGGCCTTCCATTGAAAGGGACCTTTCCAAAATTCTTATTCCCATAGTGATGTTTTGGCGCATGAGAATAATGGCTTCCTCGATCAATATTGGTAAATCTCTTACTGAGTAGTCCCTTGCCGGGAAGCTCTTCCTCAACAATGAGAGCTTTCTGTACCGCGTCGTGCAAATTTGTGGGCATCAAAATGAGAACCTTGTCTCAGATAACTGGGTTTAATCCATAGACAAACTTGTTGACCTTTAGTTTCTCTGTAGACACATGAGGTGCATACCTCAATAATTCCATATAACGGATCTCATACTCTTGTACTGTCCGTGGTCCTTGCTTTAATGCATGGAAGTCGTTCAACTGTCATTCGATGAACTCCTCTGATAAATAGTGCTGACGAAAATGTTCATCGAACAATGCCCAAGAGATTTATTCAAGTTCCAAACCTAACTAAGGTCACAAGGCCTTCCACCAAAGGAGGACCTCCCCTTTAAGCTGCAATATCACCATGCACACCTTCATATTGGACATGTAGCCCCTTAGCGAAAAACACATGGCCATATTTTTTATCCATGCTTCCACTGCGGTTCCCTTAGTGGAACCCCAAAACTCTGGAAATTTCACTTTTTCTAGTTCCCGGTGTATGTTGACCGGTGGTGGTGTCTACGGCACTACAGTGACTTGAGAATCGACATTCTCGCAGCCTAGTCATGTCATCAATGCCTCCATCATCCTATGATAATTTCTCATCATTGTCATAACCTCGCACGCAAGCAGGTTAAAAGTTTCTTTGGCTATCGAAGGCATATTCACAGGGGTAGTTGGGGTTGATGGACGTGCAGCTTGTTCATGTCCCCTTCCAACTCTACCTCTATGAGTTCTTCGATCCATGACGAAGTCTGTAGGAGAGGTAAAGTAAGGTTGATTAGTTCGAATACAAGTTTCAAAATATTTTGCGGAAACACCTAGGTCCTATCTAAGTTCGACCAGGCTCTGATACCAAATGTAAAACACATTCATAATTTTTTTTTTTTTAAAGCAACCTTTTAAGAGAAGTCTAAGTTGTCTAATTTATTCCATTTTCCAACAATAACATCTAAGTCTATTAAGGGTATGTATACCCTTATTCTTTTTGCAAAGGGCATTACACAAAATTTATTTGAGATATACATTCAAAGATTTAAATACAAATTTTCTAAGATTACATTTATCCCCTTACAATTTGCAATATCAAGTTCATTATGTAAGTATAGCTCTAATTTATTTTTCAAGGAGGAACTACATAATTTTCTTAAAGTTATCCACCATATTCATTCGGTTCTATTTACACTATTACAAATAAACGGGGGCTTCACTCAATAAACCACTATCATAGCACGTTCGTTCATGGCATATGAAACAATACCCCTAATTTCACTAAATATTGGAAAATACCTTCCAAAATCGTTTTTTTTAACCCCCTCCCAATATGCCTTCCCAATTTAAAAAAAACCCTTATTTTCACTAGATATTGTATGTATCAATTTTTTCATTAACACTTTTTATACCCCTTTATATTTCTACCTAGTATATTGATATGATACCCCTCTTATGATCCCACATGCATTCTACAATGCACCTTGCTTCTTTCGACGTATATTGTGAATGCATATTACTTCACCCACAATTCAATTACTCAACCACATATCATTATGATTTGCAACATCTAATGGTCTAATGAAGAGATAGGAGATCACTTCTTGTATGTCACTAGAGCCAATGCACATAGTACAACATTTAGATTGCATGTTGCAGTTCCCCAATCGCCGATTAAGCTTGTTGTGGGATAGGTATCCAAGCCCCCAGGGCCTGTAACTAGCTCTAGGAGGCTGACTAAACCTCCCAAGGCCTGTAATAGGCATGAGTGGTTGGGTATTCAATCCCCCAAGGCCTATCGAGGGCCTATAACAGTCCCTGGAGGCCTAGAGCCTCCCAAGGCTATTGGTAACAACTGGATGAGTGCTATCGGTAACAATTGGTTGTCAATGACCACTATCTCTTGACCATGATCAGTTGGAAACCCATTTCACCACGAAACCCCTGACCTCAAGCATTCCTCAAGACACGATTTCCCTACATACTCGTAAGCCTGAGCCTTTCCTCAACCCAATTTCTCATACAACCATGATCCTGCCATCTCCATTTGGTGGATATTTGTCAACCCACCCATATTAAAAAGACCCCAAAGTATTTTTGTATTGTTACATTAAACAAAAAAAACCCTTTGCCCCTTAATATATAAGCAATATAATTTTTAGGTTTTCATGAATATTTAATACCGCAATATGAATGAACGTGATATTATATTGCCTTTTAGTGAAGCCCCCATGTACAAATATAAGGGTATGCATGTTCTTGTTCCTTATACCAAGGGCATTATATTATTTCATTAAGTGGCATGTGTTCAAAGGTTAAGACACAAAGTATTTAAGAGTTTTATCTATTCTATTTCATAATACAACACACATAAATATCCCCATTATTTTCAAAGGTATATTCTATAAACTTTAATTAAGTCATATCCATCCATGTCCAATATCTCACTTACCTAAAATACTATTACAATAAATCAACATCACTCTATATATAAAAATTAACTATACCAAATTATTTTAAGAATTAGATCTATTCGATTTCCTATTACAACCTTTATGCATATTCCCATTCTTTCCAAAGACACATAATATAATTCATTAAGTCATAAGCATCCTAAAAATAATATCTCACTAATTTAAAATACTATTACAATAAATCGACAGCAGCCTATATATGAAAATTAACTATGGTTGACCTCATTTATATGCATACATTAATCCTATAAATAATTACACACTAGGCATATATCGTTTTCTTCCATACGCAATTAATTGGACTAACACAATACTTAATGAATTTCACTTTATGCCTGAAATCATTTATAGAAAAATATATACATATTACACTAGGTACTTCTTAACTATTATTTGACTTATGCCCAACATTTCATTCACATTAATAATAAATTCCGACTCAATTTTTATAAACTTATACGGTCACCTTCCAACAAGAAAAACAATAAATATAGTTTCCAATTAAGTCGACACAAGATACACACTCAGCAGGCACCCCCTAGGCTTGTTGGTGCAAGGCACAATCATCGGCCTGCTTTCGCTCAACATTCAACCATGCGATAACCCAACAATGCTTCAAAGCTAAGTGTGACAACTACGAACCACGTGAGCAGAGGTAGCTCACCTACCAAACATTAAACGGGTACATATGGCCGAGCATTAACTTAGCCAAAACTCAGGTCGTTATGCCAACTCACACACTCAGGCCGAATTTACAGGGTGATTACTGTTCGTGGCATTCGGGATATGAGAGGCACGGTTTCAACAACAGTATTCCCAAATTGCAGGCTAGAAGATCGGTTACCAACATCATAGATCAGGGCAATGGTAAAGATACTGGATTTGGGTGGGCGGTTAACTTACCGTTCAGTTCACTCCTGAAACTACACAATCTTCAACACGATTAGACTCAAGGGATTGCTACACTAAAAGAAATTCTTAGGATGGAAAAGCAGAGGTCGACGGATCCTAGGGAATTCAAGGCATCACCGAACCCCACAGAGTCAATCTCAACCCAAAGTTTAAAATGATCTGGGCCAGCACAAACCTCCGACACGGGATGACATTACCAAGCTATTCGACTTTAATAACTCATACAAAAAATAAACAAACAGATTGTATTGGAGAAAACTCACTATGGCTTGGGAATACCACACCAGACAGATGACTACCAGAAATCAACTCAATTCTCAAAACAATGCTATTATAAATGACAATGTTAAGATAATGGAGAAATGTAACCAACCTCGATCCAAACGTTTGATGTAGATCCCTGTTGGAGCTTTCAATCCATGCACTTGAAATCTGCAAATTAGTCTTGACAGCCAATATCCAACAAGTACATATAATATAAAAATGAAATTAACATTATCAATAACAATGGTCCATAATATCACAAGCAAATGTAACCCAATGTATAATAAACAACATTTACAACATGATGGACGAGAATATGAGTATTTCTATTAATGTACAAGAAGAAGTACAAAGTGTTACGACCTCTTGCCGGCAACCCATCTGAACCAAGATCTAGATCAATGCACTTGTGCCTCCACCACTTCAATCCTCCATGAATGGCAAACTCAAACTATGAAAGGAGTTTGGAAGGTGAAAATAAAAGGTTCACAACTACAAGGATCAATGAGTGAAGACTCAAGATAGGGCGAAAATCCACTAGAGTTCTCTTGCTATTCTCTTCTTCCTCCCGTCCATAAGCCATATGTGCTCAATATATAGTCCTGTCAGAGGTAGGTGAAAGGACACATCGAGGCGTTACTCGGGCAGATGGAGAGCCAAAGGTCACCCAATGACCGCTTTTTGGGAGTAAAAAGTAATTAATAGTGGTTTTTACCATTTTACTTGATACCCACGAGCTATAGTGATGCAACTCATGGGCACGCATGCTATAGTGATGCAACATGCGGGTAGGAATAAAAATAGGGCAAACTAATATCTCTGAAGGATATAAGTGGATCTGAGTCACTGAAATGGATCCTATAGGCCAAATAATGCTGATGCTCACAGGGTGGAAGATTACGATGTAACAGATCCCCCCTAATGTGTGAGGTCAGAGACTGATGCTACGATGGCCGAAATACATTATAAAACTCAGAAGTGGAGTGATGGAGACACAAGTGGAAAAAGCAACTCACTCGTCATAATACAATAGTATCTCTGAATATATGTCGGTATAGTACAACAATCTGATACAATGACCATGAAATAGACAGTATAATAGATACATGTCATAAGTGATCATAGCCATGATCCCTCTATAGTAAGATATGGCCTTCTGCTGAAACGAAGACAACTGGTGCAAAAATGGAGGTACAAACTGCTGAAATCTAAGAGGTGATATCTCAGATGTAAAGTCAAAGTCATATGTAGCATACTGAATGCCACAATCGCCTAGGGTCTTCTACACAAGTCTTCGACGGTGCAAGTCCCATCAAGTGAATAAAGGAGTTGGGGTCAAACCTAATGAGACATCGTCTGATTACCGGTCAATGATGTATAGCGTTAACAGACGTGAGATGACCCATCAATGATGAAAATGGGCATCAAGGCACAGAGCACAATCATCAGAGTGTGAATAAATGGGTTGAAGTTGAACACTATGATGAATCCATCGATTAAGGGACATTGATATATTCCCAAAACTATCGATGGCGAGAGAACCTACCACTAATGACTGCAAGCCTCAAGGTACTCAACTGAACTCTAAGCCTCAAGTCCCAGAATAAATGAGTTGGAGTCGACGGAACGAGACTCGCTGGAGGGAGGGAATTAAGGCATCCCCCATCGACCAGCACGAGGTACCAGCAATGCTGAAAGATTTGGAAGATCTCAGGTGAAACGGACTGACTCAATAAGGATGGCCAACATGCAATAGTCAAGAGATCTGAGGAGTGGCCGACACTGGTTTCAGGACTTCCTTTGAACAAGAGCATGAGCAGATGGATAGACTCAGGCAACATAGACTTGACATAAACTGTGCAATGCATGAAGCATTACAGAGGGCTCCATAATGACTGGAAGCTTAACCAATCGGTGGAGAAAACTGAGAAACAAGTATAGCTCCTAAGGCCCAACTATAGTCTCGAATCATAATATACGGAGTGGAATGAATGCTATGTTCAAAGGCAACACAACAGCTGCCAACAAGAAATAGTGACCATAATCTCGTCCAGCTTTTTGGAATATTTGATTTTTTTGGTCTTTTTCATTTTTGGGAAAAGCTTGAAAAAGAATAAAATTGCTTATAGTACAACAAATAAGGGAATGAGTGTCAAATAGCTAGCAGACTAGTCCCAAGCAGTGGAACATACCTATGCTCAATGCAAGGAAGTGCATGTAGGATGCGGACACTCAGGGGTATGTTCCCTCAAGGTCAAAAGGTCATCAAATTTTGAAGGGAAAATATAAGCTCTGCAGGGCTCGACAGGGGAAAAGTGCTCAGGCACCAGGCTAACAATTGAGTAAGCGGGAGCTGGTACAAGGCTCAAGCAGCAAGCAAGATGATGCAATATAATCACAACATGATATAACTGAGGGGAGTCCTTAAGGGAGATGGCTAGCATAAGAAAAAGTAGAGTATGAGTCTTTATCGCAACGTCATGGCGTGACTTCAAAGGACTCCCAATCCTAAGGACAAACAACGGCATGGGCACCAAAATGCATAAAGGGGTTCTAACTAGGGTACCCATGTTCGGAAAAGCCCTACCGCCACATAACGACACTTCTAAAGAAGTATGAAGGTTCCGTGTCAGTTACGAAGCTGGGTTGCACCTAGGCTTTATGAAAATGGTCAATAGGTCCAATGCATAATGCATGCGAAAATGGCATCTAACCTATGTGCCAAGTGTGAAACGTACCTGTCGTAGGTGTGAAATGGTTCAGAACAACTTTCGCCGAGGAAATATGATAAAAAAACACTACTGCATGACACGATATTAGTTCATAACGGCTCAAAATGGAAAAAACTATAGAGAAGTGGATCCAAAAAATTATAAATAGTAATAAAATTTTCCAAATTATAATTCATTTGCACTATTCACCAATTTGGAGTTTAGTGGTTAGTTTTTACCTGAAATTTCAGTTGCCTATTCTGGGAGCTACAGGCGACCGTTCAACGAATCGTCCGGAGCAGGTTGGTGGTTACTTCCATACCTTTCATTTCAATGCTTTTATTTCAGTTTTGGTCAGTGGATTTTTTAGTTTGGCCAAGCCCTAGATGGCTTCAGCACTACCCACAGGCTATAACTATGCAGGTCACAGATAGGGCACCAAATGCACAGTCAAAAAATAAACTGCCCGCAAGTACCCGCCACTGTATACAAATTAGCCCACGGGTACCCGCCACTGTATACAAATTAGCCTGCAGGTATAACCGTGAAGAAATTTTTGATCGTGAAATTGACCAAAATTTACTTGTTTTGCACTCCATGATGGTTCTAGAGTGGAGGGAACGAGAGCATGACCAGGTTGATGAGGCCATGCACAATGATTTGCAAGCGCAAGAGGCATTGCAAGAATGTGGTTTGTATAAGTACTGGAGCATAGGGGGTTTAAGGGCCTAAAACCTATTACTCTGCCATCTGATAGACTACTGGGATGTGGATGCTCAAAACTTCATCCTCAACGAGAAAACTCTAACACTGGAAGTAGAGGATATCTGTTTCATTACTGGTTTGTCCCGTAGAGGGGAGGTGGCCAGTGGGTGGTGGGATCACTGTTCAGGACTACATGGCGTGGTATTGTCCTGCAAACACACGAGTGGTGGGAAGTCAAGTGCCCATCAACGCCATAGTGAATCTGGTTACAAAGATCATTGTGGCTACCCTGGTGTGGATCAGTGGATCCAAAGCACTGCACCAAGCATCCAGACCGGTGATGTTCTACGCATCACAATGCATGCAACCTACGATATTCGACTGGTGTACTACTCTGCTGGTGTCTATGAAGACACAATTGACGGAATGCAAAGAGGGGAAGGCCAAAAAATTTGGGTATGGTAGCATTCTATGCAGCTTCTTCTTTGAAAGGGTTCTGGGGCTTAGTCCGAGGGTGGATGTCCCTCCTCATAGCCTCCGTGATCTAGCCCTGACCCGGTGGGCTGAGATCTTGACACGACACGGTGGTGGCCGTCTGGCATCACCATATACTGAGGAGTTCTTCCGCTGGTGGAACCGGCAGGTGATCACTATAGAGGACTACCCCTGTGCGGGGATAGACTTCAGACAGGACCGTGACATGCCGCTGCCACCAGGCACAGCGTTCGGAGACATCGGTGAGTACTCTTTTGGTTTTGTGTTTATTAAATTTTTATGGATTTTTTTATTATAGTTGAAATGCAAAAAATATTTTTGGTGGTAGTATCAAGTGCTAAAGTTTGACTGTTTGCTCGCAGACAAAGGCCCAGTGAGACCCGAGGGCTTCACGAGACATGGTCGTCAGGGTAGAGGTGATGAGGCAGCAGATGTTGCAACAGGGCGCACACTTCAGACATTGCGGCGCAACATATCACGGATGGTTGCCCGAGTACCACAGATAGAGGTAGCCCGACTACCTGAGGCCATGCAGCACCAAGTAGTGGGTGTTCCTGGTGAGTGGGTGTGGCTACTATAGCGGGTGGCCAATGCAGTACAATACTTCTACGAGACACATCCCTTCAAGGCGGCAGCTAGACCTCCCCGGAGGGAATAGATATCCCAAGGTCTCATTTTTTGTATCGATATGTATATTTTGAGGGCTACGAGCTCCAGTTTTGTATAACACTAACATTTTTGGACATATTTATATATATATACAACTTTGGTTCTCAGTTTTACTATATGTGTGTATGTACAAATGTATGAATGTCTTTGTATTTATGTGGTTCATGATGAATGTGACAAATGCCAATCTAATACATAGTTAGCGTATGCATCAGATATATAATTAAGACTTCTTGGAATATGAATATATGTAATTGAAACAAAATGTCTCTCCCAGAGTCGTACCTTAAGGAATATCCATAGTAATGTAGGGTCTCGTACATGGTACTGCCCATTCAGCTGAGACACAACTAGTTGTGAATCTAGGCGGACTTATAAAGACTGGATGTCATGTGAAATAGCATCCCGAAGTAACTCAATAACGGCACTATACTCAGCCACATTATTAGATGCAGGACCGAGACAAGCACCTTCTGAGGACACAACTAGGTGGTCAGGTGAGAATATAACCCAGGCAGCAGAAGCAAGCTACTGCATATGTTGGCTAGCACCATCCGCGAAACCTAAGAATGTAGGAGATCCCGTTGACATCTGTCAATCAAACAGAGGCTAATTAGCAGACCCGATAACCAAAAGGCAAGCTAAACTATGTATAGAAAAAACTATACAATAGTATACAAAATTATCAGCCCGAACCAGAGGTTCAAGTGTAATACCGCTTGAGGTAGAGCCCATTTCTAGGCTCCTTCAAGGCAACTCCCTCATAGTCTTCTAACTCATAAGCTCCTTTTTCGAGGACACGCCTCACAATGTAAGGACCATGCCACATGGCATTGAACTTGCCTGCCCCCAGGGGTTCTTTAGCTTGGTCATACAAGAGTACCAAGTCACCTTCAGCATATTGCCGAGGACGGACAGACCTATCATATTGAACCTTCACACGACGCTTGTTAACATCAATAGCCACAGCGGCATCTCGACGTTGCTCGTCAAGTTGCTCGAAGTGTACTAAACGTTGCTTAATATCCGTCGTATCAGGGAGGAGCTCTATGGCTAGCTTAAGTGAAGGGATTTCATTCAATCGGTAAAAGTGAATCCACACCATGAACTAATTGGAACGGTGAGAACCCGGTGGCAATCTTGACTGTGGTTCGATATGCCCACAAAGTAGGATATAACATGATATGCCAATCGGTCTTGCTTTGTTGGATGGTACGTTAGAGAATGGTCTTGAAAGACTTATTTACTGCTTCAACCTGACCATTTGCTTGAGGATAGTAGGAAGATGAGTGTTCCTGACGAAACCCAAGCTTGAGAGACAAATCCTCCATCATCTTGTTTTGAAAGTGACTGCCATGGTCAGTGACAATCTCTTTCGGGATACTGAATCGAGTGATAATTTGGTTGGACACGAAATGGGTTGCAGTAGCACCATCGGATTTTACAGTAGGCATGGCCTCAGCCCACTTGGAAAAGTAATCTACGGCCATGATAATATGGTGATTCCCCCCAGCCGAAGTTGGTTTGCAATCCATGAAATCTACCCCCCACTTAGTGAAGGGACCGACAGTGATGACCGGATGAAGGGGCGCTGGATGCGAGTGTATGTTCCGAGAAAACACCTGACAAGGGTGACATCTCTTCACTGCGTTAATACAATATTTAAAGATGGTAGGCCAAAAATAACCAGCTCGTATGATACGCTGGGCTATAGCAAGCCTGGATAAGTGACCGACACATGCCCCCGCATGGCAATCATTAAGTACCCATTTCGCTTCTCCGTGATTCAAGCAACGACGGAGAATGGAATCCTTTCCTCGGCGATACAAAGTGTCACCGAAGATAGTATAATCCTTAGCGTGATGTCTCACACGGTGTCGCTCATCTCGTGAATAATGCGGAGGAAACTTCAAAGTTTGGAGATAAACAATAACATCCCCATACCAAGGGTCCTTGGACGAGATAAGAAACAAGTGTTCATCCACAAAGGAATCTTCATGAATGACATCCTCATCAAGTCGTGGAAGGTTCGACATAAGCTCAGCAAACACCAGTGATTTCACCAATTTTGCCGAAGCAAAATCAAGATCAAATTCCTGAAGGATTACAATCCATTTATTATACTTACCCTCGATAAGGCGTCGTGATAGCACGAACTGAAATGGATTGATGTGAGCTACAACTGTGGTTGTTCAAAGCAAAATGTAATGTCGTAACCGTTGGACTGCATGGACAGTCGCAAGGGCCAGCTTTTCTATATGAGTGTACCTTAGCTTAGCGTCTACTAAATTTCAACTGAGATAATAGATAACATGCTCGACGAGCGCATCATCTACCTGACCCAAGACCATGCCAATAGTCTCTTGAGAAGCGGCCACATAAAGAATAAAATCTCGTGTAATGTCCGGCGAACTAAGCACAGGGGCCGATACCAAAGCTTTCTTAAGGGTGTCGAAAGACTGTTGGGCTCGCTCATCCCAGATAAAAGGTGTGTCTTTCTTCAATAAGCATGCGAAACCTTTGGTAATACTAGCATAGTTAGCTATAAATTGACGCAGAAAAGTAGCTCTCCCTTGGAGACTCTGAAGTTGTAACAAATTACACAGAGGAGGCAACTGAAGTATTGCCTCAACTTTGAGAGGATCGACTCTAATACCCTCCCTCGAAACTATGAATCCTAGAAGGCGACTAGTCCTAACAGCGAAGATGCATTTGTTTGGATTCAATCAAATTTTGTAGTGGATACATCTTTCGAGAAACATACAGAGGTGCTTGGGGTGGTCCACTCTCTTGCGAGAATGGCCAGCAAGATCATCCAATAAAACTTCCATAATCATCTTAAGATCGTGAAAGGCATAGGTCATGGTTCGTTGAAAAGTAGCTTCGGCGTTTTTAAGGCCGAAGGGCATTTTCCGATATGCAAATGTTCCCCATGGACAAATAAATGTCGTCTTATGTTAGTCCGTGGGTTTGATTTGAATCTGATTATAACCCGAGAAGCCGTCCATGAATGAAAAAATCTCACTCCCCCGCACAAGCATCCAATATCTGATCAATGAATGGCATGGGGAAGTTGTCTTTCGGACATGCACGGTTCAAATCTTTGAAATCAGTGCATACACGGATCATTCCCTGCTTCTTATCCACAGGAACGAGGTTTGACACCCATTCAGTAAGGGGAACGGGGTAGATGAAACCAGCTTTGAGCAGTTTCTCCACCTCTGCCTTAATAACAGCTGCCTTTCTAGGGTTCACAGCACGTAAGAGTTGTCGAACTGGTTTAGCATCAGGATACGTTCTAATCTCGTGTTCAACAATGCGGGGGTCTATTCTTGGCATCTCCTCGTATGACTAGGCGAAAGCTTCCCGAAGTTCAATAAATAAGTCAGTGTAAATAGCGATCTCCTCAGGAGTGCAATCGGCACCGATGTAAACGTTTTCTATCTTTCTGGGAGTGCGAGAGATGTTGATCAGAGTGGTTGGGGAAATATTGGCCATATTCCCCTCCGCAAAAATGTTATGCGACTCCAAAAGAGCCACAGGGTAACCAACCATCTTTGCTAGAGTCATCCTAAACTCCTCTTGCTCCAGAGCTCGAGGTTGGGAAGGAAATAAGAGAGATGGTGCATATCTTCCCAAGGTCTCTCACTACCACACATGGCCTCGAGGATAGCTTCATTAGATGGTAAATTATCATCAATGCAATTGTGGGAACAAGATGAGTTGGCTGCCCAAACTGGCAGTGTAATGGGATCTTCTTCAACTGTCTGGGAAGAAGAGAGATCAAGATCTGTAGTGGTTTGTTGGATATGATCGTAAGCGAGCTCCGCTATAGATAAAGGCATAGACATCCCGACGTGCGCAATGTCTCCAGACGTGGAACTCGTGGATGGTAAAGTCCATGGATCATCTAAATAGGAGGTCCGGAATAACATATTATTCGAAGGAGGAGACGCATTGTCGGTAATGGTTCCAATAAAATTCACAGGTGCAGAATGGATAAAAGTTCCCATCAATGAAGGGTACATTCCAACACGTATGTTCCCAATTGCCGGTTGAGAATTAGAAACTTGTGGGACTACGGATCCCGTGGATGCTGTGGAAGGAGTGCCAACATAATCCAGCCGATCGATTGTCACAATCTTTCCTTCATGGGGAAAGCAGATAACTCTAAATACAGTAGATGCGACAGCCTTCATAGCGTACATCCAGTTTCGACCCAATAAAAGGTTGTATTCGATGGGCGCATCAACCACCTCGACTTCAATAGGAACAGACTTACCTCCCAAGGAGACAACAAGGGAAGGGATAATTCCACGCGGCGTAAAAGATCTACCGTCGAATGCAGTGAGTGTAGTTCTAGACGTGAGTAGAGGAGGAGAGCCAAGAGCTTTCCAACAAGCTAATGACATTACTGACGCGGAGGCACCTTCATCAACCATAGTATGTTTGACGAAGCTCTTAAGGAAAAACCACCTGGATTTGAAAAGCCACGTGGTAAGGTAAGCGAGGTTGGACATTAGTAGTATCGAACTTGATAACACTAGGATTTCCCCTAATATGAACTCCTAATGCACTCAAAAGGGCATGCTTCTGAGAAGGACAGGATTGCAAAACTTCAAGAGCCGACATGGCACACGGAGTTTGTCCCAAATATTCTATGATGGAGTAGTTCTAGGTAGCTCGAGCATTGGGATTATGGGTAGAGCGCTTGAGAACACCTTTCGGTATCCGCGGCATAATGGAGGGCTTCTCGATATGCAAGGAATTTTCAGGAGGAGAGGGAGGCTCATTCTCCAAATTGGGTTGTGGTGCACCATAATCGCGCTGACGAGTAGCAACACAAACCTTTGACAGAACCATATTCACACATCCATAACCACTAGTATTGGAAGAAGACATTGTCATTTCATTAGTACCATAACTATTGGTGGGAGCATGCGAAGCCATGTTTTGATGATGGGGAAGGGGATCCTTCAACACAGCTGGGATCTGTGCTAAATGCTTCGATGCTTCTTCAATTCGAGGACATAAGTGAGTAAGATGATCCTCCCCACAAAGCTTGCAAGGGAATTTCACCTTACGCCTAGGTTTATGATCCTCGCCAGCATTACCGCCTTCCCAAGGAGGGTTGGCATTCTCTTTATGAGGAGTATTACGATTGCTATTGTTATTACTTCCATTGTTTCCACCCCTACGATTATTTATCCCCTTTTTCTTACCACCAGGTTGCTGGTTACCCGATGGTTTCGTTGATTGCACATTATGTACATCAGACAATGGAGTGGAAGTGGACAAGGTGTGAACCTGTCCGGGAGCAGACTGGTTTAGCGAAAAAAATTTCATTTGATTAGCTACCAAGTCTATAGGGCGAATGCATGCGGACCCCACGATGCCATCGGCATGTGGTCCAGGAACTGACGTAGGCTCATGTCTTGTTCTCGGTGCATCAGGAATAATGTCATACAAAATGCCAGATTGAGAATAAAGTAGATCTAACTGGTAGACTTTCAAGATAGCTTGTTCCTTAGTCACAATGCAGGACATCGAAACATCCTTAGCAATGTATGGAAGTAAAGACTTAATTAACCATTCCAACAGGAACTATGGAGGAATGTTGGCTTGCACTAATCTCTTCCATTGATGCCACTCTTGAACGTGGTCAGAAATATGTGTGGCCTTATTCTAACGGAAGGAGGACAACAACTCAATACTAGTATCATAACGAACCGACAACCGAAAATGGTCTAAGAAAACCAAAGCAATCTCGTTGAATCTCCTATAGGTGTTTCCAGGAAACTCCACATACCACTTCGCGGCTACCCCCATGAGGGTGCGTTGAAATAGTCGTAATCTAATGGAATCATGATTCAAAGAGTTGGAGGAGCACCAAAGGTGAAATGTCGTGACATGATCTCCTGGGTCCTCACCACCTTTCCCCTCAAACTTTGGAATGTATGAAGGGAGCTTGGTAGGGACTGGGGGCCAAGTAGGTTCATGACACACCGGATCATTCGTGAGCTTCGAAAGATCCGGGAGATTCAAGTGTGCAAGGAACGGGAGTTGAGGCTGGAAAGCTTGATTATAAGCCCCCATAAAAGGTTGGTTAAACGGAACTATGTTATAAGATGGACCAAAAGCTTGACCATGAGGATTAAAGTACTGATGATAAGGACCTGACGGACCATAAGCTTTCCCATGGCCATAGGATTGATAACCTCCTCCTGCCTGACCCATTTGAGAGTAAGCAAGTATATGCATGTTTTGGGCACCATATTGGGGTGGTGTGTGATACTGGTGGCCAGCACCGACTGTGTTGTAGTAAGGGTTTCCCCCATGAGTATGGGTCATGTATGTACTATTCATAGCGGGAACCGTGTTGTAATGAACATAATGGTATGGTATGTTCCCACCCCCAGCATTGGTGTGACTAGTCACAGGGATGGTGGCGTGGTGTCCATGTGGATAGGAATTACTCCCACCCCCTACATTAGCATTACTAGTGGCAGCAGTGGATGCAAAAGTATGCGGTATATGTCCACCCCCATGGTTGGGAGGAGCATTAACATCCGTAAAAGTAGTCCTGGGTTGATGAGTAGCGCCACGTGTATTAGGTGGTGGATGGTGAGTCGAGTTTTGAACAACATTCCTATTAGGTTGGGCAATCCTAGGAGGTGGTCATCTTCCAATATTAGCATTATTAGGAGGAACATGACTAGTCCCCATACTATGTGTGTGGGTGGAAAACGTAGTGCCCCCAGTGGGTATAGTATGGCTAACACCATGACTTGTGCCAGTGTGACTACCAACCGTAGTGGAAGGTTCAACAGTACTATGACTAGGCATACCAAAAGAGAGTGCGGTGGGGTTGATCGTAGTGTCATTATGTAACTCAGACATCCCGTATCTATAACTGCGTGGAAACGAAGGAACGAAAGGCTTGTCATGTTCTTCATCCTCGGGTAAGTCAGGCATTCCGTAAAGATAATTATCCGGATTCGAAGGATCAAACATATCTCGATCAAGTGGATTAGGCCAAATAGAACCAGGTTGAGTCTCAGGTGGATCACCTCCCCACTCCTCACGAGGAGTATGGGGATCAGAAGTATGGTCAACTCTACCCGAAGGAGTCGAAGGTTTTTCCTCAGTATCGGGATGTGCAGCCATGAATTCTTGGACGTAGGTCGTGTAAGAATCTGAAGACTCAGAGGGAGCCCTCCGATGTCCTCTAGCAACATGGCGTGAAAGCTCAGCTGGCTTTAAACTAGCCAATCGACGGGACCAGCGGAGAGTAGGGCTCCGCGCCACGATATCTCCGGAGAGAATATGAAATCAAGATGTCCCCTAAAGGCCAACTATAGATAAAAAACAGTAAATCAAAAGCACACACCTAGAGAAACTACAACCAAGAGCAGACAAACAGAGAGGCTAAATGAGCTCCCGAAACTAGAGCCGATATGTCTCGCCTAGGAGAGGCTTGAGACTCCCAAACTATAGCCGGAGGTAACACAATCAGTTATAGAGACACCCATCCTTCACTTCGTGTATAGGGTCAAGTCCACTGCACAAACACAACTGTGTTGTCCAATCCCTATCTGACTCAATACACAAACAACATAACCACTGCAAGTACCCTATGTGATACCTAGGTAAGGAAACTATGGTCACCGCAATATAACCAATGCTCAGGGGGACAGTCGTAGGTGGGATCCGTCGTATGGGCAGGGTAGCTAAGCCTGAAGCACAAGAGCACGAACCTCTGGTACCCCCAGATACGAACAAATCCTGGATATATCTCCCATGTTCAGCCGGTATCAAAGGGATATCTCCTCAACCAACCTGCTGTGACCGCATGCTTAACTCTGGATTGAGTAGAGCTTCTCGAGAACACTGATCTATACCATGGATTCCTCCACTCCGTGGTCAGACACCTAATGTTTCGTCTAGTAGTCTTGGATTGTTAACTCACAATGATCTATTCCAAGACTCTAAACCTATGCTAGTTAGTGTACCCTATAAATAAAATTAGTCTAATCAATTTTAGGATTAAGCGTTAATTTTAGTGGTTGTGGTTACTCAAGGGATATGATCATGAAACTAGTGATGTGTAGACTCAATAGTATGCAAAATCGTCTAATCCTAGACTCATCTATCCAATAAAACAATGTCACTAATATGCAAAATCAACCAACAATTCTGAAATAAAGATGCAATCTTTTATCTTTTCGATACACAAGAAGAACCTAGATGAAGGAAACAAGCACTCAATGCAAGATGCAATACATGAAAGTAAAATATTTTTGTATTTTCGCTTATAAACAAGAAGGAAAATGCAAAAAACTAAATGTATATTTTTGTATTTTTTCAATATAAATGGAATGAAAAAATGCAAGCAAAATCCTACTATTTAGTCACTGAAGTGCTGAGAAGATCACAAAGACAACCCAGTAGATCCTAAATAGCAAGACTCAGCCAAAGGAAAGAGCTCAAATGGAAAAAACCAAGAGGCTAAATCCAAAGTTAGGTAAAAAAACAAGAAGGCTCAACCAAGAGAAACGAAGAGTTCTGGTCACAACCAAGGCATGAAACAGTCAAGAAAGAGGCCAATAAAGACTCAGGAACAACTAAATCCAACCCAACAACAACCAATAGCCATAAACCAACAAAATACAGAGTTACACGCTATTGTCGAAGGAATACCTGCGGGTACCCGCTAGCAGTAGAGTAAACATAGGCGGGTATACATGAGCTGAGCTAAGCTAGCCCGCGGGTGAGGAAAGGAAAATGGGAAAATAAAGAGTTCAAGGGCTCATAAAAAGCAAGTTTTCTATGGTGTATCTTAATGGCCAATCAGTGACACAGAGCTTCGATAAACAGCAACTCTAATTATGGACTAATGCTCAAAAAATTTCCAAAACATGGATGTTGTCCCTAGCGGAGTCGCCATTTCTTTATTGGGGAAAACTCACTATGGCTTAGGAATACCACAACAGACAGATGACTACCAGAAATCAACTCAATTCTCAAAACAATGCTATTATAAATGACAATGTTAAGATAATGGAGAAATGTAACCAACCTCGATCCAAACGTTTGATGTAGATCCCCGTTGGAGCTTTCAATCCATGCACTTGAAATCTGCAAATTAGTCTTGACAGCCAATATCCAACAAGTACATATAATATAAAAATGACATTAACATTATCAATAACAATGGTCCATAATATCATAAGCAAATGTAACCCAATGTATAATAAACAACATTTACAACATGATGGATGAGAATATGAGTATTTCTATTAATGTACAAGAAGAAGTACAAAGTGATACGACCTCTTTCCGGCAACCAATCTGAACCAAGATCTAGATCAATCCACTTGTGCCTCCACCACTTCAATCCTCCATGAATGGCAAACTCAAACTATGAAAGGAGTTTGGAAGGTGAACATAAAGGGTTCACAACTACAAGGATCAATGAGTGCAGACTCAAGATAGGGCAAAAATCCACTAGAGTTCTCTTGTTATTCTCTTCTTCCTCCCATCCATAAGTCATATGTGCTCAATTTATAGTCCTCTCATAGGTAGGTGAAAGGACACATCAAGGCGTTAATCGGGCAGATGGAGAGCCAAAGGTCACCCAATGACCGCTTTTTGGGAGTAAAAAGTAATTAATAGTGGTTTTTACCATTTTACTTGATACCCACGTGCTATAGTGATGCAACTCATGGGTATGCATGCTATAGTGATGCAACATGCAGATAGGAATAAATATAGGGCAAACTAATATCTCTGAAGGATATAAGTGGATCTGACTCACTAAAATGGATCCTACAGGCCAAATACTGCTGATGCTTACAGGGTGGAAGATTACGATGTAACATAGATAAACAACTAACTCACTGCTTGCAGCGTGAGCTCATAATTTCAATTACAGAGTTAGTTATGGAATGAAAGTAGCGACTTATCAGGAGCGGGGGGCCATTGAACGTAGAGTTACAAAAAGAGTTCGGAGTTGAGTTGCCAAATAGATGCACAAGTTATAGTCTAGATCTCTACCCTGTGCGTGAAGTCTCCGATCTATTACAGAGTTATCGAATTCAACAAAATATAAATTGCAGACTAGATCCCTGCACTATTTGTAAAGATACAATTTGGTTATGGAGTTAAGCTCTCCATACAAATCACCAATTAAACATTAGATCTCTGTACTGAGCGGAATAAATTTGCAAAATTAACTTATAGGTAAATACATTACTTTACAGAGTAACCATCTATGCTAGCATAAAATCGTAGATCGAATACTTTACATTCTTTACACAACTAATACATACCAATGTAAACGTTCTGGTTATGGATATGTGACCATCACAGATCTCTTCCATGCGATGACAAGGTCAATCCATGACTACGCTGGATTCTATTGTCCAGTCATGGTTTACAATAAACAAAATGGGTTGGATCTACTTTGCTTAACCGACACCGAGGCGTTCACAACCTTTCACCCAAGCAACATTAGAATCTCCAACATAGTTTAAAAATAAAAGACAAACATGATCAGTATGACTTCTTGGAGCCTTGTAGGGATCTAGTTATTTCATCCTCAAATCAGTATTCAGGAGCAGAGATATAGAAATATAACAAACTAGAATTGTATACATCAATAGAACATGAAATGTTTTAATATTAATTAAATAATACATGTATCAAGAGATCCGAACGAATACTGTACGCCCTTATAATCCAAGTCGAATCTTAGTCACAATAGTTGAGCCATTCATACAATATACAAACACAGATATGGATCTAACCATTCCTACCAAGTATAATGCATGAGATATGTATAAGTAAATCTACGTATTCTCTTTCACATTTTCAACCACGGGAATATTAACAAATACAAATAGATTAAATAGATAAACCTGTTTTTGATGATCAGATGTATGGTGGCTAGCGCATTGAAGTATTGTTTGATCCAGTCCTTTTCTAGCTTGACGACTCACCGACAAGGCACCTCGGTTAACCTCCCTACCACTCCAGAAGTACTTTCCTTCCTTCCGGACCCCCGAGCAATTCGGGTCATAGAGCTCACACACACACAATCTAGGAACTCCGCAATGGGTTTCCCCCCCACCATAATTTCTGGCCAAACCCCAATAGCAACAACTCACTTACTTTTCAAGATTACGATATCCATCCAAAAACTAGGTCCTTTACCCATTCCCAAGGCCTTCATTAAATAGGAAAATACCTTGTGACACATGTCGCTTCATGAAAAATACTCAATTTCTTAATATTCAAAAAGTAATTTATCTCACATATCCAAGTGTCAAGTCTTCTAAAAGAATGCACCTACTTTCCTAAATTTACTCAAGTTTGTCTCTAAGATGCTCACTCTAAATTCTATTTTGTGGGTGCATGTGGTGTTAGCTAAGAGCTCAAGCCTAGGATTCCATTTTGAGCCTACTATAATTATTTCTATTATTTTAAATACTAAAAAGTATTTTCATGTGCAAATGCCTAAACTAATTATTTCTATTATTTTTAATACTAAAAAGTATTTTCATGAGCAAGTGTTCTAAATGCAATTTTATATGGTTTTAATGCATAAGGTTTATTAATTAATCTCTTCTAGGGATTCGATACCACATCGTTGGGCCCGTCCGTCCTCTATGCTCATCTTTCAACATGGTACCACTTCGTCAGGTCCAATCATCCATCATTTTCATTTCTTGGAAAGGTACCACATCGTCAGGTCCTTGCATCCATCATTTCCGTTTCTCGGCAAGGTACCACATCGTCGGCTCCTTCTCCTGATATCTTTTCATTTGAACTGCAGGAAATTCATGTAGGGATTTACGATCTATTACCTTCAATCCTCTGTCTACATGCTATTGGGGACTAATGGCGCTAAGGAGTAATTATGTTCTGACTGTGCACCCCCCAACTCATACGTGACCAACTCCATCGTGGTCCACATCGCACGACCTCACGCTTCCCCTGAGTAAGTGGATCAGTGCTTCTCTACTCATGCGTGGAATTCCATCGGAAGTCGACATTGTCGTTGATCTCACCGTGTGTGATTTATCCGTACTCTACGACCCTTCAATTCCCTTGTGTGTCCGTAGGTGAACCATTTAACCTTTCGCTACACACATTTCTCAAAAACACATATTAATAGTCCTGTCCTCTTTTATCAAAATTTAATTCATGAACTCGCTAATCGTTAAGCATTTATAGTTTACACATCACATAACTACTCATACAACTAATCGTTAAGCATCATCTATATGTACATGTAACACATTTTTCACAATCAAAATCAATCATTAAGTAACATGTAATTATTCGTTTACGAGTATTTACCATGATTAAATGTGTCTGAATATTTTTTTCTACTATATTGTATATCATATTAGATCAACAAAGTAGAAAACCATTCTTGATGCTAAACTTGTGTTGGGATTTTGGAATATGTGATGTGTATTGTATTCACGGAGGGTTCACTAATGAGGCAATTTCATATCACGTCCATTCATATTGGGGGTTTGAATACTCTTAAAAACCTCAAAAATATATTGCCTCGTATTAAGGGGTCAAGTGGGGGTTTTAATTTGACATAGTAATATAAATATTCGGGGTTATTTTATTTGGGTAGGCGGAGGAATAACCTCCAATTGTGGGATGTATTCATACCTACAAATCGCAGATTGTATTCATACTAGTCCTATTTTTTGCTAAGGAATAACCTCCAAATCGCAGGCTAGATTCATAACTCCAAATCATGTGATGGATTCATATCACTCCTAACTACTACTAAGGAATAACCCCCAAATCGTGGGTTGGATTTATACCTCCCAATCATTGAACTTATAAAGTCTTCTTTTTTTATAATAATTTTCTTCTTGAATGGGATTTATCTAAGCTTTCGTTGGCCCCAAGGCCATGAAAATGGGTAATAAAAACATAAAATAATAAAATTCATAAATGTGATCTTCCCCTTGATGAGATGTGCTCTTAAATTCCTAGTCAATTGTGCCTCCATCCATAAATGTGATGTGTCCTTTTAAATTCCTAGTATTGTTTGAATAATTTAATGTGATCTGTGCCTCCATTTAGTTGTTGAGGTTCACATTTTTATGATGCAAGCAATTTTCCCATCCATATTTTGTCACTCACTGAATTCCGCATGGGGCCTTCATAGTTTTCTATTTATTTTATGCCACTTGGATTCCAACTGGGAATAAATGTTTGGGAAACTCCTGTCTCCATAGTTCTTTATATTTATGTTGAATTATGGTTCTCCTCCATGCCTCTACCACGTGGATGCGTAAATCAACCTATACAAATTTTCTGCGGGTTTAAATTTTCTACTCAGTTGCATCGAACTCAACAATTGAACTTATTTTTTCATTTTTGCATGAAGCCTGATTTACATTTTCATGGTTGTTATAAATTTAAAAAAAAAAAAAAAAAATCATCCTCTAAAAGCATGCCTCTCCCCCAAAAAGCTTATTTTTTATGCACATAAGGGTCAATTCATGTATAATATAAAAAAAAACACATTTCATCTCTTAGATATCGACTGCATACCTTCCTTTGAATTTTCTCTTAAACATCTTTATATAATTTTGTTTTGCATAAAAGAAACAAGCGAGGATTGGGGGAACTCCAATTCTCAATGGTTGTTTCAATCAAACCTTGATGCACGACAACCAAAAAAGTGAGATCAATCTTTCTTGCCTCATTGGAACCAAGAAAATTTAGATCAATCTTTCTTGACTAATTATTTCTTTCAACTTTTTGTATTCTTCTTTAACATTTTCACATTGTCAATTAAGAATAGTTTTTAGATTGAGATATATTTGGCACATTCATAATTGTAATTTTAATTCTTATATACAAAGAATATGCCTTTAATATTGTATTGGAACTGACACGAACATACGTGAAAATATAAATCCTTATTTACATACACTATGTGTTATCGTTACCATGTAATGGTATCATATAAGTTTCACCATCTCTATATTTTTATAGCTATTGGATGCTTGAAACTTAACAATGGGGATTTGTGATATCCCTCCTTCTTTCCCTATTAGTTTGATAAATGTATATTGCAAATTAGATGGAAATTGTAATTGCTTCTGACGAGGAGCTCAAGGCCAAGGCCCCGCCAGAAGAACTTGTAAGCGATGTGTTAAATACCTAAGTTGTAAGTTGTAAACTTGAGAGATTGAGGGCAACGACACAACTAGCCGATGATATCCAAATCCACTAGGAAGACGATGAATCATGAGGGTGGATCATCCAAATCCTAAGAACACTCGAGAAGTGGTAAAAAAAAAAAATGACTAGTCGCCGCATGCCAATACTTAACTTCGACGAACTAACTAATTTGTATCTGGTTATTAGGAAGTTCTTAACTCCTAGAGGAGTGACATGAAGTACCTTAATAAACCCTTAAGTAGGAAACTGTAAAGATATCTTTGTTAGAGGGTTTTACCTTCTTTTATGAAATGAATCAAATAGAGATTTACATACCATTAAAATAGTATATATTGATAAAATTATATATATATAAGGTGTAGAGTTATAATACCTTTTTATAAACCATTACTGGACAACGGGGGAGAAAAAGCCTTTCAATGACCACTAAAGAAGTGCTCCTTTAACGAAGAGGACATCTTCCTTGATTTATGGAATTATATTGTTGAAATTTTAATAGGGTGAATTTGTGGTTGGAGGATTTTTAGGAAAAGATCTCCTATGGAGCTCGACTCCCACGACGTCCAGGTTTTTCGCCAGTTAAATTTATTGAGGGGCGGATCCTCCAAAGGGGAAGAACATTCTTTAAAAGAGGGAACTCGCGGGGAGATTGGGGGAAAAGGGTGTCACCGTAGAGCACGATCCCTGATCAAGCTCAGTTATTTGTATTTGATAGCGTTGGAGAGGCGAGTGGAATGGGATACGGTATTTCCATTTTACAGGACGATAAATATCTGCGAACTGAGATCTGATCTGATCTGGTATTTCCATTTGGTTGTATGATAAGTATCTGCAAACTGAGGCGAGTCAGATATGATCTGGTATTTCCTTTTGGTTGTATGATAAATATCTGCGAACTGAGGTGAGTAGATCTGATCTGATCTGGTATTTCGATTTTGAAGTATAATCACATATATATCTCTGATCTGATAGCGTTGGAGAGGGAGTCGAATCTGATCTGGTATTTTCATTTTGTGTGGTCTAATAGCACTGGAGAGGTGAATAGATCCCCAAGGCGTAGCATGTATTGATATCTTGTATATAATTTTTTTTTTGTGATCTGATCTTTGCATACGAGGTAGTTGCGCCTTACTTGAGTGAGTATGTGTTTAAACGTTGATGAGTGAGGACGTCTTTTGGAGCCGATCCCGGTTGATCCCTGAACTGTAACCTTGTTTTGTATGTTTATGAATGGAAGGGAAAACTCCGGTAAATGATTATATGCCTGTATGAATGTCCTATATTTGATAACATGTTTGGTGTGTCGATTTATATATATAGTTTTATATGATTTTGAAATGGGGTAGAAAAATCCCAAAACCAGGATATTTAATCACTCTAAATCGCATTTATGTGCTCCCTGGAAAAACATTGATCCCTGTAATCTTTCCTTGTTCCTTGTTTATCCATGTGCTTCCTGTATTATGACTATAATTATAGGCTGCCACAAAACCTGTTTATAAATTGCCATCATGGATCTCACATAGATTTTCATTTATACCATGCGTAGAGTTGAAAGGATTAAGCTTTTGATTGAAGACCGTTTACTGCATGAGATCATTTTTATATCTGCTAATACAATCCTGATCGGGAGGGACAGTTCAGCTCGGATGAACGAGCCTGATTCCCTAATGCGGTGGATATGTCGTGGTTAACTTGAAAAGCTGGAGCTTCTCTTTTCCTTGACGTTGCGAATTTTTCAATTAAATCTCTGCATGTTTTCTTTTTGTAAATCGTGGATTTCATTGCTCTACATATTTTTTTTTGGATGGAAACGATAGATCAGTATGTGTGTTAAACTAGAATCGCAGATCTGTTTTGAATAATGATTATAGTCTCCAGATCGATGTTGTTATATCTGTTACCTTGCTAGGTTAATCCTCTTGGCAATAGCGATGCCCGTAAAACCGAATGCAATCGTAGATCCTTTTGGTACGTTGATTATAGTGGAGATCCTTGTCTGCAGTTCTCTAGTATTGTTTATTACATGGCTATTCTTGGCAGCATCTTTTCCCATAAGCTGAATGCAATCACAGGTCCGTTGTGTATGTGGATTATAGCGTAGATCCTTGCCCTTAGATATCTATTGTTACATATTACATTGCTATGTTTAATTCTTTGTTATATTTAATCACTCTAAGTCGCATTTATGTGCTCCCTGGAAAAATATAGAGACCTTTAATCGATCCCAGTTGATAGATCTTTTATAAGCTGCCTTCATTTAGTGATATCTATTTAGATAAATATATATATATATATATATATTCTAAATTTACACTGCCATCTATATTCCAGAGATGCATCTATTTTTTTTTATGTGGTTTTGACATCATGAAGCCGGCCAGGTTCATTCCTTAAACCTGCTCTTTAGCTTGCGAGAGTATGCCCAACCGAGAGTGATCGTTTGATTAGCCGGGTGGCTTCGGGGTTTCAGGATAATTGTTTTGATAATAGGTAGACGCCGGTCTATGGGGTTGCACAGTATCTCGCATCTATCTCGGTTCTGTTGATTCCTTATTATTTCGATAAGTTATTTATATTTTTCTGAATAAGCACTCCGTCAAGGGATGGTAGTAAACCGGTTTAGTTCCATTTCCTTTGTGCTCATGTTATATAATGTCGCCCTTGTATTTGAGATGGATCTCTGTCATGATTTCGCTACCATCGTATTTTTATGTTGCTGGAAAATAGAGATTAACGCTACAATGTTTATTTTTAGTATGTTACATTCAGGATCTTTAGGATCTCGGGGTATGCCGAATAGAATTTATGGATAGAATGAGATCTCGCTGGAGTTCTTTGCCTGTGATTTCAGTAGTTTATATGAGGATGACTATAACTCTGCTTTTGCTTCACGATATTTACAAAAGAAGTAAAATCGTAGTCTTGCTTATGCCTTTAGTATAAACGATAAGTCTACCTTTGGATTGTTACCCGAAAAGTGCATTTACAGTTCTATTGCTTGCTAGATGAAAACGATGGTTTTAATTTCATTACTGTATTTAAATTTCTGGGTGAAAGCAATGGGTTCTGTTAGAGTTCAGTATCCAGTTCTATTGTATGTGGCTCTGTCATAGTCGACTCTTACTTTCGCATTTCAATAAGAGATGTCCTTGTATTTTCCCTTTGACTAAAGGGTACGATTACATATGTGTGCTTGTTGAAGAAATTACTCTCTAGAAAAGTGTCTAGAATTAAGTGCAGAGCAAGTATCGCAACAAGGACGTTGCATATTGTAACCCTCATTATTCAGGATGAATAATATATGATGTGGCATATTCTCTTGTGGACGTAGCCCGGATATCTGTCGGGTGAACCACAGTTATATCTGGTCTCTCTCTCAATTGTGTAATGGTTATGTGGTTAAATTTAGATGCATCTGCTTTTTAGATAGGTAAAAGCATCTTTGTTCAAGTAAGTAATATTTCACGAAATAGTTATTTGAGTATGAGCTTTAAAGTAATAGATGACTTGATTAACATCCGTGAATAGCAGAACGTTTACTATGGTTAACCAGGTGTATAATTGTAAGCTTTTCCACTTCCTATAAAGTGTCCCTAGTAAGACAGATTGGATATTACTTTAATGTGGCAAGAAGTTTTTATGTTGTTTATTTACTAAAGGACCTTTGCATAAGTGAGTAGGGTATGTAGCAAGAATTAACATAAATGATTATGCATGTTGGAATATATTTTTGCATGAACAACTAATCATTTATAATTATTCCTTCATGAAAGGTAGGCCTTTGAGCCGTAGCACTAATGAATTTCTCTACTTGAGACTTTTAATGTATAGGAATAAATATTTTCTAAATTCATGAATACTAACTTGAATAAATTTGGGTACGTCACATAATTGTTACTAAGCACGAATGATGGTCCTTCTCTCTTTGACAAAATAAGATTTGGAAATAGATGATCATTATAAAAAGGTTTTGTGTAAATACGGAAATGGTTATAAGACCTTTTACAAACGAAATTTAAGGACTATGAAATTAATTAGAGATGAAATGTTGTTTAATTATTGGTCCTCATCAATACTATGTATCGTGAAATTCTTTTACATAACGAAGAATCTTTTCGTGACAATTTATTCATTAAATACTAATCTATTTATTGGGTATGTTACAGGATTTTTCACTCTCCTGTAAAGATAAAAAAAACTAGATATAACCCAAGAAAAGGTAATTAAATGTTGTTAATTCCCTTGCTTGCAAGAATAAATGTAGAGGAAGTGGAGGAAATTCATTGCATCTTGTGAATGACCCAAATCCAAGCTATGCATATGACCATATGGTGTTATTGGAAAGTAAGAGGAATTTTTCTATGTTCATTTGGGTTCAAACATCAATGATGTTTGTTTTGCTAGGAAGGTAGGGAAGTCCACCCACGAAAGGGTTTCAATTTTGCATTTTTATGGAGTTTAATTTATTGAGCTTATAGAAAAAATGAGCTCTCTATGGCTATACTTGTATTTACATGATATAAAATTGGTATATTAGCAGGATGTGGTGTGAAACATCTACAATTCTCCTCTTTTCTAAGCATTGCACTAACTATTGGACTATCAGTCTTTTACATTCTTGGTTACATTGATCTCTTGACTGGGTTTCCTTTTATGCGTTTTTGCTTCCCCATTACTATTTGGTTGGGTCTTCCACTATCCAATGATACAAATTGATCAGTCACCCATGCAACCTCGGTGGGATCATTATTAGCATTATACTATTATTTTATTTAGCATCATATTTGCTTATACTAAGATGCGTTAGGGATCTTGTTTGTTACAACTTGATAATACGATATAAAGGGGGTATTCAAATTGGGTTGATAAAAATGGATACCTACAATATCTGGTGAAACTAGGGGTTTTCTTAATTGGAAAGGTATATTGGGAGGGGGGTTCAACAATACAATTTTAGGAGGCATTTTCCAATATTTAGTGAAATTAAGGATATTCTTTAATATCCTATGAACAATCGTGCTATGTAACACATTCACTGAGTGAACCCCCAGTGATTGTATTATTGTTGTGTGTATTGTGATTTCATTATTCACTTGTGAAAGTCAATTTTGTATTATAGCAATGTACTATTTCATGGAACCATAAGGATGTACTCTATCTTAGATTTATTTAGGCATTGATTTATATGGGTGCAAATTTACATAGATTTTAGTGAGATGTAGGAAAATATAACAACATTATGATAACTATTTACAAATGAATAAATTTCACAACAATAGTTTGCAAAGGGATTGCTAGCTAATTATGTTTTTGTTTTTCTGCTTAATTTTGATCATAAAAGTGATACATTTCTTACTATGAAGGTTTTGAAAGAATGGTTTACTTATGTTGTTTTCTTAATTTTTTAAAGTAAGTTTCTTGGCCTTATTTGGAGCAAGGCATGAAATTATACTCATGTCATTGTACTAAGGGGAGACATATAAAGGGGTATTAAAACTAAGTTGATAAAAATGGATACCTACAATATCCAGTTAAAATATGAGTTTTTTAATTGGAAAGGTGTCTTTGGAAGGGAGTTCAATAGTACAAACTTGGAAGGCATTTTCCAATTCTTAGAAAAATTAGGGATATTCTTTAATATCCTACGAATCCACATGGTATGTAACAAGTTCACATGGCATGTAGGGATTTTTTTTTCCTTACTCAATATTATTAAGTTAGTATTTTAGTTCCATTATGTAATGTACTAACTCTTTGAAACAATGGAAAGTGGCAATTTTTATTTTCAAATTAGGCTCTTTTCATTTAGATCTAGAGTTTAAATTTATTTTAAACTTAATGTTTAATGTCATCTACTTTAAATGATAATGTTGATTTACTTTTAATAATTACTCAAGGATGGACATTGTTATGGTTTCTTTCATGCATTATAGCAATGACAAATGTATCATTGGAAAATGAAAACCATAAGTATATAAGGACAAATGAGATGATAAATGAAATGGTATTTGTTAGACAATTATTTACTCTTGTTTTGAAGTTAAAAAATTCTTACGACATAATTTTTCTTTAAAGAGTAGCTTAGTATCTATATTCTTCCATAAAAAAATTAAAACCAATATAGATCCATCTTAAACATCGATCTATAAGTATAAAGCTAGAACAAATTTATGGGGGTGTAAAAAAAATAAGATATGATATATGTTGGTTTTAGAATAAATATTTGTGTCATTTACTTTAAAAGATAATGTTGATTTATTTTTAATAATCATAATTACTCATATTTCATGCATTATATAAATGACAAATATATCATTGGAAAACTGAAACCATCAATATATAGACAAATATGTGACACAATCATTAATAAAGGAGACATCAAATGAAATGGTATACTTTAGACAATCTTCTACTTCATGTTTGTATGTCAAAAAAATACTTACAACATAAAAGAGATGACAAATGAAATGGTATACTTTAGACAATCAACTGCTCCATGATTTTAAGTTTAAAAATATACATTACCAAGGCATATAATGAAGAGAAGCATATTCGTACCCTTATTCCACAAAGTTTAACATATTAAACTTATTTATTTTTTAAATATTTCCTTTGGTAGCTCTTCTTTTGCTTGGAATGGTTGCCCAAGTATCTTAAGTATTTCTTGTTTTACTTAGATCTTTAGTTTTAGTATTAAATTATAAGTATCTATTCATTGTAGTAGGCTCATACATGATCTAGTTTTGGAATTTAATTATTTTGTTTACATTTCATTTTTTCACAGTTTGGTTTTCTAATTTTGAAGTCTAGTTTTGGCATTTAATTATTGTGTTTTATACTTCATTTTTTTTAAATAAAAAGATACTATATATTATTGCTTAAATCAAAGTACAGAGCTTGTCCTTCATATCCATCAGGGTCTTGGGCATTCCCGGCCTGTTATAGCCAAACATGAATCCATTCATCATGATGTCACAAAACAAAGTAGAGATATTCCCGGCTTAAAGACCGCCAAACAGGAATTTGACATAACCGAAGAAGTTCAAATCCTAGCCTATCCAACAATTCCAAACAGATTGACTTCATAACCTCAAAACAAGACACAGAGTATCCCTGTCTTCCACATTAAAAAAGATAATAGAGAAGAAACCTTTTTCCCCCATATGAAGACCATATTCCCCTTTAGGTTTCCATGTGCTTTTGATCCATCTCACTAGGTCTTTTTCCTTAGGCCAGAGCCCAATGAATTTGTTGATCATAACCTTTTCCTTCCATAACTCCATTTTCTCCCTGGCTTTTTCTGCCCAGATCTGAATGGCAGGGATAGCTTGGGTTTTCGGGAGACAACCCCCTAGACCTAGCCGACTATGAGAACCTTTCTCCCGCACTCCGAATACCCCTGGATCTGGATCACAGACATCCCCAGCAGATGTCATACCCACAGACGGAAATGTCTAGGGAATCAAGCCTCGTTCCCTTAGAGAGGGCGGCCCCGATGGAACCACTGCGAAAACCTATCACCAATCACGTCACTGCGCAACCCTAATCGCCGTCACCAGATCGCCACTCCTAGCTCTCGTCTATCTCGATCATGGATAGGTTTCTTTGACTGTGTTTTATACTTCATTTATTTACATTAGTTTTTTCCAATTTCAATAAGGGCTTTCTCAATTACTTTGAAAGTCTTCACATCACGTTTCGGGTGCTTTTGTTAATTATTCAAAGATTAATACTTCAATTGTGATTTAATTGACCAAACTGCTTTTCTTTTTTTGTGCTTTTTTTCTCTCAACGTTCTTTTGGCCCCTCTTGGGCAATTGCTAATATTATAATTGTTTTGAATATTTTAGAAATTAAAAAAAAAAAAAAAAAAATTTAAATTTAAATATTATTTTATAATTAATTTATAAATATAAAAAGACTACATTTATCTATTTTTTATATACCATTGTCAAAAATAAAAATAATAAAAAACAAAAAAAACACTTGAACTACATATTAATTATGATGATGGTACTTCACCCATATTTCATTTATAAAAAATGAATACAATAATTATTACACTGCACTTAGTCTTTCAAACTCGATTTCGATCCGTACACATGTACATCTTCAATGTCATATCCCATATGAAATACTATGAACACGTGGTGTGCTAGTGCTCTCGTAACTGATAATAATTAAACCATATTGGTAATGTAATACCATATAGTTTCCCAGTTTCCAGTTAATCAATATAGGGTAATTTTTGCAGCAAGTGCATTTTTTAAAAGTCCGGTGCAAGTATGAATGTATAAGAAAAAGAAAGTAATTCAATCAGGGATGAGAGGGATCAAGGTTTGGCTGGTTTTCTGCAGAAATGGGAGGAGGCTATGGGTAAGTAGGGTCCATTCTTGAGCAAGCTAGACTTGGAGTCAAGATGGTGTTTTTTCTCAGCCATCCCAGTACCAACCAAGTATAATAAAAAGTGGGAAGTTTTTGTGCACACAGTTTTCTCCTGAATGTCCCTATTTTAACTCATGTTTTCTCCTTTATTCTTATTGGTTTTACTATTTTAGTGTGTCTCGACTTCCTCTACCTTTGTTGAACTATTTGTGGTCATGGACTTTGTAGTCTTTCTTCTATTTTAGGTCTCTCCCATTGATTTAGGGCTTTCATTACTTTTGGCATTTTGGTTTAATTTGATACTTTCCCTGTTCTTCTAGCATTGGGTGGGCTCCAGGTCGATTTCAGGGTTTTGGCAGTACTGGATATTTTATCATTTGTACCATCAGCTGTCATTGTATGCAGTTGCTGTCATTGTCTACAGTTTCTTTTTTCCTTTTACTGGCTGGTGGCGGTTACCATTACCCGCTACTATGGGTCATCTACTTGATGCACTAGGTTTTGTTAATCCTCATTCAGAGCATAACCCTCATTTGGCTCCGGGTGGTCTTTCTTTTGGTGGTGCAGCGGATGTGAGAGCACCATTGCATAAACCTATTTCTGAAGAAGATTGGCCACATCATTTCAAGGGTGTGAAGGCCAGAAAACGCAGACAAGCCAAATCCTTGAAGGTTCATGAGGGTTTGGCTAGATTATCCATCCTTGTGGAAACCAACTTCGACCGAATTGAAATGTTGGGCTCTCGTGCTATTGTGGGGATATTGGAGTATACTTCTGGGGAGCAGAAAGATTTAGTGGAATGGCTCCGTAAACACTGGATGCCTATTGTTGGTGATCTCCCTCGGGTCCTTCAGTTACTCAACGGATGGATAATGTTTATTTTTTTCAAACCTGAACATGTGGGGTGTATCCTTAAGCGCTTTTGGTGTTTCAAAGAAGCGTCACTTTGCCTGAAAAAGTGGCATGTGGCTTTCGATCTGCTCCGGGAGGTTCAGGGTGTCCGGCATCTTTGGCTACTCATCCCTGGGTTACCCATAGAATTATGGTCTGAGAACATTTTAATAGGCATTGCAAACTCTGTGGGTAAATTCGTCAGACTGGATAACTGCTCTCTCTTTGGTTATGATCGTCGATCAGCTAAAGTTATGGTTGCTTTTGAAATGGGAAAAGGGCTTCCGGTGGACATAGAATTGGAATGGGGCTCCAAATTCTGGCGGCAGCATTTCGATTATTTCAAAGTTCCCTTTAGATGCTTCCGGCGTCAGCAAACTAGCCATTTGAAAGCACATTGCTGGTAAATTTTGGCACCTGATCTTTCTCCGAAGCCTTCGTCTTCTGTATGTGCTGCAGAAACTGCTGACATTTCTTTGGAGGGTTCTTCACATCCACTAGTTCTAGGTAAGTTAAAATTCCCTGTAATCCCTAATTACCCTGACATTTCCCATGATGAATTAGATTCTATTAGGGATGCTGAGGCAATTTTAAGTAAGAAGATTGCTTCGGGGGACACGGTTTTGAGAATTCCTCCTCCCAAGGGTTTGCCTTCACCTATTGAGATATCTTCTCCGGATAAATCAATGGCCTGCCATGACTTATTTGGGGAGGGATCTTCGGTAGGTATTGATATTGTTTCTGGGGTTGGGTGCCCTGTAGGAGGGTTTGGGGGTCATTCTAATGCTAGAGTCTCAACTGATACGGATTTGTTGGAGGTTGGCTCCTCGAAGGTGGATGATTTGACCATTTTGGGTGAAGTGGGTTATGGGGTTTCAGCTAAAGAGGGTTCCATTACACCTTTACCTATTTTCTCAAAAAATCCTTCTTCAAACCCTTTAGTTCAGTCGGTTAACTTGTGAAATTGCCCACATAAGATCCAAAGAGATGATGTAAACCTCACAATGAAAGAATTTAGGAATAATAGAAGAAGAGACAAGCAATAGAACTTAGATCCAAAGAAACTCTGATTGAGGCAAAATAATTACACATGTTACTATTAACAGAATAATGAACTAGTAAATATACAATGTTGAGTATGAGGATTCGAATTCACTAGGTTGAATTCAAATTGGCCTTCATGCACATATCCATAATCAGTGGAGAGTCATCAATGCCTAACTAGGAGTCCACCTTCTCATCAATGAAGTCATCAATGCACAAGTAATGGTCAACCGGGAGTCAAACTGAGTCTAACTGAATGTGGTTGGTGTAACTGGCACATGGAAGCACTAATATAGTGAAGGAGGCTCAGTGGAGGGTTCCATAGGAGTTAACTAGAGTCAGAATGGTCAATCTAGTCTCACTGGAGGTCCAATAGAGTGATAAACTCAGTAAAGAGTCAGTTAATCCTTAAATCAAGGCGCCCTTGTAGGTGAAGAAGGCGCCCTTGTCATGCAGTGGAGCAAAGGAGGGCACATTAGTCACTGGGAAGGATAGAAATGATCTGAAAGTAGCTCCGGGGGCTAGTTTACTGAGGACTAGGTGCTGGAACTGATGACCTAGAATGCATGCAAAATGCATGCAAACCCTAATTTTGCATACATGACTGAAAATGAAAATGACTGGAAAGCTAGTAGGACTAGGATGGATTATAGGAATATCCTAACATAACTCGGCTCGTTTTAGAAATTTCACTTTAAGAAAAGCTAGGAAGAAGGAGAGATTGAGGGAAGACTTGACTGGGGATGAATCTCTAGACTACACACCTATTTCTGAGAGGATTGATGTTCATGAGGATGTGGCTGGGATGTCTGGTACTCATGGAGGCCTTAGAGCAATTTCCCCCTCACATGGGGTTTTTTAATGTCTATCTGCTCATTGAATATCTGGGGTTTGGGTAGGGTTGTGCGAGTTAGGGCCCTACTAGACCTTATTATTACTACTCGACCTGGTATCATTTTGTTGCAAGAAACTATGTGTGAGGATTGGGTTGCGCTCTCTAAATTTACTGGCATTATGGGTGGGTGGGAGGCCTTGGTGGTTAGTTCCTTTGGTTTGTCCAGTGGGCTTTTAGTGGCATGGGACCCTATATTTTTCTCCTTTATTGTTTTCAAAACTGACTGGGGAATATTGATGGATGGTTACTGTAAGGATACTAATATTAAGTTATCTATTTTGAATTGTTATGCTCCTTATAGAAATAGGGTACAATTTTGGAATGGTTTACAGAGATCTGGGCTTTTGGATAAAGATCATATAATTGTGGCAGGTGATCTTAATTTTACTAGGCTTGCTCAGGAAGTTTGGGGAGCTAAGGCAAAACTTGACGAGCTGGCTGATTACTTCTCTGAGTTTTTAATACACAATGATCTCATTGATATGTGCACAGGTATTCAAACCCCTACTTGGACAAATGGTAGGAGAGGCACTGACTGCATACATAAAAGATTGGACAGGTTTTTGGTAAAGGCACATCTACTGGAGTCCTGTAAGAATTATCGCTCATGGGTTGGTAAGAACAAGGTATCTGACCATTGGAAAATATACTTGCAGCTGGAAGAAGGTGACTTCAGGAAGAACTATCCCTTTAAATTTGACAGTACATGGTTACAAAATGAGTCTTTGGAGCTGTTTGTAAAGGAAGTCTAGCTCAACTCTAATATCAGTATGGACTATAATCTGGTTGATAGGTTCTGTTTAAAGTTAAAAGAGCTTAAGGGTATGGTCTCTCAGTGGATCCACTCGATGAAGAAGCTTGACAGACAGGCTCTTATTGATGTTGAATCCAAATTGCAGGTTCTCTATTTAACCAATTTGGAGGCTACATTGGATATTAATGAATTTGAGATGTTGAAACTGTTGGAAGCTGAAAAGGAAAAATTATACCTGAAGGAAGAACGGGAGTGGCGGTTGAAAAGCTGTGCACTCTAGGTACAATCTGGAGATAAAAATTCTAGATTTTTTCACACTTATGCATCTGCTAGGAGAAATACTAATACCATTTGGAATATTGTTAACCAAGAGGGTGCAGAAGTATCTAGTGGGAAGGAGCTCCAGGAATTGGCCATCCAACATTTCTCTGATATCTATAAAGATGACAAAGGCTGCGACCTACTCTCTCAACTACATGTGGCTAGACTTTTTCCTAGATTCTTTGGTGATGAGGAGGTGGCAGAGATGAATTCTTAGGTTACTCTGGAGGAGGTTGAGAGTACGCTCAAGTTGTTTTCAAAGGAGAAAATCCAAGGACCTGATGGATGGCCTATGGAGCTTTTTCTACATTTCTTTGATTTTATGGGTGATGAACTATTAAAAATGGTGGAATACACTAGAACTCAGGGATACATTTCTAGGGCTCTAAATTCCACCTTCCTTTACTCTTATCCCGAAGGTGAATGATCTGAAGTCTTATGTTGATTTTAGACCTATTGCACTATGTAATCTTGCTTACAAAGTGGTTTCGAAAATTATTGCGGGTAGGTTGAAGCCCATTTTATCCAAACATATCTCTCCTGAGCAGTTCGGATTCCTACAAGATCGTCAAATCCATAATGTTGTTGGAATTACTCAGGAGCTTCTACATACCGTTAAGACGAAAAATATGAAGGCCATAATTCTTAAAATGGACCTTGAAAAGGCCTATGATAGGGTTAGCTGGGATTTCCTCAGAATTATATTGATACAAATTGGTGTTCCTGCCAATGCTATCAGATGGATTATGACATGTGTAAACACGATGAATATTGCGGTGTTGGTCAATGGGGTGCCCACCACTTTCTTCAGCTGCTCGAGAGGTATTCGACAGGGCTGTTCATTATCACCATTATTGTTTCTACTGATCATGGATGGACTTAGTAGGCTGATCAAGAAGGCATAGTTGGAAGGTAATATTAAAGGATTAAAAATTTCTAAAGATTTATCCATCACACATGCATTGTTTGTCGATGATGTTTTAGTTGCTAGTACTGAATCGGTGGATGAATGGAAGGCTTACCAGAATATTATTAATATTTTTTGTAAGGCTTCTGGCATGAAGGTCAGCCTGCATAAATCTTGTTTATATGAGAATCTAATTGGGAATGATATGATTAGAATTATCCAAATGGTGATGCCCTACAACTGCTCCAAGCTTTCTGATGGATTCACTTATCTAGGTTTTCATTTGAAATCTAATAGATATCTTATTGATGGCTGGCATTGGTTGATTAAAAAGTTCGAAGCACGTATCTGTCATTGGACCTTTCGGTTACTTTCTGTTGGTGGTAAGCTTACCTTGCTTAAATCAGTACTTATGGGGATGCCTGTATATTGATTTTCCCTTTTGCCAGTGCCATGTGTGGTGATCAATAGGCTGAGAAGCATTATGTTTAATTTTCTATGGATAGGGGGGTTGAAGAAATCATGTTTTTCGATAGTTGGATGGGATCGGATCTCTCTTCCATATGTTTCTGGGGGTTGGGAAATAAAAGACCTGTGCATTTTTAGTGTTGATCTGCGATTGAGGAGTTTTTGGAGGGCCCTATTTGGAAATTCTCTGTGGTCCAAATTCATTCATCATAAATATGTTAAGATGAAACTTTCTCATTGGTTCAGGACATCCAGGAAAATTGTTAAGAGGGTTTCTCCTATTTGGAATGGATTCATGAAAGTTTACAGCTGGCTTGCAGCAGAGATATGCTGGAAAATTGGGGATGGGCGGGAGGTAGCTATTGGCGTAGATCCAATTGCCGGTTTGCAATATGATTAAAGACTATCATCTCAGCTTTTAGCATATTTACGGTCTCAAGGCTTTGTTACTTTGAGCTCAATTGTAAAAAACAGTCCATGAAATTATTGGATGAGTGCGGAGGACTTATTACTTCCCAGAAATCTCTGTTCTGAATGGGAAAGATACGTAAATAATTTGAACAATGCTGGAATTCGTATTAATCATGATGAAGATCTTTTGGTATGGGTAGGTAATGTGGATACTGGATGGGTATCGGCTGCCTCTGCTTATAGTTACATGATTAAAAGAAAATGTATTTTTCCCAGCCATTGGTGGTATAGGGTCATCTGGTGCTGGTCCATTCCATTGAAAGTTAAATGTTTTCTTTGGTATGTGCTTTCCGATAAGCTCAAAACCTGGGACAATCTCACACGGATGGGTTGGATTGGACCAAGTTTATGCATCATTTGCAAGCACAATGCTGAATCATATTCTCACTTGTTTATTGATTGTATACTTTCCCATGCTCTGTGGAAGAGATTTTACCAACATTTTGGTATTTCTGAGATTTGGGGAGGAAGCAGTGTTGAAGCTAGTATTCATTCCTGGATTAAAAAATGCAAATCATACTCTACTCTGCCAATTTTCATTTGCTGGACTATTTGGTGGGTAAGAAACAAATGCCTTTTTTATAATCAGGTGCCAAATGTGGATAGTGCATATAATTCCGTTCTGGGGCTTTTTCTGAAGTATGAGACTACAACTAATATTCCGGTGAAGCGTTGTATTGGACATTTTACTTTGTCTTATAATGATCCTATTCTCATGTTTGATGGAGAGGCCAATTCTGGAAATTGTGAGGTTGGGGGAGTTATTTTTCTCAATGCTAATCATTACTTCAATTTGCATCTCAAGTGTGGTTTTGGTACCAATATGAGAGCTGAACTCATAGCTCTTTGGTGTGTTATCAGGGTGGCCTATTTATTTGGCTTGCCACAAGTTGACATATATGGTGATTCCCAAGTTACCATTAAGTGGGCCAGAGGTGAATATTGGTTAAAGGTTTTAAATCTTTCAAGCTAGTGCAACAGGATTCAAGCTGAATTGCAGTCTTTCTGCAAATTTTCTTTGCATCATATATATCCTGAATTCAATTCACAGGCGGATCAGCTCTCAAATCAGGCTTTAGATGGAGAAGAGGGTCTCCTTTTTTGGGATGAATTCTGTGAAGGCACACTCTATGACTCAGGATCTCTGTTCTTACTACATTAAGATCTTAGTGTGGATTTTTGTGGTTTTTTTTTGTTTTTTTTGAATTTCTGGGGAGTATAGCACTGGTTATCTTGGAGATCTTTGTAATATTTGGATAATCTGGTATTTTGGAAAAGGTTACTTTTGACTGCATATCATGTACTATTTGATTCACCTGATGAATAAAAATAATATGCTTTTTTCGCGGAAAAAAAAGAAAAAAAAAGAAAAGAAAAAGAAAGTAATTCCTGCTGAAAAAAGAAAAAGAAAAAAATAATAATTAGTTTATATCTATATTAAATTTATTTAATATTATTGAATTTGAATTAGTTTAAAAAATATATATATCATAAAATCATTAAAATATATCAACAAGTTAAAGATAATTTTCCCACAACATTGGAAAAGATAGAGACAAAATAGTGTCTCAGCCAATTTGGCACCTCTGCACTATCACACTATCATATGTGAAGTGTAAATCCTTTAAGTCTTGCTAGAGGACATAAGTTTTGCTTCATAAAAAATAATAAAAGAATATATTTTGTTGTGAACATACGTGTAAGAAGAAGATACCAAATTATCATCTCTTGTATACTTTTTTTTTTTTAAGTTTATTCAAATAACTAGTTTAGTATTTTAAATTTTATGGCACTAATTATTTACATATTAACATTTTTTTTTGTCTACTAACTTTATGTTACATTTTGCACTACTTTTAAATTTTATGCAAACAACTATTTTATAACTTTAAACTTTATCATCTATTAATGTTATTTTCAAGAGTCTCTATGTTGTTAGTCCATTAATATTATCACGCAACAATCATTTTCATTTTTTTACAATTTTTTTAAGATGATAAAAATTATCAAAATTTATATGTAAATATAAGTTGATTTATTATTATTATTATTTAAAAATATTAGGTAATTTGAATGGTTTAAAATAATTTTTATATGTATAAACTGAGTCCACCATATTAATCAAATTTGATTGAATCAAACCAAAAATTCAGTTTGTCTTTTGAATTATTCATCTGGCTCACAGTTGAATTATTCATTGGGTTCATTCTCATCCAATTTCACGTGCTCATGTACCTTATCTTAGCACTTGTTACATTGTTATGCCCCAGATTCAATTGAAATGACCCTTTAGAATCGGTTGATCATATTGCTTAGCACGTAGATTGTTGATCTTTCCACGAGTGCAATTCTACATTTCAAGGTTTCCTTAGACCTCCTATGGAGAATACTCTTTGAAAGAGCATATTGGTTAATTCTAATATATATCAAATGAAAAAGCTTCTTTCAGTTGTTCCTAATTAGGGATGAGTGACAATCTTATTAGTCTTAGGGATTCAACTTTGGATCAAGAAAATTTGCAAGGTACAGGTTCTGGTCTTATGTCAAAATGTTGATATTTGTAGACTATTAATTAGCAAGTTTATCTATGAACGATTTCGCATAAGATCAAATAAATTTAGACAAGCCTTTCTTTGGGATAAATTAAATTTGGGAACATGCCCTTATGTGTTAAAAACATTAGGCCCAAGTCACAGTGCTCATTTCTTCGCAAGGGATAGAGAGTGAACATCCCAAAAACAAAGACCTAGTAGTGCCTTGTATACTCAACTGAAATTCAGAGGCAAGACTGGGATCAAACAATGGCTCAACTATCATGAGCCTGTTTTCCTTTTGGTGGGTTTAGTGCTTTTGAGATACTCAACAACTAATGTCAGATCATCACATTCATGACTTCAAAGTTGAGGCCAACTAGGAAGGACAGATGGAAGATGTTGTGGTTTAACTCCAATACTTCTTAAATGTCGCTTTGACTATAACAGGCATACACTCTATTTGTATATGTTGAATCTTATACTCTCATGAACTTAGAATATAAGAGTTTAAAATGAATTATTACAATGCAAATAGTTTTATATGTTATGACAATTATGAATGGTTAATTAGGTGATATCAAATAGCTTTGATGTTTTCTTAATTAAAGGTTATAAGAGTACCTTTGTTTTAGTTTGGCCATATTTTGGAGTGTCATGGATAGAGTTAATATGTTAAAATGTTTCTATATATCAATTTATTTTAAAAATGTTTTAAAAAGTTCAATTTGTATTTGTAACATGCTCAATATTTTATTAATAGTTGCCAACACTTAAATATCTCCATTTCTAAAGGCATGGAATAGCTTGGTGCGCTTTTCTCATAATTTTAGCTTTGCATAAATAATATATTTTTACAAGTTTCAAATGTTTTATAAATATTTTCATTTTTTTTAGCTTATGCATAAATAATACATTTCTACAAGTTTCAATTGTTTCATAATTATTTTAGCTTTATACTATGTACAGCTATTGCATTTAAACATTTATAAGAGGCGGGTATAAGTAGATTTGTTGCCAATTTCAATTGTTTTAATCACATCGTTACTCTCTTCAATTTTGTTTTTTAATATGTTAGGTATTTCTACCCAAGGTCGAGGCTATCTAATGTGGTTCTGCTTATGCAACAAGGATTTAACATGGGATAAGATGCAAAGAAGAGGGAAAATTGGTCCAGGAGTTTGTATTCTTTGCAAAAACAGTGAGGAATCAAATTTCCATTTAATTGTGGAGTGTGCTTTTACATTGCAGGTCTAGAAAGAGGTGCAATCATTACTAAAGGTAAGAGTTTCATGGATAGGTAATTAAATAGTTGATTGCTTAAGGTTTTGGTGCCTCACTCAAGACTTAAATATTTCAAGGCACTTCCTCTGATCATTGCTTGGAAAATCTGGATGGTATGGAATTATAGCATATTTGAAGATAAGATGCTTCCCCCTTCTTATTGTGCATTCAAAATCATTTCTATACTGAGAAGTTTCCCACAAGTTTACCCAAACTCAGTATTCATGACCATTACTCTAGAAAATATTAATAAAGAGAGGTCGTGGAATTTCTTCGACGGAGTAGCACAGGGTAATCCATCATTTTGTGGGGCTGGAGGGTTATTATATTTATCAGAAAATCATATACTGAAATTCAAAGCATACTTAAGGCAGGGATCAAACAATCTGGCATAACTAAAAGCTTTATGAATAGTTCTGGTTTTGGCGGTGGAAAAAATTATGAAAAGATTACAGATATTTGGAGACACGTTGAGAGTGATTCAATGGATACAAGGGAAAAAAGCTCATCATAACAGTTTTTTGAAACAAGTTCTATAGGAAGTTATAAGAGTGAAAACCTCTTTAGAGGATTCGTCATTCACCCGTATACACAGGGAGATAAACGAAATTGCATACGGTCTGTCAAAAGAGGGCTTACTCTTGGATCATAATAGATGGCATCTTAGAGAGGAGTTAAATGGTATTAAGAGTGGATATTTTTATTAGTAAACCAGTTGGTTTAGATTCAGTTTTTGTCAACTTTTGTTATCAGGCATAAAGAATCATTTCAAAATTTTGGAGGTTACGAGGTTTGATATAAAGCTGAACATATAGGACCTATGCCAACTTCTTTTTTCACATGTGGTTCACAAACATCCTAATGGGGTTGCTACGTCCACGATAAGAAATCACAAGGGGGCCACCCAAAGGGATTGCACCCTGTTCGCTTTGATTACAGAGCTAACCCGATGGGGACATCAAGTGAGGACCTTATATAGCAATGTATAGCCACCTGGAGATTTGACCCCAAGACCTTCTGCTCACAAATTACAGCACACAACTACTTGAGCTAGCCCACCGGGTTAGGACCTATGTCAACTTCTATTTAAAGATATAGTTTATTTTTGATGATTTTTGGGAATGTAATGTACAGTAGAATGGGCAATGAGATTTCAATGCTGTATTAAAGATGATACCAAGCCATACCATAGAGGATTCGAAGGAAGAAATTGTTGGTTTCATGTTTTGGACAATTCAATACTTGTACATATTTCATGCTTATGATGAAAATATGTGAGAATGCATTGTAAGTGGCTAAAAGTCTATAAGTTTCAAGATTGTTCATCTTCGAACTTGAATTTTTGTTTTTATGCTTTAAATAACATCTAAAAAATGCAATAAAGTTGAGGTTTTTTTTCATGAAAAAACAAAATCTAGTTATATTTGAAAAATAAATGGTAACAAATAAAATTAATTGATTCAAGTTTCTTTTCTTATTTTTTTTTCGAATTGATAAATAAATAACTTATAGGTGATTTACATATAAATTTGTAAATAGTATATGAGAGATGAAAAAATAAATTTAGTTGATATTTAAAAGATTAAGATTAAAATAGATATTTAAATATTCTTGTAGTTTATTTATATATCATAATTAATATATAAATAAGAGATGCATGCAACTTAGTCCCTGCCTTAAATAAATATATATATATAAGAATAAAAAAACAATTTTTTAGATAAATAAAATCTTAAATATCAATTAATTAATATATAGAATCTCAATTTTTACATTATAATAAATATAAAAAATCAAAATTTGTTTATTAATCATTCAAAAACGTGGTCCATTGCCATAATATTTTATGGCATACCTTTTCATTATAATGATATTATTATTATTTACATATAATTTTCCATTATGATATTATAATTATATTTTACATATCGACATATAATTATATATAAGTGTTAGCAATTTGACGGCATCTAATTTTTTTAAAATATTTTTGCTAATAAATTTCTAATTGGTAGTATTTTGTAACATTTTTATGCATTTATTAGTAAACCAAAATGACTCCCGTTAATAATAGTTTTTAAAATTAAAAACAAATATGAATCAAAAATTTTAATCAATAGTTTTAAATTAAAATGGATTTATAATTATATAAAATCTTTCAAAACATTTTTCCATTGAAATAAAAAGAAACATCATACAAACAATACCTTATCTACCCCATCCAAACTAATGGTGAAACTTGGCTCACACATAAAAAAACAAATATTCTTTGCTAGCAGGAAATATATTAAGTGATATCTTTCGCAAGTCCAACACCCTCAGAAATACTGGTCCCTTTTGGATGTATGTCAACACAAATTCCAGGCATGGAGTCTCCAAATGAACTTGTCTAATTGACATTGATGAACTAAAAGTATAGAAACACACTTAAACATTCATGACTAATTTTACAGCCATTAATGTGCGTTCGTTCTTCACTTAAATATCCTCAAATGACAATTTCTCTGAATAAAAGCCTAAAGAAAGCGTCACATCTCCCAAACTCAAATTTGATAGGATCCTGATGCAAACAACAAGAAAAACAAAGAAATATGATATAAGCATGAATTCGGCTCTTCAAAACACTAGCATTGAAACATCCTCTGTACATCCAAAAAACTTTGTGCTGCCCAAAACGAATAAAAATATTGTTTGTCCTTTTGAATAGGGAGAATTTCAATTGTTCAAAAAGAGAGTTGGTATTTTGAATAGGGATAATTTCAACTGTTCAAAAATAGAGTTGATCGATCCAATGGAAATTCAGTTTTCAGTCTGAAAAATATTTTAAAAAAGAATTTAACCCATAGCAATAATGAAAAATATTAAAAAAACAATTTAACCCATACCAATAATATTTTTATTTTATTTTTTAAAAATCCATTTTAAAACAATTTTCATTTTCCAATAACACCACGTGGTAAAAAAGAAATAATCAAGAATATGGTCGGTGCCTCTTTGAATTTTGAAACTTTTGGCAAGCTTCATTCATAAATCTTTTCTATTAATATCTAGTTTTATGGAAATCCCTGGTCAAAAGAAGCATAGAATTTAAGTAACAAACTTAGAACATATTAATATTTTAAATATAGACTAGGGTGCTCCAAGGCCCAACATATTCCATATTTCAATTTATAAGCTTGATCCTTTGACTGCAAAATCCCTATGCATATTCCTCAACAAATAAACAATAATAGGAAACACTCTTAAAACTATTTCTCTTGAATCCATTGCCAAATGCAATCTACCAAATTCCATTTCCTTTTGCATCAACTCCTCCAAACACATATCAATGAAAAATCTTGTAGGCGGTGTTCCTACCTGCTATAGGGGCAATGCTGTAGAGTATGGTAAAATAAACATGCTCAGGTATCTTGATATATCAATGACAAATCTTGTAGGCAGCGTTGCTACTAGCTATAGGGATAGTTCTGTAGGGTATGGTAAAATCAACATTCTCAGATATCCTGTGGTCCATTGTTTCCTTGTACCTAATTTGGATCGGTGCATCACCCATATAATGAAGAGGATTTTCATGTAACTAATTAAATAAAGGAATATGATGACATGTATGCCCCAATCATGGTGCTCGGATCTTAATTATATTAAGGTAGAATCGTAAGGAGTAGTCACAAAATAGTGATAGCAGCTACAAGAAATGTAGGTTTGGAGGTTTCCTAACAACAAGGATTTAAATTTGTTTGGAGAGGAGAAATTCAAACCTATGATTTAGAAGGTTAATAATCATAGCATGTTGATATGAAAGAACTAGTCATTGTAAGACTCATGTTCTATGAATTTCTTGTCAATGCACATTAGAGTCATATGATGTGGAACTTGAACATTGTTTTAGGGATCAATGGGCCCAAAAAATGCATATTGATGACTTATTAGACTGAGAATTAGTCTCACGTCTAACTATGAGAGGAGTTTGAAGTGTAAGAGGGATTTATGATGGAACAAACTTTAAAAAAAATGGTTAATTCTTATAGGGCATTCTTGGTCCTACTTGAGGTTGTTGATAATATCTTTCAATATGTTGATGAATGGAGTTGCTCCAATACCCAAGCCAACCAGAAGTAAAATGTCATATTTTTTGTAATCCTGTGCAGGAGCTCCATAAGGTCCATCGACAAGCAGCTTTGGTATCCTGTTATAGTTAGCCAGAAGTTAATACATAAGGATTTACAGATTCCTACATACCTTCATTTGATTTGAATATCAATGCTATCTATATGAACCGTTTTTTCATTGTCTTGTCTGCCCTAAGAAGCCCACTTTTATATCTCGTGAGAGGCTCACATGCTGGAATCAAAATAATAATAGATATCATGAGAGAAAAATCCATTAAATCTAGATTTGAGCTTTTCTATGTAGAGATAGAAATCAGAATATTACCTCTGAGAAAACTCGTTTTAATTCTTGTGTCCAATCTTCAAGTGTGCAAATGTGAACATGAACACTAACATAATCGTCACTTGGAGCTGAGGTGATCGAGAAAGGATGCCTTCTTACGATTAGATTAGAGGGCTATCGAAACAACTGAGTTCAAATCAAAATTCAAGATATTCCTTACTGTTAAAGTCATAATGGGTAATTTTTCTCTTGAAGTTTTGGAAAAAAATTACTATTTTTATGTAAGTTTTTTGGAAAAGAGCTCAGAGATCATTTAATTATTATAAAAAATAAAAATTAATAATAGTTCTAAAGGATTTATGAATTTAACAAATAAAAATTCAATTATTACTTGAAAACAAATCTAAGACCCATTTTTCAAGATCCAACAATAGTATAGTGACCTACTATCTGAACACACCATCACTCACCATTCAAATGGTGAGCCAATAGGACATTGAACAAATATGTATTGGCCACTTTTATATCGAAAAATTCGTGGCTTGGACACATGAAACGTCAAAACATTTCCTGGATAGATGGAAACCTACAAAACAAAGTCCTCGGATTATGTCAATTATATGCGATCTCCATTTATAATCACGACAGCGAGAAATAACAGAACACCGAATTTTGTTGGGTACCTTCAATATCCGCGGCGAGTAAAAGCCAGACCTGAAAACCCCCAATGTCCTCTCTCTTGCATATAATAAAACTGGAACCGAAAGATACATCCATGTTTGTTCTTAAAAGAAAAATCAAATGAGTGATCCCAAAGTAGTAATTTGCTTATGAAATGAGGATCAAATTTGTATCAATTCAAGGATCTTCAAGGATCAAATCTGTGTCAATTCAATGATCTTCAAAATATTACCGTTTTCAAGTACCACTTATGCACTAGGTAGAGGAAGAGTCCGTGGAGAGCCTATGAACCAGAGGCATGCACTACGTGTTTTTCTTTAATAAACGAGATTAAAAAGGGGCCATGTAGGCTGCGAACCTGCCAAGAGGGCCGCAAACCTGCCAGGAGGGTTGTGCCCTCTCTAAGAGGGGTTGCGCTCCCTCTGAGCTGGGTTGCGCCCTCTCTGAGTTGGGTTGCGCCCCTCTAAAAAATAAAAGAATACCATTAAGCTGTAAACGGAAATGAATACCACTAAGCTGTAAACAAGAAGACAAATCCAATTTCAAAAGAGAAATCAGTTGGCTAAGCATTAACGACCTACAGTTAACCCTTTAGCTAAGGCAGAGGAATGCTCCTATTCTAGTTATTTTGGTTCATGCATAAGTACCTGTAGCTAAGGAAGAGGCACTACCAATGGTTTTAAGCACGTTTCCTTGAGCGGATAAAGTTCCAAGGCCATAAACCGTTTCACTACCTAAAATAGATTCTCTGCTCAGCAAATACTAACTTTAAAATAAATTAATAAGCTCATCACTTTCCCAATTCATCTCCAAACCTATAACTATTTCAGGGTCTCTTCTTACTATAATGAATCTGTCAGCATTCAGATTTAATAAATGTCGAACTAGATAGGAACTTCGCAACTCAACAAGGAAATGACAACTACGAAAAGGCATTGAAACCAGTCATTCTGTTAAAAGGTCTGGGAAGCTTCAATACATTTCTTCTGAACCAGTGAGTAGCCAGGGTGAATGCAATGATCATAAGAATCACCATAATGATCCTCGTTATTCCTTGTGGTCCCTTCACGAGATCGAAATATGAGGGATTTTTTCCATGGAAGTCGTTGAGAAGAAATATATTGATAACATTAGAAGTTGTTAACATTAATCTAACTTTAGAAAAAAAATATATTGATTGCAATTAATAGAAACAACTAAAACATATAGTCCCCTGGATTAAAAATGGAAAAAGAAATTTAATTGTTATTTAATAAAGTTAGATGAAATTAGAAATATATTTATAACTTACAAAACAACACCTCACATACAAAAAGTAACACTATAACATTGTAAATGGTTTTTCTTTTTACTGATATATTATTTTTAAATGAAATAGTATAAAACCACAACACTTTGAACATTTTTTTAATTTCTTTTAGGCAGAGTTTAGCTGGGTGTAGAGTTCCAAGGGTGTAATGGCAGAGTTCCTCTATGGAACTTTTCCCCTAAGGGTTTTCCCACATTTAAACCGACCCAAACGTTTGAAAAATCGATCAAAATTCAGGATCAATCAAACCTCTACCTTCTTTGAGTTATCAGATTCCAATTAAAAAAATGCAAATGTTACATTTTTAAACAATATCTTTTTAAATTTTCAGTTATAAAAAAGTATTAAACTATTAAACATCATAAACAATTCTATAAATTTAAGAAAAAAAACACACATATACATAGTGAAAAGATAAATATTCTCCAAATATAAAATACTCCAACAATGCATTCAACTCTATGTCATTGAAAATATAAATGAAAATTAACCAATACAAACAATTTTATACATTTAAAAAAACTCGACTCTATATTACACAAAATATGAATGAAAATTAACAAATATAAACAATTGTACACATTGTAGAAAAAAACATATTTATAAAAATGGAGTAAATACTTTTCAAAGTTCGAAGTATTCCAATGATGCATTCATCTGACTCTCCTATTAACCTGGCAGAGGGTCAGGTTAACATCCTTCCTCAGGACTATAAAAGAACCAAAAATAGGGTTTCCGATGAAGGTTCCAACAAACCAGTTCTTGCTCCGGGGGAGACCCCTTTATTAAATATAGTTATTGTGCCATTGAGGGTCCAAAGTGGTGGAGCCACTTACTGCAAAGGCAGAAAACTAAATTTGTGAGGGCAAGGTTCCGAACTAAATATGGATCGCTTATCTGGTTTAGAGGACTATGCTACTCTTTCGATCAAAGCCCTTGTGGGAAAATTTTCTTATGGTGCCATGCACCCCAAAGATATCGATCGTTGGGTTTCCACTAACTGGGCTAAAGTCATTGGCTATCGTCCAGAAATTTATATTTTGAGTAAAGGATGGTATATGTTCTATTTCAGGCTAGAGGAACATGTGACCAGATTACTGGGGGAAACATGGTTGAAAGGGAATGGCAGTCTGATGCTTAAAAGATGGCATATGGGATTTGACTCGTCTGTTGAGCGGATTCGGTTTCGGCACCTTTGGGTCCTATTACTAGGTCTTTTGATGGAGTTTTGGCATAGAGAGGCATTTGTGGCGATGGCCAATCACTTGGGTCATTTTTTACATCTGAATGAGGATTCTCTATTGGGGATGGACCATCGCGTTGGTAGGGTTCTTGTTGAGATAGATATGTCACTAAGTTTGTTTGAATCTATTGATATCATGTGGCGAGGTCACAGCTATAAACAGACCCTGGACTACTTGGGTATTCCCTTCCGATGTTCAAACTGTAAGGGCATTGGTCATCTATGGCGGGAATGCCCTGAGGGGAGTTCTGGCTCTGATGGGAATTCGGCAAAGGAGATTCAGGCCTAGACTTCGGATAGTTCAGGAAAAGACAGTGATATTGAAGCCTGTAATCGTCCTCTGAACATGCCAAGGGGGGCCATGGAGATAAAGCTGTTACCAAAAACAATCATTGGTAAGTTGACTTGTCTCGACCCTTCATTTTCTGATTCCCTCACACCTGATGATAAACTTTTCTTTTTGAGTCTGGATGGTAAAGGGGATCGCATTGGGGAAGGCATTATTGGTGGTCCCCCTTCCTTCTATTTGGGTGTTCATTCTTCAGCTGAACCTGCTGCAAATATTCTTGTGCCATCTTCTATTAACATTGGGGTCCAGGCTTTGAATCATGGGGTGGTCGATGACATTGTCTCGACTTCAGCTGGTGATAAGGTGGATCCATTGACTCTAGTGGGTACGGACTTCCCTTCCTCCTCGGTTCCATTAGCTTCTTCTGATGGCCTGACTCTCGGTCCCAATCGAGAGGATCTTAACTCAAGGAATTTTCCATTATCAATTGGATCACCTTCTCAAGTTTTAGGAGCGACTAGTGATGTCCATATCATAATGCCAATCCCTTCTTTTGCGGATATGGTGAAGGCTAATAACCCTATTCCTTGCTTCCTTGGGAACACTCCATTGGATACGGATCTCATTGACTAGGCCATCAACATTTTGATCCCTGGGGGAGTCTTAGTGTCCAGAGGTGTTCGAAAGGGTGGTATTTCACAAGTTTCCCCTATAAAGACCCGTAGTGCCAGGAAAGTCCAAATGAGTTCTGTCCCCCAAAAATCTAGTGGCACTTCTTCTTCCTCCTTCGCAAATGATTCACTGAACTCAAATAGGGCGCTTAGAGGCATGAAATCCCTAGCTAGGGTTAAGAGATGATCTTGCTCTCTCTAAACATTAGAGGGATTGGGGGCCCTCAGAAAAGATTAGCCCTCAAAGGTTTGATAGATTTTGTGTGTCCGGATATGGTTTTCCTTCAGGAAACCATGGTTCCTGCAGATCGTGCTCGGGCCTAGTTTCAACATATCCAAAATGATTGGGTCATTTTTTCTTCAGATGTTGTTGGCACTTCAGGGGGCTTACTCTCGGCATGGAACCCTAAATTCTTCTAGCTTAGGGATTTTTGTAATAAGGTTGGCATCCTTATGGAGGGACAGGTCTTGGGCCTCCGGGGCCGGGTCAATTTCATGAATATTTATGGCCCCTATTTGGAGAGACAGTCTTTCTGGGAGTCGACAAATCAGAGGGTTTATTGAACCTGGACAACCTTCTGATGGCTGGAGATTTCAACTTAACTCTCTCTTCAGCGGAGACTTGGGGTCATTCTTCTTGGGAGGATTCCTTGTGCCCTTTCTTTGCTGATTTTTTTGCTGATCTCAGTCTTAATGATATATTGCCTATTCCGCTTGGTTCTACATGGTGCAACGGCCGCAGGGATCAGGCTCGGATTTCTAAGAGGATGGACAGGTTTTATTTAGATGATGATATTTTATTGGGCATTCAAAATTATAGGACATGGATAGACCACTCGTCTATTTCTGACCATTCTACTATCATCCTGGAATTAGCTTTTGATGGCTGCTCGGTACCCTATCCATTTAAATTTAATCAAACTCTGCTGGGGCTTGACTCATTCAAAGATCATGTTCGTAAAGTTTGGACTGGTATGGATAATATGGGTATATTGTCTCCTTCTGAGAGGTTGACTCACAAGCTCGGTAAGCTCAAAATCAGTGTTAAAATTTGGGAGAAACTTCATAAACAACAGGAGTCACTGGACTTAGATACCATTAACTTGCAGATTTCTTTGCTCAACAATTCGAACTGGGGTGGCCCTCTTTCTGAGGTGGCACGTTCCTCACTGCAAAAATTGGAAAGTGGCCACCTTAAAATTCTTATGAGGGTGGAAGCTTCATGGCGATTAAAAAGACATGCATTATGGATCTCTTTGGGAGATCATAACACTAAATTTTTTCATAAATTTGCTAATAATCGTCGGATTGTCAACTCGATTTGGTCTCTGCAGGATTGTTCGGGGGTTGCCCTAAAAAACCAAAGAGATCTTCATCAGGCTACTATAGGTCATTTCCAGGAATATTATAAAGACCCTGGCACCTCAGCGATATTTGAACTAATCAAAGTTATTAAAGATTACCCTCATCTTTTCTCTGAGTAGGAGGGAAATGACCTTTATCTTCTGGTAACTTTGTCTGAGGTCCACACTATTCTGAAATGTTTAGCCAAAGATAAGAGCTCGGGTCCGAATGGCTGGACCTCAGAACTCTTCCTTGCATTCTTCGATATTATGGGTGTGGAGGTCTTGACTGTGGTGGAGGAATCATGTTTGAAAGGGAGGATATCTGGTGCTCTAAATGCCACATTCCTTACACTGATTTCCAAGGTATCTCATCCTTCATCTTTCTCATATTTTAGGCCGATCTCACTTTGCGATCTTGTTTACCAAATTATATCAAAAATTATTGCAATTCGCATCAAACCAGTTCTATCTAGGGGTTTGTCCCCGGAGCAGTATGGATTTCTGGATAATCGTCAAATTCTTGACGCCGTGGGGATGGCTCAAGAAGCTTTGCACAACATCAAAACTAAACATCTACAGGCAATTATCCTTCAATTGGATCTCAAGAGGGCATATGATATGGTGAACTGGAATTTTTTAAGATTGGCACTGGTTTATATTGGGATCCCCTGGGGTGTTATAAAATGGATAATGGCATGTATTTCGTTTGTAAACTATTCCATTTTGATCAATGGCTGCCCAACAGATTTTATATCATGCTCTCGGGGACTCCGGCAAGGATGTCCATTATCCCCTCTCCTCTTTCTGATTGTGATTGAAGGCCTCAATAGATTGATACATAAAGCCAACAACTCCTCTTTGTTCGATGGGATCCAGGTATCGCCTCATTTCTCGATCACTCATCAACTCTTTGCTGACGATGTGATGGTTTTTGGTTTAGCAGATCTCTTGTATTGGGGACATTTCGGTTCTCTTCTCCAATTATTATGTTCAAACTCAGGCATGATTATCAATGAAGGGAAATCAATCCTACTTCATCAGAAGGTGGATGCTCAGCTTTTATTGGAAATTACAAAACACTATCCTTATACCACGGTTGATCTACTTGAAGGCACGCACTATCTGGGATACTTTCTGAAGCCCTCAGGTTACCGGGTAGCTGACTGGAAATGGTTAGTTAAAACATTTGAACAACGTATTTTACACTGGAAATGGCGCTGGTTATCGAGTGGCAACAGGTTAGTTTTGGTTAGACCAGTTCTCCAAAATCTTGGCGTCTACTTGTTCTCTCTTTGTAAGATTCCCATAACTATTTTAAAGTGCATTAGACAGCTGATTCATCGCTTCATTTGGGCTGGGCATTCAACTCAAACATTCATCTGGTGAAGTGGTCTTCTCTTGCTCGACCATATGCACAAGGCGGCTGGGCCATCAAAAAAATTTATTCCTTGTCTAATGCAGTTTTGGCTAAAATTTTATGGAGGGCACTTTCGGTGGACTGCACATGGGGAAATATTCTTAAAGACAAATACCTTGGTCATCTGTCTACCATACAGTGGCTCAAATCCAGTAAGAAAAACACTAAACAAATCTCTAATATATGGGCTGGACTTCTTCTTTCCCTTCCCGTATTGGCCGATTGGATTGCTTGGGCACCTGGAAATGGCCGTCACATCTTACTTGGTTTGGATCCCATTGTTGGCAGACCGATTCCCTACAAACTTTCACCTGCACTACTTGCTCACCTACATGGCAGGGGTTATTACTATTTACAACACATTCTAGTTAAAAATGACCCATCTAAGGTATTCAATGTTTGGCTAAATGCTACCCAATTGGGGGTGACTGGTATATTGGCATCAGAATGGAAGACTTATACATTAGACCTGTATCGGGCCAATATTCAGTTAGTTGAAGACGACGATCACTTACTTTGGTCGTGGAATTCTCAGGACGGCTCTATTACGGCCAAAATGGCATATGAGGCTATTTGCTTAGTCTTTTTTCTCTCTGGTATCTGGTGGCATAGTGTTGTATGGAATTGGCACATTCCTCACAAAATCAAGATATTTACATGGCTACTCTTATCTGAGAAGGTACTTATTTGGTGTAACCTCCAAAAACAAGGGTTTAGTGGTCCATCGACTTGTTCTTTTTGCCTTCAGGAAGCAGAGACTTTTTTCCATCTGTTCGCATCTTGCCCCTTCACTACAAAAGTGTGGTCTTATATTGGCAATCCTTTCATCTATCTTCCACCCAATTCTGTTTTCACTATGCAAGACTGGTTCAAAATACTCTTTACTCATAACTGGCACTTGGGAATACTTGCTTGTCTGACTTCCTTGGAATTATGGAAATCCAAAAATCTTCTAATCTTTGAGAATCTCTGGGTGGATCTGAGCTGGGTGGCAGCCAAAGTGCTGGCCCTGTTGGAAGAATACTCAGTGCCTCTGCTGAAGTTGCCTTCTCTAGATCGTATCATTAGGCCATCGTCTTTTATTCATAATGGAAGTCGTGCTAGATTCGATGGTGTTGCTTGTTCATTGACTGGACTATGTGGTGCTAGGTCTTATATCGAATATGCCAATAGTGATCTTATCCGCCTCTAGTACTGCGGTGGTCGGGGGACTAATACTAAGGGTGAGTTATTGGGGCTCTGGCTCATTCTCTTTTATGCTTCTCAGGTTGGCTTATCTCTGGAGCAGGTTGTTAGCGATTCGATGATAGTAGTTCAATGAGAAAATGGTCAATCAAACATCACTACTCTGGCACTTGACACTTTGTTGCAGCATACTCGGAAACTACTTGATCACTGTGTCCACACTTCCTTTGTTCACATTTTTCGTGAGCACAATGAGGCCGCTGATGAACTCTCTTGCCGGGGTCTCGCTGCCGTGGAGGGGAGAATATTTTATGAGATTGACCAGGGATCTTCCCCTCTATCATCAAGCCATTGGAATTTATTTTCCATCTAGTTTTTGTCTTGCTTTTTTTCTGGTGGCCATTTCATTTTTGGTCCTGCCGCTTTTAATAGCTTCTGTTTATCTTTTTCGGTTGTTGCTTTCCACAGCTCTTTTTTGTGCTCTATTTTTTGGTTACTCGATCGTTAGGTTCACGTTTCTCTGGCAAATTGGGTTACTCCTGGTTCTTCTTTGGCATAGACATTGAGGTGTTTCCTCTTTGTTACTTGGCTTGGGTGCCATTGACTCTCTCTATTTATGGGCATGGTTGCCAGAGTCCCTTTCTCGGTCACTCTAATCTTGTTCCTTTCAGCATCGTCTCTCTTATGGCTGTAATCTATGATACTTTTTAATATAAAGTATGTTTTTTTTTATGTGAAAAAAAAACTCTACAATGCTCTATAATACATTTAAAAAAAAATCACGAGTAATATATATATATATATAAGAAAGGGATTGTAACATTTTGCTTTCATATATTATTTCAATATAATAATTTATTGAACTAAAATAATATTATAATAATTATAAATAATATTAATATAAATTTTGAGTTGAAGTATATCATTTGTATTAAAATTAGTTGTTTAATTTTAATAAGTATAATAATTATTATTCAAAATATTCATTATTTAATTTTAATAAGTATAATAATCATTATTCAAAATATTGATTGATTAAAAAAATTGCATTATTCAAAGATATAATAATGATGGTTAAAAATATTGGTAGCCTAAAGTTTTTAAGTTATTTTATTGGATGATGATATGAATATTAATTTTTATGGTATTAATATTAATATTAATATTCATTGAAAAAATATTAGTATTAGTGTCAATATGAGTATTAATATTAATATTAATATTAGTATTAATATTTATATTTATATATGTATTAAATAAACAAATAATATTAAGTGAACATCCTTTTCTTAAAGATGAACTCTCCTTTCATGTTTGAGTTCACCAATCAAATTATATCAAAGTAATTCATATAAATTGACAAATTTGGCTTATGTATATATTAAAAAGTTGAATTGGAGAAAGAACATCAAAATGGTTCACATTTACATAGATTGTAAATTTATTAAATATTTTTGGACTTCTTTTGATAGTATATTGGCTTTTTTTTAGTAATGATTTGCTCAATTTTGGTTGTATATAAATTCATAATATCTAATAATTAAACGACTCCTAAATAAAATACTGTGTGTTTTTCCATGTTATGTAGTGTTTTGATAATCTTTGAGAAAACACATTTTGTCATATATATGATGCGCTAAGGAGTATACATACACACTCTTGAGGAAACAAACGTGCCGTACATATACAATATATTTTCATGCAAGACACTTATGCATTGTTGAAAAGGGATAAACATATATATATAAATGTGTTCTTCTAAGTGGAAGGTATAGACCCAATACACCTATACAAGTCTTAACTTCCTCCCATAAGTGTTTAAACTATTTTTTTAATTTTACTAAAGAAGAGGCATTCGTTAGGGAACAAGGAGCACCTTAATGTTGGAGAGGCATTGGTTAGGGAACAAGGAGCACCTTAACTTTTGGAGAATTTTAGAGAGATCTATTTTTATCATCAAATGCTTCACATTCAAGAATATTAATAAAATATTGCATGGCAGAGTCCTAAGTGATAAGTGAGGTCCTAAGTGATAAGTGAGGTCCACGATGGAGAAACCTAGATCTAAGTGATGACATCTTCAAGGAATTAACACAAAATTAATTCTTAGGATTTAGGGTAGTTTTCAATGGCTTCCAAATCTCTATAAAGGCCACTTACCATTTTTCAGAGTGTTGCATACGGTTGATTGTCACATGGCATTAATTTAATACACAGAGTCTAAAGGCCAAAAACACATGCTAGATACTGTAGTTGAATTGTCGGTTGCATACCGTGTATATATATTCATTTGGTGGGTACTGTAGTTGAATACTGTGAACTAGCAGTATTGGTTTGTTGGGAAATATGGCAGACTCGAAACTGACTGATATTTGATGACAAGCAACCACATGTATACAGGGTTAGCACCAAGATAGTGGTGACTTTCAATGAACTTCTTTCAGCAGGTAACCATGTAAAGGTAACATCAAATAGATCCAGGAGTGCTCCAATAATACCATCCGATTGCTGGAGGGGTTTCTTTGACGAGGCATCTCAACTAGAGTCTAATGTTGGGGTAAGGGAGCAATTATATGGATGAATTATTCAGAATGCTATAAACTCCAGATGCATTGTGAGATGAGCATAAATACTAGGAGTGAACTCCTTACATTATGGATGCTATTATTCTTTGCACTACACATTGGCATCACATCAATTACTATTTATGGAGACTCAAGGATTACTATTGATTGGGTAAACAATAGTGGCAGGATACAGGTAATTCATCTTAAGCAGTGGTAGCAGAAGACCAAGGCTTTAATCAGGCATTTTGTGGATGTATCTTTTATTCATATATTTAGAGAATTCAATGTAGTAGCAGATAAATTATCCAAGGAAGTGTCGACGGTGGCCAAAGGTGGCATACATTATCAGAAGTTTAATGGAGGATCCCTTTCTGCACAAGGGGTTATCAATATTTTTCAATAGCCGATATTTGAGGCTGATCTACAGGCCACATTTTAGTGTTGACAGCTTAGGAATTGGTTCAAATAGCTTATTGAACCTTTAAATATTTTGTGTTAATTTTGTTTGATAACATTTGTGGTCTATTTTGTTAATTAACAAGCGATAGGGCTTGTTTTATCTGGCACTAAACAACACTGGGAGTCTATGATATGCTGTTCATATGTAATATTTACTTGTTGATACTGGGTGTTTCTCCAATCTTGGGTTTTATGTTTTTCATGGACCATAGTTATGAGATAGGACTCAGTTAGGACTTGGAAATGTTAATCTTTGTAACAGACAATCTGGACATATGCTATTAATATAGTATAGTTATTTTTTCTTCTTGAAAAAAAAAATTCATTTGGTGCATTAGGTAGGAGCTTGATATGTTTGGTCTATATGGGTTATTAATCTATTTAGTCAAAGTCATGTGTTTGGGCTATTTGGGATATATTGTCTTAAGTCAAATTTGTTGTTTTTCCTTTCTAATAGGTATCCAACTGTAATGGTTATTGATCAAAATTGTGTGTTCTTGAGTTATTTTATTTAACTTGAATTTATTGTGTGCCATAGAAATCAATATCTATTTTCAGCGATAATTCTACGTATAATAATGATTGTTCAAGTTTTGGTTGGTGTATATTTTTTCTTCTTAGAAATATGAGGATTTAGATTATTTAATTTAATCCATTTTTTTATTTACTATACACTGTAAATTAATTTTTATTTTGAATAGTGGTTGATGTTGTAGAGTTTTTATTCTTTTCTTGCCATTAGAAATATGAATATTTGAGTATTGTATTAAGTGAAATTTATTATTTATAATATAATTTAAATTTAATGTTTAGTTTTAACAAGTGTTAAGCATAATAATAATTATTTAAAATATTGGTGGGCTTAAAGTTTTTGTTTTATTCTTTGAACTTGATGATATATAATATTTATTGATACTTCATAATTTATTGGCAATTGATATTCATTGATTTTATTATTTATTGATTTAATGATTTATAGAAAGCATAATTTGACACTTACAATATTTTGATCTTATAAAAAAATCTGAAAAAAAAAACATTTTGCCATGTATATGCACTTTCTTGAAGGAAAGGAATGTACAAACATGCTCTTCACAAAGGAGGCACATTTCGCCATGTATATGCACTTTCTTGAAGGAAAGGAATGTACAAACATGGTATTCACAAAGGAGGCATGAGTACATACATGCTTTCTCTTCATGCAAGACTCGTACATGCATTATTAAATGGCAAAAGATATATAAATGTGCACTTCCTAGTGGAAGCTATGAACCTTGTATATGTATGTACAAGCCCTAATTGCCTTCCCTAAGTGTTTAAACTACTTTTTTTTCTTACAAAGAAGAGCCATTGGTTGGGGAACACAAAAGGATCACTTACATGTTGGAGATATTCTGAGAGATTTTTAAGGATTTTTATCATAAGTGTCTTAACTCTAATTTATGAGTTTGTGATCAATTTGTTGAGGATGGGGAGTTGTATTTTCTAAGAGCCTCCGATTCCATATTAAAAAAGAATTACATAAGAGATTTTCAGGTGATAACTGGCTCGAAATGAAGGAACTTAGATCCAGGTGACGAGCAATCGACAATCATATAACTATGTTCTTATTGTTTTTTATTAATAAACATGTTTAGATATTTCTTCTTTCCAACCACCCCCACCCCCAAATAGAAGTGTTAATTTGAATCATCTTGCACTTGAATGTTTCTTTGGAATAGGAGTCATCTTTTTTATTAGGTGATTGAGATCACTTATAACTACTTTTAATTTCTTTTATATTTGTTGTTAGAACAATAAAAGCTTGAGAAAGGTTGTGTTTTATCAAAAGATCACATGAATTAGTGAAGAGTTGGATTTGATTAGCATACAAAGAATCTTTTAGGACAAGTGACTCGATACATGTTTCTTCTTCCCTTATTATTTTAGGTAGTTATATTTAATAATATGATATTGGGAAATAGAATGATGATTTCTTTCTTCTCTGACAATGGTTAACCCTAAACCACTAGGGATTAACATAATTGGTGACCATATTGTGGAAGAATCTTTAAGTTTTTCTCTTAACGTTATTTTTCTTTGCTTCTAGCCATACAGTCCTGATTTCTTAATTAGCTTGGTTAATTATTTGAGTAGATTATTGTAGAATTGCATTTCAGTACCTTTCAATTTTCCTCCTTCGCAAATTTTATTATTTTCTAGGCCATATGCATGACTATGTTTGGGCATAGTAGCATATGTGCACGCCTTAAGAAAATAATGTATATACATGGCTTGCTCAAGTGCAAAGCATGTGCAATAGTATTTTCCTTCTAGAAAGAAGCATGTGCCTCTTACTTGATTGAAAGCATGTATATTAGTATTGCATTGAAAGTTATCTTTCATAGATTTGTTTTGGTTTTTGTAAGATTTAGTTGAAATCAATTTGGAAAATAATTAGCTACATTTTTAGGTTAATTTACTTCATTTCTTTATTTGCTTGGTTTGCAAAATTGAAAATGAATATGTTATTTGTAAGAAAGATGAGAATAAGTTCTTAACTGAATTTGTCCATATTTTTATAGTTTTAGTGTTCCTAAGAGGTGTTTAAAAACAATACCAATTTCATTTCCATATAGCAAACAACCCCAAAATGGAATCCTTAATTAAAACTAGAACTTCTAGGGAGAGTAAAATCCATTAATAATTGGAGACATTCAAGTACAAAGATTCTCCCTTTTTTTCTTGTTTCGTGGGCTATGCATGCAGGGGAAATTTAGAAAAGTGGCAAGTCCTCGGGTGACACCATTTCTTTCTAAAGAGTCTAGGACTTAGTCCTACATTTCCTGACTTTTTTACCCAACAAGCTTTCTATAAGTGATAGCCTTAATTGTTTTTCTTAATGAGAAATGTTTGCCATAAGAGTATTTTACCAATAACCAAACTTCAATTCCCATGAGAAAAATTTGTATATCATTGTAAGTTATTTTAATTAATTATTATATTATTATAAGTTATTTTAATTAATTATCATAAAATTTAGTTTGTACATAAAACTATTTACATTATAAAAACAATTTTAAAACACAGAAAACTACATAACCTAACTTAATAATAAAAATATTTAAAAACATGGCATTAATTATATCTATACATATATATAATCTCCTTTATTGTTCCTCCTCATTGTAGAAGGTCTTAGTAGGCTTGTCATCATAGCAAAGGAGTAGAATAGAATTAAGGGAGTTAAAGTCTCTCCACACTTCCATTTGACACACTCCCTCTTTATGGATAATGTCCTTATGTTTGGCGTTGGTCCCCTGGTAGAATGGTTAGAATATTCGGAAGTGCTAAACGCCTTCTACAAGGCCTTAGGAATGGAGGTGAGCATACATCACTCTTGCTCTAGTACAGGCTAAAAGAGTAGATTGTAACTGGTATTAGGAACTTGTTGCAGATTTAGTTGGTGAACTTAAATGAGGGGATGAAGTATTTGGGATTCCTTTTAAATCCATCGCTGCCACAGATGACTCTCTTTGGGAGGTAGGCTTATACTTGTTAAATCTATGCTTGAAAGTATCCCTGTTTACTGGCAATCTTTAGCTAAAATTCCAAAGTTCACTCTTGAAAAGATCAGACAAAAGCGTTGCAGATTCTTGTGGGTAGGTAAGAAGGACAGAGGGGTTTTTCATCTGGTAAAGTGGGAGGTGCTTGCTAGACCAAAAGCTTATGGAGGCTAGGAGTTAAATTTTTTATTTTTATTTTGGCACAACCTTAGTTGCTAAAAGTATGTAGAGATGCTAATTTGGATCTGGCATGTGGAGTGAGTAACTAAGGATAAGTATTTAACGAACTTGTCAATTGAAGATTAGGTTAGGTTGGAACCAAAAAAGATTTCCAATGTATCCAATTTTTGGAATGGATTAGTTAGATCTATGCTAGCTATTACCAAATGGATGACTTGGGAAATAAGGGATGCAAATAAGGTTTTGACAGGGGCTAACCATTGGGTGGGGGGTGCTTTCTACTATAAGTTGTCTAGTCTTCTTGTTGATTATTTGAGGAATGGTGGCTTGTACTTCTTAGCTCAAGTTAGTATCCCTTCTCATGCTGGTCAAACTTGGATGGATGTTGAAGACCTAGATTTACAGGGGGGATTGGGCCAAGGAGTGGAACACCTTTACTCATGGTCTTAAGTATTGTGCTCTCTTCCTTTCAAATGAGAAGAGCACCTTGGTCTGGTCTTGGAATGCACTCAATGGCCAAGTGACTACTAAGTATGCTTATGAGTTATGAGGCTATTATCTCCCAATACTCCTCTCTTGATAACAACTCGAGGTATGCTCATATCTGGAAGTGGAATTATCCACTCAAATTGAAACTTTTCACTTGGATCTCCTTAGCAAACTAGATTTTAACTTGGGATAATTTCATGAAAAAAGGTGGGCAGGGACCAAATGTTTGTGTCATTTGCAGGCAGGATAGTGAGACTATTGATCACCTGTCGATACATTTCATTTTCACAAAGCAGGAGTGGAGGGAGTTAAAATATTCCTTGAAGTTTTCTGGGTAGTGGTCATCTATTTCTTATGCTCACAGCTCGAGAAAGTGGTTGCAATATTCAAATTTTTTATTCTTAGAGATGCCTATGTATATTTGTTGGAAACTGTGGATGCACGAGAATTTGATATTATTTTAAGATCATTGTTGTAATGTTTATTCAGTTGTGTTGGCGATGTTGGGTTCCTTTAAGGAAATGTCTACATGAAAGAAAATTAAAAATCCAAGGGTTGTAAATCCCCCTGATGTGAACATAAGGAACCCTCTAGGCTTCTTGGATGGACCTTATCAAGGGCTTGATGGAACTTGTGGAGCTGGGGTGCACCTATTGTTCTCTGTAAGTCATTTTTATAATATAAAACTAGAAGCTTGAAGTGGACCTAACACCAAACCTGAGCTCATAGCTTTGTGGGGTCTTTTATCCTTTACTCATTCCAAGGGGATTTCTCAGTTCATGGTATGTGGGGACTCAAAGATTATTATTGATTGAGCTAATTGTGTTATAGGGCTTAATGTTCTTTTATTGGAATGGTGGAAAAGGAGGATGAAATCTCTCCAGGAAGGCTTCTATGATTTACAATTTACTCATGTCTACAGGGAATACAATGAGCTTTCAAATGGTTTATCCAAAGATCCTCTTTATGTTCAAGAAGGTGAACTGGTTATTGAAGAATGGAAGGATGGCAATTTGATCTCTAGATGACCACACTCCGTATTTTGAGGATATTTTCCAACTGCACTTATTTCTAGTTTGTCAGTAGTTTATGTATTTGGGTTTGGACTTATGTTGTTTACTTTGCGGGGCCTCTGCCTTGTCTAGTTTTTATGTCCAGGCTTGTAAAAGTTTTTGTTTTGGTTCAAATGTTTAGATAGGTAGAATGTCAAGTTGGCTTTGTCTTCTAAACCTTCACTTTGTGAGATCGATATATATATATATATAATATTAAATACTCTAAGCTATATAACTCTTTATAAAAATATCTTAAAACTATTAATCACCACACAAACTAACAAACTTAGGGGAGAGAGTTCTATAGTTGAACGAGAACTGGTAGTGGTCATAGGACCGGTGAGAGTTACAACCCAATAAGTGACCAAGAAAATTCCAACTGTCAAACACATATAATTATATAAATATATACAAAGTGTCATATTTAAGTTCATTAAGTGTCATTCTGTATGCTAGGCCTACAGCTATCAACTATAAGACAAAAGGTCGACAACTGCACAGTCCTGACAGAACAAAATTCAAATCCATCATGTCCCTTCCAAATCCCAACATGCACTGACACAAACATCTAATTAGACCTCATCACTCCCCATGCAACCCAATCTACAAGGACAGATTTCCCATCACATTGACCCCATCGAACAAGCTTCATGAAGACCCAAACCGGCATCGAGAATCACTTAACCACCAAGGCATCCCACCTGCCATAATATTGGATGTCACCTTCATAATAAATGAAGAATAAGTGTCAGCTCCAGGTGCATTGTTGTTCAACAAAGTAGCCCAAACAATGCAATTAATGCTACCAACTCCATTAAAATCATCAAATCAACCATAAAACCAAACAGAAGCATGTCCATAGGCATATCAAATAGCACGTAGATCGACAAAGCCCCATTGATGGCCATTGGATCGAACCCAAATCAATCCTGAGCACTCATCCAAATCCATCCAGTTGCAATCCATGCCTTTTCAAAGTTGCCAATCAAATCAAACACCAAAATGCTATAAAGACACTACAACCTTCAGACAACCTCCATTTTTCTGCTATTCAAAATTCCCAGACCATGTTAAACTCACACCTCTATTTCCAAGCTTGATTTTCAGAGTCCAAGCATCGCATTCAAGAAAAACACAATTGCAGATTGATTTCCAGGTGCAGAGTTAATTCAAGATAGCAATCAGAGTTCAGGTATTGCATTCAAGATAAACTTGTGTTTCAATAATGTTTTCATGTAGCCAGACTATATCTAATTTTAAACAAGAACCTGCATTGAACATGTAAATCACATCACGAGATCCTTTTGAATACTCCAGATCCTAGGGTCATTTTAACACTTTGTTTTAACACAGCTATTTTAATATTCTAGATCCCTGTGAAGATACACAGCTAGTTCTAATTCCGTGGGTGGGAGCACTGTTATGGTTTTTGGTTTTTAATGGAGCATTGTCCCTAGGCCTGTCCTTGGCCCTGTTTGTTCTAATTATGTGGGTGATTGCAGTCATGGAAAGAGTCGACACTACTTGTGCAAGGAGGTCAAGTAGGAGACTCAGCAGGGGTGCCCAGCTACGATGCACCTCGTCCAATGAGGACATAGCACATGATGCTGATAATAACAATGCACACAGAGATGTTGAAGAGGCAAATGATGCAGAGCGTGGTGGTGTTATTCCACCATCAACCACAGTTGAAGAGGCAAATGATGCAGATCCTGGAGGTGTTATTCCACAATCAACCATAGTTCAAGGTGCAACTGCCAGTAAGAAGATTAGTGCCATCAGAGGATGGACACAAGAAGACATGAAGCCTACAATAGATGATATAGATTTCAATGGTTTTTCTATCAGAGCAGCTACTAAAAAACATGGGATTCCACCAACATCAATCCATTACTGGATAAATGGCCTGACCCATACCAAGCGAAAAGGACCTCTTACAGTGTTGAGTGCAGAAGAGGAAGAAGAAGTTGTGGTTTGGTGTGAAGAGATGGCTCAACTAGGCCACAGTCTAGAGTTGGTTCAACTCAAATCAATTGTTGCCCAAGTCTGTCTAGGGAGGCCAAACCCCTTCAAAGATGGATTTCCAGGGAAATCATGGTGGAGAGGATTTAAACAAAGGCATCCAGAACTTGTGTTACGCACAGCAGAGGGGCTTGACAGGGATAGAGCTTTCAATCTACGCCCTACAGTTGTGACCAAGTTCTATCAGACACTCTTTGATGCATATGAGAAACACTCATATAGAGGAGACCATATATGGAACTGTGACGAGACTGGATTGCAAGAAGGGAGGAATTGTGGCATGCGGGCGATTGCCAAGAGAGGGAGCAGGAATGTGCCCAAAATTCTACCAAAAAGTATGGAGTGGATAACTGTTCTTTGTTGTGTCAACGCAATTGGAGCATCAATTCTAGGTTTTTATCTGTTCAAGGGAAAGAATCAACTCAAAATTTTCATTAAAATCTGTGAACCCGGCACATGCATGGCTGCACACCCCCATGCTTCGATGACAAAAGAACTGTTCTTGAGCTAGCTTTGCCACTTTGCTTCCTCTGTCCCTGGCGGTGTTTCACCTGAAAACAGACACCTGTTGATTTTTGATGGCCATGGTAGCCACGTTGCTATACAAACCATTGAGGAGGCAAATAGGCTAGGCATTGATCTGTTGACACTGCCTGCACATACCACCCACAGGATGCAACCTCTAGATGTGAGTGTGTTTAGGCCTTTCAAGTGTTACTTCAGGTCCGAGAGAGTGTCTTGGATGGAAAAGAACCCGGGGGTAGAGCTGAAGAGGTTTGAATTAGCAGAACTTGCAAGCAAAGCTTTTGCTAGGGCGCTCACAGCATCAAATATTAGGGCTGGTTTTAGGCGGACAGGAATATGGCCTTTCAATTATGATTCTCTTCAACATGACACGGGATGTATTCAGGCTTTTGATGTTTAGGGGCAAGAGGACGCAGATGCTGCAGATAACATCATATCACTCTCGCAAGTTCATTGCCAACAACTGGGTGATGACAATCAACAAGTAAGTGAAAGTCAGTATGGCACCGAACCTGTTGGGGAGAATATAGAAGCTGTTGGAAGGACAAAAACAGGATTAGATGGCCAAGGGATTATTCATAACAACGTTGCCGATTTGATTGTGAATGGATGTGATGAAGTAGTGGTAAACAACAGTGAGGAGTTGACATTTCCAAGCCAGCCAGAACCACCCGAGTGGTTGGCAGAGGCGATGACAAATATGAACAGACACATTGTCACCCCCACCAACGATGAAAGCCTTAACCTACCTTCGATGCCAGCAGTCCTTAACAATGAAGATGTACATTATTATGTGCCACTTGGGGGCGTTGGAGATGAGATTGAACAAAATGAAGATATAGTGGACCAAGAAAATGATGATGAGGCACTCCCACCAAATGAGCGACTACTTGGCCAGTTCCTTAAGTTGCCAATGGAGAAAGTTGTAGCTCAACTATCTAATCCCACTGCTGAGCATCTTAGATTAAGTAGGAGCTCACAACTACTAACATCATAGGACTACATGACCCTACTGATTGAGGCTGAGCACATGAAAAAGGAGATGCAGGAATTAAAAGAGAAGAAGAAGGCTTTGGTAAAGGAGAAGAAGGAAGCAAGGACTGTTGCAGTAGAAAATCGAAGGCAGGAAAGGCTTGTAAGAGTGAAAGAAAGGGAGGAAATAGAGCGACGAAAACAATTGGCAAGGGAGGAAAGGGAGCAAAGAAAGGCACATCAGAGGAATCCAAATGGTCTAGAGAGGACAGAGGTGGTGTACAACCCATTGGATCAGTTTTCAGAGAACAAAAGATTATTCCAGGACCTTATTAACATATAGATACCCCAATACCACCAGGCAGGGGGAAATATTGTGTATGCCTTCCAAACACCTCCAGTGAACTCAGGGCTATTAGGCTCAAGTCATAACTATGGTTACTCAATTCCTCCTTGGCTACAAGGAGCAACTTGGCCCGCACCAAATGTTTGCAGCTCAACACAACCAGTTCAAGCATCAGTATCTAACCCAACTAGATTGGGTAATGAAGGCAATCAACCTCCTCACACATAGGGTTTTTTGTTTGGCGGATGATAGATGTTTTGTGTTTGGCATACACATATGAAAGGAATATTTTGTTGCTGGGGGGAATTTCGGGTGGCTCCAAAGTTTTTGTTTGACAGATGCAAGATGTGTTTTCTTTGGCATACACATGTGAAAGGTAGATTTTGTTGTAGGAGGAATTTTGGGTGGTTTCCTAAGCTTTTGTTGCAGGAGGAATTTTGGGTGGTTTCCTAAGCTTTTGTTTGATTCCAATCTGACAGTTGATATATGTTAGGCATAACCACAGTAAATGTATAAAGTCCCAACCATATGTAAAAATCTCGAATTGCTACTATGTTGAACAAGAATATGCCCTTTATGTCAAGTATTGTTTTCTTCATGGCTCTGTCTATTTACTGGACTTCATTCCTTACTAAAACGGATTGCTAGATTTATTGGTTTAGCAAACTAATTTGAATGTTAAACTAAATTGGATGGTAGACCAACCTGATTGAAAATTTAAATTGAATGCAAGTTTTTCCTGAATGCAATATTGACTTGAATGCAAATCAACTTGAACTGGATTCATGGTAAGCATTGCAAACAACCACCGAGCACACAGTTAAAGATTACTTAGGTTAGAGCAGATAGCAAGAATGAAAGTAGGTGGTATCACTATTTCCATGTTGCATATTGCATTACTTCTAGAAAAGTAATGACAATTTTTAAAATGAGAACCAAAATTCTAGAAGAATACAAAATGAGGGCTCACTGTAGATGGGACAAACACATATGCATGTCCAACATTCAAATACTCTTTCATATTCTCTCATACTCTTTTTAGAAATCAATGCATATTCCACATATTCATCCAATAAAGGCATACTAGAATTGTAAAAGGTTTCATGCCTCCATTTCATAGTCCAAATTATTCATCTAATTGGCATGCCCAAATTATTTCAGAGCGTCATCTTGCATCTCAAGCATGCATCAATCCTATAATCAACTCCAATAAGAAATTAACAACCATTCCTTACAAATTCAAGCAATCACTGAAAGCAATATAATCACTCAAGGGTTTAATGGAGCACTGTTATGGTGTCTTTTTATGTCAGAATTTCCCGTAACCTTCAAACCATTAAACCATATCTGAATTTTCCATAACCATGAAACCTTCTCTCAATTTTAAAATATACTAAGTTTCTATTTCGGTGGAATGAAGACTATCCTAAAGCCGAAACCATGAAACAATGAAACCCTAGCAAACCCTAATCCTATAATCAACTCCATTAACAAATTAACAACCATTCATTGCGAATTCATACAATCACTGGACTATAGCAGACCCTAATTAGCATGAATGGTTGTTAATTTCTTAAAAGGTTTCATGCCTCCAAACCCTAAGAAATTAACAACCATTCCTTACGAATTCAAGCAATCACTGAAAGCAATATAATCACTGAAGGGTTTAATGGAGCACTGTTATGGTGTTTTTTTATGTCAGAATTTCCCGTAACCTTCAAACCCTAATCCTATAATCAACTCCATTAACAGATTAACAACCATTCATTGCGAATTCATACAACCATTAATAATAAATTTCGATCATAACAGTGTACCATTAATAATCAATTTCGACCATAACAGTGCTCCATTAAAAACGAAAAACCACAACAGTGCTCCATTAAAAACCAACAACCATAACAGTGCTCCATTAAAAACCAAATACCATAACAGTGCTCCTTTAAAAACCAAAAACCATTACAGTGCTCCATTAAAAACTAAATACCATAACAGTGCTCCATTAAAAACCAAATACCATAATAGTGCTCCATTAAAAACCAAATGCCATAACAGTGCTCCATTAAAAACCAAAAAACATTACAGCACTCCATTAAAAACCAAATACCATAACAGTGCTCCATTAAAAACCAAAAACCATTACAGTGCTCCATTAAAACCAAATACCATAACAGTGCTCCATTAAAAACCAAATACCATAACAGTGCTCCATTAAAAACCAAATACCATTACAGTGCTCCATTAAAACCAAATACCATAACAGTGCTCCATTAAAAACCAAATACCATAACAACTCTCCATTAAAAACCAAAAAGTCTATCCTAAAGTCAAAACCATGAAAACCTAGAAACCTTAACCTTGAAACGAAGGCAGTGCTCCATTAAAACCCCAAAACCATACCAGTGCTCCATTAAAACCCAAAAACCATAACAGTGCTCCATTAAAAAACAAAAACCATAGCGGTGCTCCATTAAAAACCAAAAACCATAGCAGTGCTCCATTAAAAACCAAAAACCATTACAGTGCTCCATTAAAAACCAAATACCATAACAGTGTTCCATTCGTAAACAAATTCAACCCAAAAAATGCTCCATTAAAAATCAAAAACCATAATAGTGCTCCATTAAAAACCAAAAACCATAACCTACGACGTCGTTTGAACAGGCCGCCACTGCGGAGCACGAACCAGGAGCGGAGCACTCACCAAAATCAATTCAACCAAGAACACAGACGCAACCGGACCCAACCAGACCGAACACAGATAGAGAAAGCAAGTGAATCACACCGAGAGAGTGGTTGTGTTGAAAAACACAATGCAAGAGAAGCCGATAGGATCGAAATCCTACCACGTTTTCTCAACAGGTGGCCACCGCCGAGCATGAACCAAGAGCAGAGCAGGTACCAGGAGCCGAGGACAAACCAGGAGCTGAGGATGAAGCAGGAACATGAACACCAGGAGCAACCCGCAAACAAGCAAGAACAGGAGATTCCCACCAGGGGACCTACGCCACGGACCACAAACAGAAGAACAAAACCACAATAGTTCTCCAACCCAGGGCGACGACCATGGAGGCGGGCCGCTCCACCATGAGCTTCGACGAGGTTAACAGTAGCAAACACCTTTGTTCGAACAGCAATGGCCTCCACGCAAACAACAAATAGATGTGAACCAGAACACGACGACGGAGCTTCCAAGCAGCGGCAGGTTCGAACAGCAGAAGGAGGCGACATCAAAGCAGCAATGGAGCCATGGAAGATAGGTTCCGGGGTGGCCAAACGCTCACACTCCAGCCCTGAGCAAGAATGAACGGGCTCCTGGAGAAGATGTGGGGAAACTGACAGCTGACACGCTTCCCAAGGTGCCATCAAACGCATTAAAGCTCTATCTACCCGGGACAAGGTGGAACAGCCACCTACACACCTCTGGCCCTCGATAGGTGGCGTCCACATGGCGTCCTCGGTGTTCAAAGTGGGGCCGCACCACTTATGGCCTCCCTCCCCTACTTTTAGCAAATGGCATATGCATGAATGTGTGGCTATGAATCTGTATTTGTACAAAACCATGGAAATAAATACATGCTTATCCCCTCGGGCGAAGGGGCAAATATTCTCAAATGTAGAGGTACTCAATGAATGCAGGTAAGTGCAAATATGAATGAATGATTGATTTAAATGCAAATATGAATGAATGATTGATTTAAAAAGTGGATGTGAATGATTTGTTCTATATCCATGTGAATTTTTTTTTCTATTTTTTATAATACAACGTTTTTATTTTATTTTATTAATTAATTAAATAAAATTTTAATTTTCTATAACTTTTTTATTAAATTTAAAAATTAAAATAAAACAAATTTTATTAAATTTAAAAATTAAAAATTTTATTTACTTTTTAACTTATTAAAAAATTTATTTACTTTTTAACTTACTTCATTACAATGATATATAATTCGTATCTATACAAAAAATTAATATTTTTATAAGCAAAGGAGTTTATTGTTTTTTCATTAAAAAGAACATGTTTTTCTTGGATATTGTTTCTCCTATCAAATAAATTTTATAAAAAATGAATGACATGGAAAAATAATCATATATTTTGATATTAAATATGATATGAATATGTTATAAAATGGTCATTGTGTTAGGTGGAAAAATCACCTTTTTAAATCATTAGGTCATAATCTAAGACATATTTCAATAGAATTGAACTCTAGTGGATAAAATGAAATCGATCTAACCCCATAACGGATTACCATATCTTTAACATCAAAATTAAAAAGTTACATATAAATAATAACCCTATTGTATTTTTATTTTTAATAAATAAAAATAAACATTAACATGTTAAAGTGACACATTACACTTTAAAAAAAATTGTATTAAATATTTTTATTTTTATTTTTTATACTTTAAAAATAAAGCTACATTATCTTGAATATATGCCTCGTCAATCAAAAAATAAAATACTTAAAATCCTAGAAATTATTTTAATTTAATAAATTATTTTTTAAATTAATATAAAATCATTGAAAAAATTATAACATAAAATCCTAAATTATTATCACTAAAGTAAAAAATCCCAGTAGTTTGGCGGGTCCTCAGACTCCTCCGGGCCCTTCGGAAGGTCGTGAGTTCAAAACTCACTAATAGCTATCTTGGAAACCACCTGGAGTAGCTTGTATGCTTCGGGGTCCTCAGCCTCCTCCGGTCCCTTCGGAAGGTCGTGAGTTCAAAACTCATTAATAGTTATCTTGGAAACCACCTGGAGTAGCTTGTATGCTTCGCGCAAAGCCAGTGTGAAGATCCAACCTCTGAAGGAAAAAACAAAAAATCAAAAGCCAGTTTCAAATCTCATCATGCGCAGCCAAGCACAAACCAAATAAAAACTGCGAAAATAACCAGCCAATCATGGCCGCAGAGTAGATTAATGAATAAAATTGCATTCACATACAATTCTCATTCTACAGTAGGTAGGCTCTAGGAGCAAAGAGCTCTAGAAATGAAAGAAAACCAACGATTCCCTTTATACTCAAAATCCTTACGATGTTCGTTAAAAGTCATGGCCTCGGTGCTGGCAATAAATGCATCGCAGAGGCGATGGATGTCGCCTTTCCAGGGTTGCAGATATTGCGAGGAAAAGGCAGCCATGGCATAATGAATCATTTCGGCCAAAGTTTTCTGGATCCTTTTGATGGCGCGGAGTATTGATGCAGCCATTGAAGCAAATATCTGCGCTTTAATGCTCCCCCGCCTCGGTGCAAACCTCTCCGCCCTTCCTCTCGCTCTGCCATTGAATTGGCCATGACAATAATAAATTTTATTGTCCATTATCTGGATTCACGGTCTGCTTCCTTCACTGTGTGCCCAGATGCTTGGAAAGCAGAAAACACAGTTCAGCTGTGGGAAAAGCAAAGCATGGTATGAATTGTTGCAGGGAGACATGGGATGAATTTATAGGCAGCAGAAAGGCTCAAATTTCGTTCATGAATCTTGACTAGCACGTAACCGAAGCAACGCATTTGTTTCTTGAAATATTTCAATGGAAGTGCGAACAGAGTGCGAGGACTTTTTTGGGTCAATCAGACATCTGCTGTAAGCATTTACCTAATCTTTGTTGAATTGTTGGAAGCATACAGTGTATATGGATATTCATTTGGCATGATATGAGGGATAATTCCAAATGTCCATGCTATAATTTTCTTTCCGACCAGGTTCATGTTTGAGCTAACCGGGCAAATCGTTTTCATTTAAGCGACAAATAACATCAAACTGAATCATCCATATACATCCAAACAGGGTTGGAATAGCCCAATCACTGCCAAACAGGGTTGGAATTTGTTGGGCAAAATGACCCAATCACAGCCAAACAGGGTTGGAATTGCTTGTCATTGGACCATTTTGTCAGTCAAATACTGTTTAAATAGAGAAGAACATCATTAACTTATATAGAGAAGAACATCATACACCCGTGACAAATCTTGTTTCAACTATTAAAATTTAATAACAAATATTTGAAACTTTTACACATAGAACATAATTTTTATCTTTTAAATAAAATGTTATCTATAATTCTGTCCCTAAAATATTGACTCTCCTTTAGTCCACTTAGCGACGTCTCCACTCATACTTAATCACGTCCGAATAGTGTGTCTCAACTAATAGTCGGCATGCCTGAATATTCCACTAGAAATAACGAGGCATGCCTGAATATTCCACTAGAAATAACGACAAGTTGTATGAAGATGTTCCACTTTAAAAAACAAGTCACATCTCCAATGAGGATGACCCATCAAAGGAAATAATCCAAACCAAATCATAAACTAATCCTAATCAAATTATAAACTAATATTATAAGTCACTAACCCATTTACCATAATCACATAGTTATATATTCAATAACTCATAGGTTCTCGTAGAACTTAGTTAGGGAGTTTAGGAACCAATAATTTTTTTTTGCAAGTCTCAAGAGGTTGAGTAACATAATGAACCCATCAGCATCATGGAAAAAAACAAGATACCCTCACCCCAAAAAAATGGAAGAGATACGTTGATGACATATTTGCAAAATGGTGACACGGGAAGGCTCAGCTTGAAGAATTTCTGGCACATCTAAATAACCTCTTTCAGTGTATTAAATTTACGATGGAAATAGAGGAGGATGGGAAGCTTGCCTTTCCTGATGTGTTGCTCACGAAGAAGGTAAATGGTAGATTAGGGTATCAAGTATATAAGGAAGAAGACCCACACGGATAGATACCTCCATGCAGAATCTCACCACCACCCAACTCAGAAGGCCGGTGTGATCCAGACTCTTGCATGCAGAGCAAAGAGAATCTCAGATTTAGACCACCTGGGGCAAGAACTTGAACACCTCGATAAGGTCTTCAGGAAGAATGGATACCATAAAGATTTGATTAAAAACACAATTGTAAAAAAATCTAGGGCTACGCAACAAAGAGAAGATCTCAATATCCCAAATATTACTCTCCCATACATTAAGGGAACAATGGATCGCATTGCCAAGATATTGAAAAGAAAAAACATTGCAATTGTGTTCGCTCCTCCGAACACTATCAGGAGATTCCTTGACACAACAAAAGATGAAATGGATCCTAGGCAAATGAAAGGGGTGTATGAAATTCCTTGTTCTTGCGGGATGGTCTACATCGGGGAAACTGGACGCTCATTACAGGTACGACTAAAAGAACATAGTGCAGACATATTACACAATCGAAAAGAAAAATCTGCTTTAGCAGAACATTCGCACACCACTGCTCATCAAATTTGCATGGACAAAGCTTCGTTAATTGCCAGAGAAGAACACTATAATAGAAGAAGAATGAGGGAGGCTTTGGAAATCGAGAAAAGAAACAACACACTAAACATAGATGAAGGGTTGAAGCTTACTGAGACATGGAAACCAATTATTAACCTAATTAAGAGGCATTGAAATGTGACACGTCGGCAGAATTTGAATGGGAAATTTTAAATGGCCGACCTCACTAGAATTCCAACAAAGATCGTGTATTTATATGCTCTTTGGGGATTATTATCCCTCATCCCAATCATACGATTGAATGATCGCCCTGATGGTGGACTCATATTTATGTAGTCCGAAACATTGGCTTAAAAATCCTTATGCAGGTTTCCTTTCTGATTAAAAAAAGATATTAATTGTTTATGTTGGCATGTAGTAGATGTTGACATGTATTAGAGAAATAAATGTATCTACTATACTATAATTTGAATATTTGATGAAAGTAAGTCTATAATGAGACTTGTAAAGAGTTATTGTATCAATTGGTTTCAAATTTAGTTTACTCAAACATGAATATTACTCTTGAAGGCTCCAATAGCTCCATATATTGGTCAAACCCAAAGAAGAAGTTGTAGGAGTAGAAGTTGGAGATCTATTTTTTAGGCATAAAAAATGGTACAGCTAAATAGCTCCTTTGTTGGAATGAAATATGACTTAAGAAAGAAGGTAGAGAAAATTCAATAAATTCATTGAAACAAATGATCAAAGCCATCAAGAAAGAAGAAAGCACATTGAGCACTAAAGAAAGAAGTCAAAATCATTGGATGACATGGTCTTACAATTTTTTTTTAATTAAATCCTACCTATCTTTCATACATTTATGCCTTTGTTTAGAAATAAATTATTAATATGCTAACATAATTTCAAAACTAATAAGTGCACCCATGTGTATTTTGAACGAGTGCATCTTGATCTAGTTAGTTTGAGTACCACAATTTTTTGTAATATTTTGTTATTAGGGCATGCTTCCTTTTTCAATGTTCTTTCCCCATGGCGAGGTTTAAATTATTAGCTTGTGGTAATTGGAGGTACATGGCATGGGTAGTTTAATAAATAAATTGCTAAAGACACTATTATGTTTAAGGAGACAATAAAAACAACTTTATGAGAATAACATGTTTATGAATCTTAAGAATGTAATTTGTCCAAAAAGTGCAATGATAACCATGGAGTTCAAAACATTGGGGCAAACTCATGGTGTCAAATTTTCAATTAAATTTCATTTCTTATTGATGAAAGTAATCGACGAGATTTCTATCCATATATGCCCTTGATTTAACAATGTTTTAATAATGTCTAAAGAAAAGGTTGGATGAAATGTATACTCAGTGTCACCTTTCAAAGACCTAGTTTCTCCCATTCTCCCATGTTATCCTTTCGTTTACAATGAATTGTAAACTGAGTAGGAAAGAAACGCATTGTAGCTAATACATTATACTACAAAACATGGTCATTTATCAAGGGCATTGAAACTTCTACAAAGCTTAAAGGATGGCAATTTAATGTAGAAGGTGGAAGGATGAGGATGTAATGAAACATTGAATAAGGAGGAAAATAAATAAATAAATAAAAATGAAGAAAAGACCAAGAAACATTAATTTTTAGAACAATTGCAAAAGGATTTGGACCAAGCTTCAAAGAGTCTCGTAGGGAAGGCACCCCTAAAAGGATCCAAATGCATATTATGGGACAATATATCAGCATAAATGTTTAAGTATTGGTATCATTTTGTGTCGATACATGATGAACTAGATTTGGAAATCACCTCATTGGCAGAAATCAAAAGGCTAGCGGAAAAGTTGGAGAGTAAGCCTGATATAGCAAATTATGTAATAAAATTCTTGAACAAAAGATTCAAAGCTTAGTTGCAAGCACTAGTATTCATTGACAGACCCAATGTCATAATGGAAGCCAATAGGGTGATAACAAAGAGGAACCTAATGAACTGACCTAGGAAAGCGTAAATAGTCTAATGGGAGAGATTACCTTCTTAGTAGAGGCCCTTTTAAAGATGTATTGGAGAGAGGATGGTCATCCCCATGTGATGGACATGGTGATTTATACACTGAAGAAGTATATAGGGAGTTGATAACTAACAAAAGGAATAATGATGCCAAATTTGCAGATATGGAGGGACCCTTAAAAGGAACAATTGTAGTAGAACTACTATCTGAGGACTTTGGAATCCTTTCCTATCTGAGGATGAAATTTAAAAACCTCCCATCTATATCTTATGAACATTACATAGGTTTGGATATGGCAGTGAAATCTATCACCCATCACAAGTAATCCATAGGAAACAATGGCAACTAATTGCTAAATATGCCAAAGTAATCTTGCCAAATGGAGGACAAGCCTCAACCTCACAATAAGGTTAACTTAAGGGTTGATCCTTTACCATGGTGTAAAGAAGAAATAATTTTTAGGAAGTTTTAAGATCTGGTAAAAGTTGAAGAAATTTCAAGAAGCGATTTCAAAGAAAGGAACAACCATAAAAGGAGGAGTCAACCCGTTAAGCAAGCATTAGGCAAATTTTGGGAGAGATAATTCTCGAGACTATAGAATCATAGAAATAATCCATGGCTGGGAAGATTATGGAGAGAAAAAAGGATCCAAGAGATTCAGATTTCCATTTTTTTTTCAGCCATTGCAAATTCCATGTGTTGTATTTTTCTCTATAACTCCACATCTATTCCATACTATGTAATATTTTCTTGATCATTAATAAAATCCTCTGGAATCCAATTATTCCATCATTTTCGTAGTATATGTATGATGCATATCTATGAATGAAATTAATTTCATTTTTATGACTAGTTTATTTCCTATGAATGTTCATATATTGAATAGTGTTGAAGTATTCATCTACTGTTTAGTGTGTTAATATTCTAGTATCATTAGCTATACGCTTCACAAAGACCGTATTCACTTTTGTTAACTACTGAATTCTAATTTTCTCAGTACACTCTTCTTTCATAGAAATTACAAGATTTATTCATGAGAATACCTTGTATATTTCATTTTTGTTTCCATATATTCTTCCATCCATCTATCTCAAATCAAGATATCTGAATACAAATGGGAAAATTCCTTTGAAGCTTAAAGTATTACAGTCATCTTGACTATATGTCTTTTGTATCTATGAAAATTGAAAGAAACCTTAAAGCTTATGTTACCTAAATAGATAGAGCTTTAAATATTAGTAAAATTTAGTTTATATCATGCCCTGGCAGAGTTCCTTCACAATGAGGAACATCTCATGGGATAATAGTTTGTTTAATGGTCTTCAAGTGTAGGATAGATCCAAATAATAGTCCTCATTACATCCTAAATCATTACAACCTCTTTAATGTTGTGCACATTTCTAACATTCCACTTTGCAATGTTGATAATTCCTAAGAAAATGTTCTTCTCCACATCCCCAACATTGAATTGGCTCCCTTGATTTCCCTCCTACCAAATCAACTAGCTCAGCCTCTTTTTTCTCGTTGCTATAATAAATTTCATAATGGAGATGTTAAACCCTAAATATTGGCACATTAACCCCTTTATTATGGTGCATTACATATTATTGATGTCAGCTTGGGTCTATTAATTGTTATTGTACGCCTTTGTCTCCTATATATAGGAAGGAAACCTTTTCATTTTAATCATCATTGTATATTGTTTTGTCTTATGTACTTAGTACATTGTGTAAGGAGTTTCCTTCCTCAAAGAGGATTGTTATTCATCTCAGTTCTTCATTATTAAGGTGTGTATTACTTTCATTTGGTCTATTTCTGCTATTTTTATGCTATATCTAGGACTTGGTTGCATAACATTTGGTATCAAAGCTCTTTCCTCGGGACCGATTTCTTCAAAACTAGTCATCTTGTAATTTTATCTATAATTTGTTTTCTACAATGATTCAGACAACGATATTAAAAAAACACCTCTATCATAGGACGAGATATCACTGGTCCAAAATTCAGGTCCTAAGACATCATAGGTTCGTATATATTGGCCTTGGAATCTAGGGATTTTGACTAGTCCAAAAACTAGTCTAAAATAGGTGTTCTTAGGAAAACGGTCATATCTGAGGCATGCAAGGTCCAAATTGAGTGAGATCAGTTGAATCAGAAATAGTACAAACCATAGTATATTTGCTATAAGTTTTAGACTTCTATCCAAAATATTAGACACGTGGAAGTTCGTACAAGTTCGATCTTATGAAAGGACAATAAATAAAAAGTGTTGGGAGATTCGCAATAACATTTTATTGGCACAACAGAATTAGATCATAACTGTGGCATCAGAAAGAGGACACATAAGGATACAACAAGACAAATTTTCAGATCCAGAGGAGTCCAAGTTTGAATTTTATCTCTATTATAACTCGACCCTAAAACAGTCTTCCAATCAGGGTTGAAAAAGGTACGTCATTTTAAATTTGAATAACTTGAGTAGAATGATCTAATTGTGGTGAACCCTAGGGTGTGATACCTATCTATATTGTTCTAAATTCATCCTAAAAGGGGAACCTATAGACCAAATAAGCCTCCACACATTTCTACATGGACTTATGATGAAGGTGAAGAAATGCGCAAGGACATATATGAATTACAAGAGAAGATAGTGACAAAAGATGCACTAACATCAATCCTAGGTCAAACCAAGAAAGAAATGGAACTGAAAATGGATAATTTGAAAAAGGACATAGATGATTTGAAGTGTTTGAAGGGGGGTATGGAAGTTTGAAATAATGTTTGTCAAAGTTGCTACAAGAAGGGATTCCTAGAAGTGAAAAGATCTCCCATGAAATTCATGATGAAAACAAAATGAACATACATCATGAATTTAGGGACTCGAACATGGGGTCAAAAACCAACTACATCCCAAAGATAGATATGAGGAAGTTTGATGGCATGGATCCAATCACATGGATAGTATAGATGGAGCAGTCCTTTGAGCTACACGAGGTGCAATCGACTCAAAAGGTATGCATTGCATCTTTATATTTAGAGCCTAATCAGTTTGTGTGGTATAGATGGATTTGCTCTCATAAACCACTTGTCACTTGGAAAAAATTTACGGAGGAATTGACAACACATTATGAGGACACCAAGAGAAATACCTTCTTTAGCCAACTGATAAAATCTTAAACAAAAGGGTTCAGTTGGAGAGCACATTGAGAACTTCCAATGATTGAATATCAAGGTCACATATATTCTAGAGGACCATTTGACTGACGTCTTCATAGGAAATTTAAGAGATAAAATCCAACATGAGGTTCACCTATGGAAACCTAAATCCTTGGAGCATGCATTCAGGGTGGCAAGAAAAGTTGAAAAACAAAATTATGGCAACAAGGGATTCTACCACATATAACTATAAAGAAGGAAGTGTGGTATCGATTCATCCAAAACCTACAATATTGACAGCACAACAACTAGAGGAAAAAAGAGAAAAAAGGATTTAATACAGTTGTGATAGAAAATACATTAAGGGACACAAGTTCACTGAGAAGAAACTATTTTACATAGATTATGAAGCAGAGGAAGAAAATGAACAAGAATCACCAAAAGAACAGGAACCATCTCAAGATGAAGAAATAGAGGATACTACTTCCAAAGAGATTACTTCCACCATATCCTATCATGCATTGGCTAGAATTAGCACTCCTCAAAATCTCAAGATCAAAGGACATATCAAAATAAAAAGGTAACAATGTTGATTGATTATGGTAGTACTCATAATTTCTTTCATTGTAAATTAGCCAAGGTTCTTAATTGCTTTGTATATCCAGCACCAGAGTTTCAAGTAATGATTGCAAATGGAGGATTTATCAATTGATCAGGAAAATTCCATAATATCATTCTCACTATGGGGGAATATGTATTAAATAGTCCAATAAATTCTATTTCGATGGGCAGTGCTGATGTTGTCTTAGGAGTTCAATGGTTACAATCATTCAGAACAATGGCTTTTAATTTTCAGAAGATTTTCATGAAAATTTATGGGAAGGAAAATAATATGAGTTAAATGGCATCACAGGGAAAGCAAGTAAGGTGATAAGCTCTAATGGTATGCATTTTTTTATAGAAAAAGGGACATCAAGGTGTAATTGCACAATTATGCTCATTAGATATTCAAACATATAAGTATCCTATTTCCGAAGATATCCAGAAGGTGATTGATAAACATTCCAAGGTATTTGAATATATTCCAAAAGGTCTTCCACCTGTTCGAGATTTTGATCATCCTATTCACTTAATTCTGGGAAGTGTTCCTCCTAACATCAGACCTTACAGATACCCCTATGGACAGAAGAGTGAAATTGGGTGTATGGTTTAAGAAATGTTAGGATCTGGCATAATTAGTCCTAGCCAAAGTTCTTACTTTGCACCAGTGGTAATGGTACACAAGAGAAATGGATCATGGCGTATGTGTCCATATTATAGAGAGCTCAACAAGATCACCATTACAGATAAATTTCCCATTTTTGTCATTGATGAATTATTAGATGAATTACATGGAGCAGTTTTCTTCACAAAGTTGGATCTTCGTTCCGGATATCATCAGAATAGAATGAAGGAGGAAGACATTCCAAAAAAAAACATTCAGAACTCATGAAGGTCATTATGAATTTTTGATCATGACATTTGGGCTCACAAATGCACCTTCCACATTTCAAGGTTTGATGAATTCCATTTTCAAGCCTTTCCTTAGAAAATTTTTGCTAGTATTCTTTGATGACATACTAATCTATAGAAAGTCTTGGGAAGAACATGTTCAACATGTTGACGGTGCACCACAACTACTAAAGGAGCAAAAAATATATGCAAAACCTTCCAAATGTTTCTTTGGGGTAAAGGAGGTAGAATATTTAGGTCATATAGTATCTCAGGAAAGTGTCAAGGTAGATCCCAACAAAATTAAAGCCATGATGGATTGGCCGATTACCAAAACCCTGAAGAATATTCAATGATTCTTAGGTATGACAGGGTACTACTGCAAGTTTGTTCAGAACTATGGAAGAATAGCAGCACCTCTAACAACATTATTCAAGAAAGATGCATTTTCTTGGACTCCAGAGGCAACTCAAGGTTTTGAACAACTTAAGGAGGAAATGTGCAAAGCTCCTATTCTAGCTACACTAGAATTCACAAAAACATTTATTGTGGAATATGATTCTTCGGGAAATGGAATTGGCACTGTTCTAATGCAAGAAGGACACCCGCTTGCTTTCACAAGTCATCCAATCAAGGGAAGGAACTTACAGAAGACCATTTATGAGAAGGACATGTTGTCAATTCTACATGCTCTTAAGAAATGGCGTCTTTACCTAATAGGTAGACACTTCAAGGTAAAAAAAGATCATGATAGTCTTAAATACTTCTTGGTGTTGATGTATTTGTAACTTCGGAAGATATTTACTTGTATATTGTATGTATTACATTTGTAATTTATTGTATCCCCAATGGAGATGTATTATTCCTCCGATTGGAAGTGTCGTCATTTGTATTTGCAAGTGTCACAAGTATTATTGTAAGTGTCACAACTTATATTTGATGGGTTATTAGACCACCTTGGTGGGGTCGGCCCAGTGTCAAGTGGTAGTGGGTTATTAGACTCTCCTAAGGGAGGTCGGCCCAGAGTCAGCTGTGATGGGGTGTTTAAGTCCCCTAGTGGGGTCGTCCCAGTCAGCATTATGCTAATTAGTTAAGTTGGGGCCGGCCTAGTTAGAGTTAAAAGTCAAGTGAAGTAAATTATAAATAGAGAGTGTGACTCTCTCATTTATTTATTCACACACTCACTCACTTCGTATTAGTGAGAGAGAGGAGAAGTGGACACAAGTGGAGGAGGAGCAAATGCTAGGAGAATATCTCTTGTTGTGGGATTTGATCTTTGTGATCTTTGTATTGATGCTCATTCTATCTCTGAGGAAGTTGCAGGGTTTTTCACCTTCTTGGTTTTCCCCGGTGAAATGCTTTGTGTCTCTTTTCTCTTGTGTTTGATATGTTGTACATGTTGTTCTCTCAGTTAAGATCCTAGATCAGATTGAATTAAATGCTGAAAAAATAACATGGTATCAGATCTAGCCTAAAGGAAGGCATGGTATGGCATTTATGACACTTGTTGCACTTGTGACAAATCAGAAGCTAGGGCTTGGTATATTAAAAACCAGTCATCGTGGAACTTTCGCTATAAATCCATTTTGACAAAGTTTCAGGATCTAAAAACTTTACAGGTCGAAGATGAAATGTCCATATACCTTGTGTCCGAAGGACAGCCTCAGATTCGTTTTACTTTGTGAGATATGATCCATATAATTTAGGGTTTCGGCCTCTTCCAGAATGCAGTCCTAAACACATGACCTAGGAAAAAAGGTCATATCTCGGGCTAGGAAGCTCCAAATGGAGTTCCATAAAAAGTGACAATTAGGGAATATACTATAGTTTCATAGGTCTGGGTTTCAGAGGCCGAAGTTGAAACAGTGACACGTGGAACTCCGTACAAGTTCGCTATACTGTTTCATCCCATAAACAGGTCACGTTGCGACACTTGGAATATGTCTCTTTCAGAGAATCCATCAAATATCAGATCTGTGGGTTTGGAAAGATGACAGGTCAGTCTATCACAGGCCGAAGTTTCAGACCCTGAGGATGCGAAATTTCAGAGATACATCAGAAACAATATGGCATATATTTCTGTCCAAACAGAATTGGATTCTGAGCACTTTCATTTTTGGTTTGTCACTGTTGCGGGAAATTAGGGTTTCAGAGAAAGACGGATTTTCTTGAATATGAGACCACGGATGGATGCTCCTCATAAAAAATGAAATTTAGAGACCAAGATCAAAGCTTTTGGTTGGGTAGAACCCCGGGCTCTATCAAATCCTAGTTCGGGATTTTGACCAGAAAACCAGAATTTGACAGAAGCTACAGATCCGAAACTTTCAAAGTCAATTTTAAGGGGTCAAATTATGGAGATTTCAAAATTGAAGTGTTCCAACTTGATCAGCTCAGCAAGGCGCATCTTTTCATTCAATCAGAAGTTTGAAATTCAAAGTTTGGATTTTTAGTGTTTCTTTGTCAAACCCTACCCAGCTCTAAATCCAGCTTCATCAAATCAAAGTGGATTGAGTTAATCCTAGAAGAGAATGATTTGGACACCTACATAAGTGAAGAGATTCCAGTTCCAGAGGGAGTTGAGGCTAAGGCCTTACATAAGAAGACTACAAGCAATCCCGATAGGTATGACTTGAGGAGATATAGGTATGTTTCAAAATCTATTCATGATTAAGTTTATGATATGTTTGTCTTCATATGATTGAGGTTAGTACAATCTTGATTATTTTTAGACTTGTCTTATCACCCTAGTAAAAGTATGAATGTAGGTGAATGATAGAAGACATTCATTGATTAGGTGTATGACACTTATGATTGTACTAATACACTATGGTGTTGTATGAGGATGATGTTGTCCACTAACATGAAGGGTACATCAAGAAAGACAAATCAAGTTCTAGATCAAGAACATATGACCATGGTGACATGAAGACAAAGACTCATCCATAGTCATGGATCACATAGAAGCTCTACTTATGAGGTATGTATAACTTGGTTCTACAATTATTAACTTATGAGATATGTAGGTTGCTAGCACAAGGTCTCTAAGAGAACAAATAAGACATTGTTTGGGTATGTTAGACAAGCATGATAATCCATGTATGTTTTCCTATATTGAGTTAGAATCCTACCTTATGTTAAGATCTTATATAACTATATTTTTTGTATGATTGATAATGATTATTCATGAAGTTATAAGTTTGAGTAATCATGGGTTTACGCATATTATGCTTCTTAATGAAGAGTCCTATGGTCATATAAGAATATGCATGAGTAAAAGAAGTCCTCCCTGAAACCTTGAATACTAACGCTTGTGATAAATTACCTGTGTATGAAATGACTATAACCATACATGTTTAAGATTATTTAGAAACATAATGTTTTGATAGTATTGAGATTATACTAATGCATGTATGATTATGTATGAGATCTTGAGGATGACACTAGTGCACACTTAAGCATGCATAGTGGTCCAGGATGGATATAAGTTCAAAAACAGATAATCCAGGAAGCAAAGATCAAGAGGGAGCTCACTCCAGTAGTTCCTGCAAGCAAGCAAATATTGAGAGGGAGTCCACCCAACAAGCAAACAAAGATAAGTATTTGAATTGTCATTTCTTATTACTTAAATGATGTTGTTCATTCATGTACATATTTATGATTTAGGATGTATATTATGCATTTTAGAAAAGTTGTGTTAATGAACAAGATACTACTAATATAGTAATGGGTAAGTGGCCTATGGTACTGTACAACATTCCATTGCTACTTATCTAGAAATGAAACCTCTTTGATGACATGTTAGGATTTGTGCACACCCTTAACAAATGTTCTGGTAGAGATGGAAGGCATTTAGAAAGTTACATGATATGGATAAATGTTGTATTGAAGCATTGGCTAAATATAATTGCATGCCTGTATGACATATATCTTTATTTGTTATGAAATCTATGAGATGTTTCTAATCATGCAATTGAACTTATCTTGCAGGAAAGACCGTGTACCATCACCTACAAAAGAGACTTGTTTTGAAGAACAAGCAACAAAGACTCAACAATGACATTTGTTCCAGCAATGAAGTTCAAGAAAACTACCTATTGAAGATATTGAAGAATCTGAAGTTCCCAGGATATAGGATGCAGTAATGGAAGGATGCCATGATAGAGGAGTACCAGTTGATCATGAAGAATGATGTTTGGGATGTGGTCCCAAGACCATAAGAGAAGTCTGTTGTGACTTCCAAGTAGATCTACAAGATCAAGCATGTTGCAGATGGAAGCATAGAGAAATACAAGGCAAGAAGGGATAGATTGATTGTCAACATGAAGAGTGCGGCAGAAAATCTAGGACACGAGATCCATATTGAATAAAATATATATTATTAAATTGATAAGATACTTAATGCTTTACAATAGCTCGCCTTTTATAAGGTTTGAGCATTCTTAAGAAGGGTTACGTCCCTTCAATTAAACTAATTAATAATTTACTGATTAATTTAATACAATATTTTATATTCATAGCATTGCCTTCCCCTTTTGGAAAGCTTTGTCCTCAAAGCTTGAGTATTTTCCTAATGTCGTCATTCATTCAGATTCAGTATCGGTATTAGAATCGGACGCAATTTCTTGTGTAGAGACTTGCACTTCCTTTCCATTGATGATTTTGCACTGTATTGTCTGACTGTTCCTACATTTATGGCCTGGGATCCAATCATCACCGCATCGACGACATATGTTTTTCTTCTTCTTTCTATTATCCGAGTAACTGTTAGATGGCTTTGATCTATTTTCCATTTCATAGGCATATGATTGAGCTTTGTGGCATTGATGGTCGGGCGACCACGTATCTTCACAGTACCTACATTGTGTCTCTTTTTCTTGTCGATGATGGTTGTCGCCTCTTGTTTTTATTCCTTCCACTTTATGTTCTGCGGCTTTTGCTTTATGTCTTGCTACCTCTACGTTAGGTATGTCGTGTAACTTTAACTCTCTTTGGAGGTATGGTTTAAGACCTCCTAAATAGGTTTCGATTCTTTGCTTGTCAGACAACCCAAATACTCGTGTCGACAAGGATTCCCACTGATGTGTGAATTCCTCAACACTTCCAACTTGTTGTAATCTCGTAAGTTTACTGAAAAACTCATCTTTCTTGATTCCTTGAAACCTATTAAAAAAATCATTTTTGAACAAGTTCCAGGTGTAGGCAAAATTGTCTCTCTTCCACCAAAGGTACCAATTATAGGCATACCCTTCCATATGCATTGACGCATATTTCACCTTCTCCTCATCAGATTGAATATTGTAAATGTCGAAGTATTCTTCTGCTTTGTTTAGCCAAGCAACGCATTGGTCTTCACTTCCATTGTATTTCGACAACTCTATTTTTGCCTTAGGTGGGTACACTATGTAAGGGTGATATTGATTCCCTTTTGCTTTATGGTTTGATGGTGGATCGGAACTACTGGATGACGTAAGTGACATATTTGAACTGCTTCATAGTTTGCGGTGATTTTTATCTTTTTTTTTCTCTACTATCTTACTGATAGCTTCTATTTGGCTGTTTAATCGTGCCTCCATCTCTGGCAGTACTTTTGTTTCTATCTCTTGCTTAAGCATCGCATTGTTAATCTTTATTGCTTTTCGCAATTCTTCTTGATTCTTGGCAAGTGCTTCCTATGTGAAAATATGAGATGAGGCATCTAGCACATCTGGACTGCCGACTTGGTCCTTTTTTTGCATTAGTTTTTGTAACATCTCCATTAATGTATTATGGTTCTGCGTCATTTTTTGGTCTAACATTATTTGTTCCTTGCTCATAATGTCGAACTTGTTGTCCATTTTCTGCACCATTACTTGAATGACTTCCTCTTTAATTTCTTTCTTAAGTGCTTCTTGGCTCTTGGTGGTCATTTCCTTGAAAGTTTGGAAATCCTTCTCTATTTTCGCAATTAGAGCTTTTAACTCTGTCGTCATGCTTCTTAAGTGTGGTGGTGAATAATTGGAATCAATTTTGTAGGACTAAATTTAATAAAAATTATTGTAGAGACAATAATTATTATATGAATAAAATAAATAAATATAATAATGATTATATTTAAATTTTTTTTATAATTTGTGGATTGTAATTTTTTAATAAAATTAAATATTAATATAACAATTTTTATATAATATTTATTTTTTATTAAAAATTAGGGTTTACGTTTGACGTGGAGGGAGAATGGGTGGAGATGGAGAGGGTGAGATGTGGCGGCCGGAAGAGGAGAAGTGGAATGGTGGATTTGGGCGGAAGGGGAGCTGTGTTTGAGAAGCACCGGTGGTAGGGGTAGGAGGTTGCAAGGTGCGGAGGGGATAGGAATGACGTGGAAGCGAGAAAAGGGAGTAGCAAGGAGCGCGGGGAGGGAGAGGTGCTGGTCGTGGAGGAGGAAGCTGGTAGAGGGAGTGACCAGGGAGGATGGGTTGAGGAATGGCTGGAGAGGCGCGTAGGAGAGCATGGGGGAGGCGCGTAGCAGAGGATTGGGGGTGTGGATGAGGGCAGGATGCGCTGGAAGGTGGCGTTGGAAGGGCGGGATGCACAGAGGAGAGCCAAGAGGGAGTAAGGGAGATGGTTGTGGCGTGAAGCGAGCGAAGGGATATGGGTGTGGACAGGCGATGAGAGTGAGGGCGTGGAACGAGGAGGAGGGGGAGGCACGCAGAAGGGCGAGTGAGACGAGCAGGGAAAGTGGCGAGTGTGTAGGTGTTGCAGCCGCGGATTGGAGTGAGTGATGCAGCGGAATGGGGGGATGAGCCGAGTCCGAGCTCACTTGAGGAGGAGCGAGTCCGCTCTGAGTGTGAGCCGAATCCGAGCTCAGGTGGAGGAGCGTTCCGCTCTGATACCAAATGCGACAGAAAATCTAGGACACGAGATCCATATTGAATAAAATATATATTATTAAATTGATAAGATACTTAATGCTTTACAATAGCTCACCTTTTATAAGTTTTGAGCATTCTTACGAAGGGTTACGTCCCTTCAATTAAACTAATTAATAATTTACTGATTAATTTAATACAATATTTTATATTCATAGCAAAGAGGAAGCTTGCTGCCGAGTTCGAGATGAAGGACTTGGACATGATGCATTAATTTCTAGGTATGGAGGTGTGGCAGAGTGCAGATGGAATCTTCCTTGGCCAAGGGAAGTATGCAGTAGAGATCCTGAAGTGGTTTGGGATGATGGATGTTAGGAACCCATGTCTTTACTTTGTTAGTATGTTGTTGTTGGACGCATATGCTTTGTAAGTCGTCCCGTAGTATTTGTTGATCAATAGTTTGTGTTATTGTTGTTGGCGCATATGCTTTGTAAGTTGCCCGTAGTATTGTTGATCCATAGTTTGTAGTGGCCCATGGTTTTGACCCATAGTATTGGTGCCTATACTTAGTATATAAGTGTGTTTTGAGACCTATGAAGGACGGTGAAGTTATTTGTATTGAGCTTGCTCATAGGAGGTTGCCCCCTCGAAGTGGCCTGTGATCAATATAAAAGTGATTCTGAGTTCTGTCATTTCTGCTATTTCGCATATTCGTATTAATTAATTGTTGCAGGTGCATCACATCTGGTATCAGAGCACTTTCTTGGGCTCCCTGGGTGAAATTTCTGCCAATTTTTTTTCGCATCTGTTGTAGGTTCGGATTTGGGAATAATCCCTATCCGCTTAACTGTGGGAAGTACTTGGGCATAAGCCCTAAAACTCATTGTGAGGAGTACCACAGGAACCTCGAAGTAGCTGGCCCATTGAGAGGACCTGCCAGTGAAAAGGGCAACGACCCCTACCTGATTGACTAGTTCCCACCCGTGAGGTAAACCAAGAGTTGTCGTTTGTGGCAAAGCGGTTATCAGTTTTACCTGAGCTGTGGAGTGAGGGGTACTGCCCTAATACGCAAGCCGTCAGACAACATTGGTGGCCGAGTGAAACCCCTTAACTATTAGGAAGCCGCACATACCTGGGGTCCATATCTACTTTCAGCTAAACTATTGTCGATCACTATTGCGTCGTTTCAGATCCATTTTGCAAGCAGTTCCAGATCCAACCATTTTCAATCCATTCGGTGTTGTTCCAGATCCCTTCCGAGCTGTAGCCGCTCCATATCTCCCTTGTTTTCACTCTGTTTCCCTTGAAATTTTTGGGGAACCCCTGTCATCCCATTCTGCATATTTCATTCCTGAGGACCCTATCCCCAATTCCCCTTCCCAAAGCCCGAAAGCCCACATTTGTCTATTTTTAGGGTTTGCCATAACTTCCTCAGATTTCACCCAATCACCTTCAAATTTTACCACAGAGTTCCTTTTTAAATTCTGCTTCTTTGTCCCCCTCTGCCAAATTTTTCCATTCTTTCACCCCACTTCTGAAAATCCTCATTTTTGCTTTCCTGTCTAATCGACAGTGTCCAACACCTAGTCAAACCCCAATTACCCTTTAGATTTTTTCCCAAGTCCAGATTTTCCCTTACTGAAGCAGTTTCTGTTTTTGTTTTCCTACCCAGTCAAAAAAAAAAAAAAAAAACTCCTGGTTATGGTTGTCACCCGTGCAGGAGCAAAAACCATGGAAGAAGCACTTGCAGCCATCCAAACCAAACTCCAGGATCTGGATGAAAAATTTCTCGGCCTCCATCTTGAACATTCAGCTATGAACAACAAACGACAATCCGAGTCTTCATCAGACAATGGGTTCTCTTCTTCCAACAATTTTCGTGGTCCGAAGCTTGATTTTCCTCGCTTCAATGGTACTGATCCAACTGGATGGATCTATCGTGCAGAACAATATTTCAGTCTGCATAATACTTTTGATGTCAACAAAGTTTCGCTGGCATCCTTTCACTTGGAACAGGAAGCTCTTCAATGGTACCGTTGGTACATCAAGGCTCATCCAGAGCCCAAATGGTCATACTTTTGCCAGCTCCTTTTGCAACGATTTGGTCCTAGTGCTTTTGATGACTTCACCAGAGCCCTCACTAAACTTCGCCAAATTGGCACTGTGAGAGAGTATCAAACCAAATTTGAGAACCTAGCCAACCACACCGAAGGATTGTCTGATGACTTTTACCGGAGTTGTTTTATCAGTGGTCTAAAGGATGCCATCTGCTCTAAGGTCAAAATGTTCTGTCCCACCATAATGATGGAAGCCCTAGGGTTGGCTAAGTTGGCAGAAGACAAGATTGCAACCCAACAATGCTCCAATCCCACTTTTGTTCCCTTCCGAAATATGGGTTCTCAGCGACCACCAATACCGCAGGCTCCTCGACCGACTCCTATGAAGCGTTTGTCTGAAACAGAGATGCAAGCATGCAGAGAAAAGGGGCTTTGCTATAATTGTGATGAGAAATTCACTCGGGGACATAGATTTGTTCAGCAAAAGCTCTATCTCTTGGATGTGGAGTCTCCACCTGCCTCTGAAATTGGTGACGAAGATCTAGAAACACTGGATGCTCCGATCGACATTCAGGAACCGCCTATTGACCCTCCATCTCAAGATGACCAGCCAGAGATATCTCTCTATGCTTTAGCTAGAATCACCACCCCCCAAACAATGCGGGTCAGGGGTTACTTCAAGAAGCTTCCTCTTACAATACTCATTGATTCTAGTAGCACTCATAATTTCATTGACCCTCGGATCGCCAAACAAGTTGATTGCTTTATCCATCCTTGCTCCAACTTTGAAGTCATGGTTGCCAATGGGGGCACCTTACCTTGCAAAGGGAAGTGTCGAAATGTGCGTATCTCTTTGGGAGATTATACCTTGCGCTCTGACATGTTTGCCTTGCCCTTAGGCAGATGTGATTTGGTTTTGGGCGCTCAATGGCTACGCACACTTGGCCCTATCTTAAGGGATTTTGCTGAACTTTGGATGCAGTTTTCCCTCAATGGACAAAAACACACATTGACAGGATTACAACCAGGTTCTCTCAGCATCATCAGTTCACATCGCATGGAAAAACTCCTCAAGAAGAATTCACATGGTGTCATCGCTCAGATCCATTCCATTCAGATGCAACCATCAGCGATCTCCACTACTCCTTTGGATCTACAACAAATTCTGGATCGATATACAGGTGTCTTTGCTGAACCAGTGGGATTACCACCTTCCAGGCCAGAAGACCATCGTATTCAGCTCCTTCCTGGCAGCGTTCCTCCCAACATCAGGCCCTATCGCTACCCATTTCACCAAAAAACAGAGATTGAAATGCTCGTTTGGGACTTATTGAAGCAAGGTATTATTCACCCAAGCACTAGTTCCTTTTCTTCTCCAGTTATTCTTGTCCGCAAAAAAGATGGGTCATGGCGCCTCTGCATTGACTTCCGAGCACTTAATCACCTCACCATCAAGGATAAGTTTCCAATTCCTGTTGTTGATGAGCTTCTTGATGAGCTTCATGGGGCTCACTTTTTCTCCAAGTTGGATCTTCGTTCTGGGTATCATCAAATTCAGGTTCATGAGGATGATATCCCTAAAACAGGGATGATTTTAAGAACCCCCCAAAATTTATATGTATAAAAAATGGGTGAATCTCCGCGATATATTGGAAAACTTGAAGGCGATTTTATCAATAATATAATATGTATATATAATTGTTTGGCGAATCTTTCATTTCATTATATAATGTTGTAAAATCTTGGCGAATCTTTCACTAAATTATAAGATATTGTAAAATCTTGGCGATTATTTCACTTAATTATAAAAAATTGTAAAAACTTGGCGAATCTTTCACTGATTTATAAAATATAGTAAAAATTTGGCGAATCTCTTGCCAATAAGACTCAAGCTTTTGATTATGTAGATTATTAAGGTAGTGCAACAAAAGAACGTACACCGGAGCTCAACTCTGGAATCTCTCGACTCTTAGACTCTCGAATGAACAAGTGTATGAATAAGGAAAGGATGGATTTATTTATACATTTCACAAGCAGTATTTGATCACTCACAACTAGAAGGTGTTGACGAAATACGACTGCACTAACTAGGTTCAAGGCAAGTAGGGGCTCTACTTGTTTTTATCTCGTCCCTGAATGGTCCAATGGACATGTGGGGTCATGAATTCAAAATTCTCCCAAAGATGATAAAAAATCCCTAAGCAGTTCAATATTTTCCCAAGCACTTCTAAATTCTCCCAAGGATGATAAAAACTCCCCATGCACTTCAATATTTTCCCCAAGCACTTCAGAATTCCCTGGAGGCACTTCAATACTTACCCCATGCACTTCTAAATTGACACAATGATGATAGAAACACACCATGCACTTCAATACTTGCCTCAACCACTTCAAAATTCTCCCAACGATGATAAAAACACCCAAACACTTCAATATTTACCCCAGGCACTTCAAAATTCTCCTAGAAAAGATAAAAACGCTCCCATCCATTTCCATGATTTCCCAAGCACTTCATTACTTGCCTCGGACACTTCAAAATTCGTCCAATAATGATAAAGATGCCCTATGCACTTCAATAGTTTCCCTAGGCAAGGGAGAAAAACACCCAACAATGATATAATCACCCAGGCAATCACAAAATTGCCTCAATCCACACAAATTTTCCCTGACAAGTGATAACTTTTCCCATCACTGTTTTAAAATGTCCCAACACTATAAAAGCATTCATACATTGATCAATAACAACCCCAAGCACTTCTAAATTCACGCAGTGAGGAGAAAAACGACCCATGCACTTCTAAATTCACCCGTTTATGAAAAAAATGCCCCATGCATTTCTAAATTCACCCAATGATGAGAAAAAAGCCCCAAGCACATCAATACTTGCCCTGGGCACATCAAAATTTTCTGAAAGATGATAAAATTGCCCTAAGAACTTCAATATTTTCCCATGCACTTCTAAATTCACCCAAGGATGATAAAAACTCCCCATGGACTTCAAGATTTTCCCAAAGCACTTCAAAATTCCCCCAAGTCACTCCAATACTTGCCCCAAGTCACTCTAATACTTGCCACATGCACTTCTAAATTGACCCAATGATGATAGAAACGCCCCATGCACTTCAATACTTTCCTTGACCACTTCAAAATTCTCCCAACAATGATAAAAAAACACCCAAACACTTCAATATTTGCCCTAGGCACTTCAAAATTCTCACAAGGAAGATAAAAACACCCCCGTCCACTTCTAAATTCACCCAATGATGAGAAAAATGCACCATGCACTTTTAAATCCACCTGGTGATGAGAAAAACACCCCATGCACTTCTAAATCCACCTGGTGATGAGAAAAACACCCCATTCACTTCTAAATTCACCAAATGAGGAGAAAAACACCCTGGGCACTTCAATACTTGCCCTGGGAACTTGCACTTCAAAATTCTCCCAGAGATGATAAAAATTCCCTAAGCACTTCAATATTTTCCCAGGCACTTCTAAATTCTCCCAAGGATGATAAAAACTCCCCATGCACTTCAATATTTTTCCCAAGCACTTCAAAATTCCCTCAAGGCACTTTAATACTTACCCCATGCACTTCTAAATTGACCCAATGATGATAGAAACGCACCATGCACTTCAATACTTGCCTCGACCACTTCAAAATTCTCCCAACAATGATAAAAACATCTAGACACTTCAATATCTTCCCTAGCCACTTCAAAATTCTCCCAGCAAAGATAAAAAAGCCCCCATCCACTTCCATGATTTCCTAGACACTTCGTTACTTTCCCTAGACACTTCAATATTCCTTCAATGATGATAAAGATGCCCCATGCACTTCAATAGTTTCCTTAGGCAAGGGAGAAAAACACCCAACAATGATATAATCACCCACGCAATCACAAAAATGCCTCAATCCACACAAATTTTCCCCGGCAAGTGATAACTTTGTCCATCATTGTTTTAAAACATCCTGACACCATAAAAGAATTCATACATTTATCACTAACAACCCCAAGCACTTCTAAATTCACGTAGTGAGGAGAAAAACAACCCATGCACTTTTAAATTCCCCCGATGATGAGAAAAATGCCCCATGTACTTCTAAATTCACCCAATGATGAGAAAAACGCCCCAAGCACTTCAATACTTGGCTAAGCACATCAAAATTTTCTGAAAGATGATAAAATTTCCCTAAGAACTTCAATATTTTCCCAGGCACTTCTAAATTATCCCAAGGATGATAAAAACTCCCCATGCGCTTTAATATTTTCCCAAAGCACTTCAAAATTCCCCTGAGTCAATTCAATACTTGCCACATGCACTTCTAAGTTGACCCAATGATGATATAAATGTCCCATGCACTTCAATACTTGCCTCAACCACTTCAAAATTCTCCCAATGATGATAAAAATGCCCAAACACTTCAATATTTGCCCCAGGCACTTCATAATTCTCGCAACGAAGATAGAAACGCCCCCATCTACTTCTAAATTCACCTAGTGATGAGAAAAATGCACCATGCACTTTTAAATACACCCGGTGATGAGAAAAATGCCCCATGCACTTCTAAATCCACCTGGTGATGAGAAAAACACCCCATGCACTTCTAAATTCACCCATTGAGGAGAAAAATTCCCCAGACACTTCAATACTTTCCCTGGGCACTTGCACTTCAAAATTCTCCCAAAGATAATAAAAATTCCCTAAGCACTTCAGTATTTTCGAGGCACTTCAAAATTCTCCCAAGGATGATAAAAACTCCCCATGCACTTCAATATTTTCCCCAAGCACTTCAAAATCCCCCAAGGCACTTCAATACTTGCCCCATGCACTTCTAAATTCACCCAGTGATTAGAAAAACACCCTGCACACTTCAAGACTTTCCTCGACCACTTCAAAATTCTCCCAACGATGATAAAAACACCCATACACTTCAATATTTTCCCCAAACACTTCAAAATTCTCATGGCGAAGATAAAAACGCCCCATCCACTTCCATGTTTTCCCAGGCACTTCATTACTTTCCCTAGACACTTCAAAATTTGTCCAATGATGATAAAGATGCCCTAGGCACTTCAATACTTTCCCTAGGCAAGGGAGAAAAACACCCGACAATGATATAATCACCCAATAAATCACAAAAATGCCTCAATCCACACAAATTTACTTCAGCAAGTGATAACTTTGCACATCACTGTTTGAAAACATCCCAACACAATAAAAGCATCCATACATTGATAAACAACAACCGCAGGCACTTCTAAATTCACTTAGTGATGAAAAAAATGCCCCATGCACTTATAAATTCACCAAGTGACGAGAAAAATGCCTCATGCACTTCAATACTTGCCCCAGGCACTTCAAAATTCTCCAAAAGATGATAAAAATTCCCTAAGCACTTCAATATTTTCCCAGGCACTTCAAAATTCCCCCGAGGCACTTCAATACTTTCCCCATGCACTTCTAAATTCACCAAGTGATGAGAAAAACGCCTCGCCCACTTCAATACTTTCCTTGACCACTTCAAAATTCTCCCAATGATGATAAAAACACCCATACACTTCAATATTTTCCCTAGGCACTTCAAAATTCTTACGACGAAGATAAAAACGCCCCCATCCACTTCCATGTTTGCTCAGGCACTTCATTACTTTCCCTGGACACTTCAAAATTCGTCCAATGATGATAAAGATGCCCTAGGCACTTCAATACTTGCCCTAGGCAAGGGAGAAAAACACCCGACAATGATATAATCACATAGGCAATCACGAAAATGCCTCAATCCACACAAATTTACCTCGGTAAGTGATAACTTTGCCCATCAATGTTTTAAAACATCCCAACACTATAAAATCATCCATACATTGTTAAACAACAACCCTAGGAACTTCTAAATTCACCTAGTGATGAGAAAAATGCCCCATGCACTTCTAAATTCACCAAGTGACGAAAAAAACACCCCATGCACTTCAATACTTGCCCCGAGCACTTCAAAATTCTCCAAAATATGATAAAAATGCCCTAAGCACTTCAATATTTTTCCATGCACTTCTAAATTCTCCCAAGGATGATAAAAACTCCCCATGCACTTGAATATTTTCCCCAAGCACTTCAAAATCCCTCTAGGCACTTCAACGTATGCCCCATGCACTTCTAAATTGACCCAATGATGATAGAATCGCCGCATGCACTTCAATACTTGCCTTGGTCACTTCAAAATTCTCCCAACGATGATAAAAATACCCATACACTTCAATATTTTCCCCACACTCTTCAAAATTGCACCCAAGCACTTCAATACTTCCCCATGCACTTCTAAATTGACCCAATGATGATAGAAACGCCCCATGCACTTCAATATTTGCCTTAGCCACTTCAAAATTCTCCCAACAATGATAAAAACACCTAGACACTTCAATATTTTCTCCAGGAACTTCAAAATTCTCGCAATGAAGATAAAAACACCCTTGTCCACTTCCATATTTGCTTAGGCACTTCATTACTTGACCTAGATACTCAAAATTTGTCCAATGATGATAAAGATGCCCTAGGCACTTCAATACTTACCCTAGGCAAGGGAGAAAAACACTCGACAATGATATAATTACCCAGGCAATCACAAAAATGCCCAATCCGCACAAATTTTCCTCAGAATGTTAACTTTGGCCATCACTGTTTTAAAACGCCCCAACACTATAAAAGCATCCTTACATTGACAAACAACCCCATGCACTTCTAAATTCACCCAGTGATGAGAATAACGCCCCATGCACTTCAAAATCCAAAACAGTGAATAGCCTCGATCTCTCAAATAGTTGCAAGTATTGAATTTTCATCTTCAGAGGAGGGATGCTACCTTCGATCTCTCATAGCCCTAGGGTTTGAGACAAGAATCTAATTGCCCTAACCTAACAAACTCTGCATCTCTTTTTCTCAAAATTTTAAATGTTTTATTTTATGCAAAAAATACATAAAAATAGTATACTACTGGAAAAACCCTAAAATCTAAATAAATTCATGGTATTTCTAGTCCACCATAAAAATTCGCCCTAGGGTTTTATCCATACTCTTTTCAGCAAGTGCGTTGGGATATGTGAAATCATTGAAATTGGGCAATTGCTAGCTGTTTGGTGTTTCTATTTCACCCTCAAAGTGCGCCCTAGTGTAGTTATCATCTTTACCTTGAGAGTGCACCTTTTCAAGGGCTTGCTTAGAGAAGTGTGATATTGTCTAGGGGAGAGTGAAATTTCCTTTAAAGGTGTGACATTTGTTGAGTTTTGTGATACATTAAATAACTCCATTATTGTATGATTATTATGTCTTGTTTAATATTGTTTCACTCCAACAAGGAACTGATCATAACTATTAAGCTTTATGGAAGATATTTGTGGTTTGTTGGTGGTTGCAGGTATCTTTCATTGATTAGAGTCCCCCCCTTGGGTTTGGAGATACCCAAAGTGTTGAGAGTTTAGACTGGGGTGACATTGGGTTTAACCCCTCTTGGGCTTACCATCACTATCCTTGGTCCACACAACCTAGTTGTGTTGGGGCTGCTATTTTGAGTGGTAACAACACCAATATGAGCTTAAGTGTTAACAAGGTTTCGGGGCTTCAGCTGCCCAAGTCATCATTTTTTTGGCATATATTCTAATTAATAGTTTATATAATATCTAAGAGTGTTCAATAATTCCTATGTCCAGTTCTAAGAGTATGTCTGATATTTTCTTTTGTCCAGTTTCCCTTCTCATTGACTACTGCATTAAAAAGTTATTCAGGCTGTTTGGTTCTTCGTTTTGGGATGATGTAAGTGATATATATGCACTTTACAATCAAAACACATTTCCATTCTTATCTTTCTTTTTGATATCATTATTTATTGAAGGTAAAAATTTAACCATGGAGATCTCCCAAAACTAGATTTTCAGTTGAGAACACAATGCCAATTAATTACTTCTGTGAGAATTACTCTTAACTTAACATTGATTCTCAATATTAATCAATAATGTTTGCAAAACATCAACCAGATTATTATGGCCACAATGATAGTTGAATGAGCCTGTTGTAAGAGAGGACCAAAAATCTATGAATAGCCAAATTTTATTGAGCAAACTGTCAGAATGAAGTTTGCTAGAAAAAGATTACTGTTGCAGAAAGGAAATAGATGATTTTGCACATAAAACCAGGATGACAATATCCTGTGTTGGTTCAATATTTTAGAACATCTTGACACATGAAATATAATATGGTCAAAACTCGAACACCTTCTCGAATTGTGTCATTAAAGTTCTTGAATAGTAACTATGCTTGACCTGATCACTCCATTGGTATTGCTTCATAAATCTACTGAAATTTTCTGCCAATAAACCTTCTTGGATTCCTTGAAATTTACAGATGATATATTTGTATTTTGTATAAGCCTTAGAACATATATGCAAAATCATTTAAAATCTTCAAATAAAACAACAATGACCTTTTCCCTGTCTTGTCCAACTACTGTACAAGATGGTACATCTCTTGACTCTGTCAATAACCTGTAAAAATTCTGTCCATTGAAATTGCCAAACCTTTAAAAGTTTAACCTAAAATGATAATTTCAATCAATACCACATATCTTGTCTTAAAGATCTACTATTATTCATACAACCTCGGGTTTAAAGTACATAAATAGAGAGAATCAAATGAATTTAAAAACAAATAGCCACCTTACAAAGAAGAAATGGTGAATGTCAAGGTCATTTGCCTGGGCCCTGAAGGCATCTTGCCGAGAAGCCCTCGATGTCCAAATCCAAGGTGATTACAAATATGGGAACCTATGTGATTATGTATAATATTGTAAACCTTGCGATGATTAGACCATATTGTTCTTTAATCCCTCTATAGTTACATGTACCACTTTAGAACATGTTTTTCAAATACATAGCTAACTAGAGTTGGGATCTTGATTCTTATCCCATATATCATACGTAATTACGTACATAAATTGCACACAATAACACATCTAAGAAACAAGATCATAATATCAAGCCTGTATATTCTTAAAGTAACTGAGTGCTCTTTTATGAATTATGTATACTGACCCATAAACCAATTGGATGACTCATGAGAATGTCAATTTTTATTTTGTACCATTTCCATTATTTCTGCTTCATGACTTCAGCATAGGAAAATGTATCGCTTTAGTTCATAACTGCATTCTACATTGAAGAATTTTAAGACTTTTAGGCTTATCAAAGTTATTAAACCATTGAAAAACATGCAAGGAAAAAAGAGCACCTGGCATGTCAAGCCCTAGAATGATAGGATTATATGCCTTCAAGTTTTTCTTAGGATAAGTTCTGCCAAAAATCCCTGCAACAAAAAGTCCATTTCTGAGATGACAGAAGAAGTTCCCTTCTCCTAGAAAAATTCATATATAAGAAATGAACTTGACGGTGAGGTGATCATTACCGCACACTCAAAGGGTCTTGATCATATGGATAAGTGTTCTCCACCAAATGCTGGACAATCCGAAAGCAATGGCAATCCTCCTTTTGTGTCATGAATTCAGGTGGGGCGAATAAATGACACTTCCATTGGCACAGCTAGTTCCTACAACATTACATTGATCTCCTGTGTTTGTGAGTGTAATACCTTGTATCTTGTACCATCATATTGATCTTTATAGTATTAGGATATGGTTTTTCATGCCTAACTTCCAGTCCAGATCAATATCCTTCTAAGAAATGTTTCATCTTATCAATATTAACAATGGACAGCATTATGCTAGGAAAAATAACATACCTGACCTAACAAGACCAAAAATGAAAAAGGTATGCTAGCTTCTTGTTTAATGCTTGACTTAATTGAAACAACTTGCCTCTCTTATAATATTTTATCCTAACAATCATAGAAATAAGCTTCATAGTAAGCTGTCACCAACCCAAAAGACTCTTTACCATATAGATAGGTGTCCCAGAAAATAAGTTGTAAAACTCTTAAAAATGGCAATTCCTTCACTGTAGTGAGAGAATGGTTTTTAACCTAGTCTTGATTTTGCATAACAAAATTATTGTCAGGAAAATAACCTGCCTCTTTCATCTGCCCAGATAGTTTCTTTAAAATTTCAGTTATCTCCTTTAGTTGTGGATGTGATTTCTCTCCTGCTACAAATGCATGCCACTTACTTTTAACTTCAATCCAGCTACATCCTGCATCCTTTTTCACTCCCCTTTCTTTCATCATTTTACTCACCCTTGCTGCATCATCCCACCTCCCAGCTGCAGCATATGTATTTGACAGTTGCACATAAGTTGCAGCATTTTGTGGTTCCAACTCAAAAAGCTTTTTTGCTGCACGTTTTCCTACATCTATATTTCCATGAGTTCTGTAGGCACTAAGCAATGCTCCCCACATAGTTACATCAGGCTCAAAAGGCATGTTGTCAATTAAGGTCTCTACCTCATTCAGTCGCCTAGATCGTCCAAGGAGATCAATCATGCAAGCATAGTGATCTACTTTTGGAGTGATCTGATGACATTTAGTCATAGAATCAAAATACCGGCAGCCTTCATCAACTAAACCTGCATGGTTGCAAGCAGATTGGCCCAGTTGTCTGAAATGAGATGGGAATCTTGAGAGCTTGAATCGCATTGAGCAATAGTTCGGTCACTTCCATCATGATCAATTGACACACACTTGATTTTGTAATTGAGGGACTCTGATGCAGATTTTGGTGAGTGAAATTGTTTTGAATGGTGATTTTGACTTCCGCTTTTGGCCTTCTCAAGTGTTGCTTTTGGTAATCCAGGTGCTTTCTGCTTCAGACTATTAGGGTAATCAAATCCTTCTTGGTTTTCCTCATTAGCATTTTTTATGATCAAAGAAACAAAAATCATTCTAAGCTTTGTATGGGAACGATGACCTAGAATGCACATCACCACAATACAATTGCATTATACAAAACAAAGCTATGGACATACTTCATATGTACAAAAGATTGTCGTGAATAGTGGGAAAGCTGGGGGAAACCCAACTTTCAACAATTCTTAAGTTCAGAAGTTACAGTACAAGCACAAATCAAGTAACAGAAAAAACCCAAAAAACACCCAAAATTATGGTGTTCCAACTGTCTGCTACAGTTCTGCCCAACTGAACTGCTCCTCCTCACCCAAAATCCACCACACCACTAACTCCTGAAGCACCTACACCCTTGGCCACCTGCCAACTAGCAAACAGCATCTTAACTGTGTCTCAAGACTCCAAACTTGGTTCTCTCAACATTCATTGATTATTCTCAACTTGCAAAGTTACTCATTTATACATAACCATCTCCAGGTTGGAACAACACCAAATCAGCTTCCCAAGTCCAATTTTTTTTGTTTCAAAATACCACCTTCAGAAGCCATATCCATACTATTTGTCAGTCAAAAATTCACATCCATGTTCAGCGAAATTTAGGTCAACACATCATATTGATAACAACTGGGATGTTTCTCATTACTCACAAACTCAGCTTAATGCTCTAACTTCTAACAATTAAATAATTATACACATACAGGAGATTTGCATTTTTTGACATTCCATTTTTAATTGAAATTAAACTCAATTGCTTCTATCCATGAACATAGCCATGTCAAAGGAATCCATTTTAAGAGGAATTTATACCATGTTCATCTTCACAAAATACAAGAGATATATTCAACATAGTAAACCCCCCTTTCTAGGGCCTAGGTAACTCAGCAACATAGCTTTTACAACCACTCAACACATGCATTAATTTATAAAGCTAATATGACAGCAAGCGTGGGCTTGGTACATACAAGCATTGCTATTTATTATAAGTGGAAGCATTGATAATATCTGTATTGACCATCTAGGACAACTAATGATCATAAAAATTGTAGTCACCCGAGGATCTGCCATCAAAATGTCATCTAAAACATGGCCAATCATATGAACATCCTATTCTCTTATCTTTGTGCTGCTCCATTTTGTTTGTCCAACACTCTGGAAAACAAAATTGAAATAATAGTTTGAAGAGACAAGAAAAAACATGTTTACATATAATGAATATTTCCATAAAATTATTGCTCTTAACAATTCTTTGCTTAGTGTAAGTTTACATACAGAAAGCAGATAACTGAGATCCAATTGCTGAGTCTCCAAGAGAGATATGTGTCTTTGTGTTAGCAGCTCTGTTCTTCCAATAATATCATCCAACTTCTCATATCCTAGCTGTGCAAGAATACCTCTAACTTGGTGACATTAACAGTTTTCAGAAATTACCTAAACCATTGACAATACTGATAATTACATAAAAGGGAGAGACACTGTCACTGCTATAATATTTCGATAGAGGAAATCTACATAAATTGCAATTAAATTTTTTGTTGATGTCCAGTAGGAACCAAAGTAGGTCAAAGGGATTAGCTGACCCCAAACATGTTGGACAGATTCAGTGCCACCTTGCATTCCAACCACGGACTAAGATTGATAGATCCGGGTTTAAGATTGATCTTTTCCTAGTTTATTTTCCTTGTTTATTTTTGTAGTGACACAATAATCTAAGCATTTTGCAAATTGTATCTTTCTGCATCCTATTAATCTATTATCTAACTTCCATGAATGTTTCAGTTTATCTCTAGTCCTGATCCTCTCTGATTAGTGAGGATTGGGATCTTTTCCATCTGATGACTTTTTTTCTGGTGGATTAGTTGTGTGAATTTATCTTGCTTCATAGTCAAGATATGAATTACTCTATCCATTAATTAACCCGTTTCTTCAATATTTTCCTTGAGTTCTTCTTGATGCTTTTTCACTCCATGTCTCTTTCAGGCTCTTCATGAAAAATGACAAGGGAGTATGCATCTATCCTGTTCCCGGATATGGGATATACTCCCTAATTTCCTTGCTAATATTTTGAGCTTGCATATGCTGTAGGTTTATTATGCCAATGGAAGCTTTGGCACACTATTTGTACCTTTAGGGTGCTTCAAGGGACTTTACATATATCTTTGCACCTGATTATTTCAAGTTGCTGCTAGTTCAAAATGTAGCTTCCCTAGCAGCATCCTTCTGGCTTTATCATTCCTCGTGGAGTCATCTAATGAGGTCTGTATCTTAATGTTTGGCTGGTAATGCCTTAAAGATTCCTGTTTGAGTGTACATTCCAGCAAGTCTTTATGGTCTCGTGCTATATATTGAGATGGTTTCCCATGCTTTCCATGAATCATCTATACATGCACTATACATAGAAGTTTGCAAACTGTACATGCACTATAACATTTTCTAAGGAAGTTTGATTATTAGAGAAGAACTATACATTTGTGAATTTGACCATGTTCGAAAAAGAAGCTTACCATGTTTTGTTGGATTTGTAAAAATATCCAACTTGATCACATGTGAATCAACATATATAACAGATGCATCTGTTAATACCTTTGGAACTTCTTTGGGTTGCTAAATGGACATCTCTTGTTACATGGAGGTTACATCATGAGCTAGCATCCACTTTGATAGCACATGCAATTTTTATTGGCATGATGAAATTCAAATGAGACCCAAGAATCAGATAATAGATTAGACTTACTTCTCGGATATTGTTGTCCAAGAACCTAAACATCTCATCTGGTTCACTGTGGTTGTGAGCCACATCAGTCCACATTTCTTCCACTGACCAGACTTGAATCTTCTGCAATCGAATTTGTTAGTGCTCAAACCCTTACCTGAGGAACTTTGTAGATTCTGATAGGCTGCAAAATAGAGTTAGCTACAAAACTAGCTTTGATACCATGTTGATTTTTATAAAGTTAGGTTTTGATCAAATAAAGAACAACTTTGAAACAATGATGCAGTAGATTAGAAATGTAAATCAATCATACAATACAACTGTAAGAATTCAAAAACATAATTTGCATTTCTTTCAACTAGGGCACTACCAATAGGTCACCGTGCCAATAAATTTAAAAAATAATTTTCATTTATTTCAACTAGGGCACTACCAATAGGTCACTATGCCAATAATCCACAATAAACTGAAAGTAAGAATGCTAGTAAATGACACAGTTATAAGTACTTACCTGGGGATGAGCCCTTCTCTAATGTACTCAGATCTGCTTTCAGTTTTGCCAATAAGGCATAATACATATAGAAACATAAATAGCCCTAGAAGGGCAACATCATACCTATGAGAGAGAGAGAGAGACCAGGAAGAGTGTCAACAATAGGTACAGTTGTGTTAGGACAAACTTCAAGCACTAGCAGACCTTCTAATGTAGTTAGGAGACAACCAATGTCAACCACTAGTCAAGCTGCAATAACCAATACTGGCCCTAACAGGGCTCATAATACAATGTGAGACCTCAACAGACTCTAATAGTATTTGATAACAGTAGCCATAAATCCATAGGTTAACGGTAGCCTCAATAGGTCCTAACCAAAAAGTTCAATGATAACCTGAATAGACCCAACACCAAAGTGGCGGCAGCTAATAGGAGAAGCAAAAAGAATGGAGAACGGCAGCCTTAGAAGGGCTAAACAAATAATCAAATAGCAGCAGAATTAGGAGGACCTCTCAGAGGAGAAAGACGCATCCCTAGAGGACTTATAATGACAGCAAAAAAACATCCCTACAGGGCTCAAACCTTGACATCAAAAACAGAAAAATGTTCCATCAACCAGCTGCCAAACGATGCCCTAGAAGGAGGCTGAAAAAACAGAACCCAAACTAATTCGCCCCCTAATTTCATGACCATTTAGAAGGTCAATCATGAGACCAAAACAACAAAGGTGACTCGACAAACAACCAACCCGATAAGGTCAAGTACCATAAGCAGGATAACCACAAGGACAAACAAGATAGGGTGACAAGGTCTCTCTCTCTCGGTATGTGTCCTCACATGTTCCATACATCTACGGAAAGTTTTGTCATCACAGTACTAAAGGTATCATCCCGATGATGTGATCCTTCGGTCCTCAACTTCTTCCTGAGGTCAGGTACCTCATCAAAGGGTGGCCAGTCCTTTGATGAGCCGAACTAGGAGAGAAGGACATCACACATCATTACCATTAACAAATCTACAACATATTCCTCGATGGGAAACATAGAACTTGCAGCAACAATAGCCACAACAATATATACTTCAACAACAAGCTCTAAAAGTGCTGCTACAAAAACCAGAATAGCATCTAGTGGATCATGTTTAGAATGTGCAGCAGTAATAACATTATAACCATATAATCATTGTTTCCCATATATTCTCTTTGTTACAGGAGAAAGTGAAGAAAATCCCACCCTTTTCATTCAATATTTTCTTTCTACATTATGCCTTTTCATTTAATATTTTATTTTTACAATATGCCATACTGCATTGTACCATAAAGGATTCAATGGTCTAGCGTCATGTGTAGGGCATAAACAAAGAAACACCTTTCAAGATTAGTTGAGGGTATTTCCCAGGAAATTGTTGGTACAATTCATGGTATAGTCTATCATTATATCTACTGCTGAAATATAGATGTAGAGCTACAAATATGATCTTTCCTATGCAAAGTTGCAAATACTGGAAGAAAAATAGAGAATACATGCTCAAACTACTGAAATTTGAAATAGGGAGATGTCTACTGAAACATTTGCTAAAAAACCTTCTAATTTACTTCCAAACCACTGTATTTGCCATGAATCTGACAAATTTATGCAAAGACTGATATTTATGGAAAAGACATCAGAAAAAATACAAATCTATGCCTGATCTGTCAAATTGTTGCTTAATTGGACAAATATCACTTCTATACAACCAATATCTGCAGGAAATTGACTAATTTCAATTGTTGGGCATCTATTTTCATCTACTAGCTTTCAAAATTTACTGTCGTTGTTGAGATTCAAGTGAATACTGTATTGACAGTATGTGGACATATGAAAATTATGCCAGTTACATTAGAGAAATGTCAGTCTCGTGCCAATAGGTCTCCTACGATGGATGCATAGGAACCTAGTAAGCCAATGCATAGACCATTTTTCTCTTCGCTTAGCAATTCAGATCTCATAGTCAAGTATCAAGGAAATAAAAAAATATAAGCAAAATAAATGCAAACTTCCAAACTTGAAAAAATGCTCCAAATGTAAGAAAAAACAAATAATTTATGAAACGAATCAAACTAGTACAAAGGGCTCAAACCGCAATCAATTATCAAGGGAATAAAAATATATTTAACCAAAATAAATGCAAACTTCCAAACTTGAAAAAATGCTCCAAATGTAAGAAACAAGCAAACCATTCATATTTGCCAAGATATTAAAGCTAGAAATACAAGCAATTCCATGTACTTGAGTTTTAACTTTTGAATGAGCCCATTCTTGCTAAGCGGAAGTATTGTTAAATTAATTACTTAACCTTTAATACTAGGACGTTATCTATGGATAGATAGGTCCCAACTTCATTTCCTGTCACAAATAAGAAAAAAAAACAATGCATTAGTTAACTATCAAAACATCAAACTTAAAATAGCTTGCATCAAGGAAATGTAGCTCTAATATTACTATATTTAATACAAAGTAAAGACTATAGAACCTATTTTTACCTAAAATGCAACTTCAAATTTATGTATGGTAATCTTTCTCCCATCAAGAATTTTCCTTTTCCAACCTGCTCCAAGAATAGAGGAACATCGAAGTCAAACTAAAAAAAATCACATGATCTATTAAATTCCATTCATTATTTATACATTGCCAATGTATATTGGTTTAGATTATATCTTGTGGCATATCAAATTCCCAATTCTCATGTCGCTCTTCATTTTCTACATTTTGAACATGAGCTTCTGTAGATGAAATATCATTATGAGCCTCCAAAACATTATGTTCCATATCAAGTTCATTGGAGACATTTGTTATATTGTATTCTCCTCTTCTCTCACAATCGGATCGCCAGAGTGCCAGTGCTCTATTGAATGGGAAATTGGTAATGTCATACTTTGTTACATATAATCTTAAACAAGTATCCATATTCTTATCAAGCTTGTTCCTCAACTTTGACTTCAAGAATGACAGTGCACTAAACATTCTTTCATCCTCCACTGATCCCAAAATCATGGTTTGACATAAATCGACTAATTTGAAATACTCTAACATGTTTTCTTGTAGGCATTGACTTTCACCTAAAATAGTCCATAATTTGATTACTGCACCATATTCTATAGGTTTTGGCAAAGTACGATATTGATCTGACATTGTTTGAGCAAAGCAAGTGGCTTGTTGATATAATTTTGATGAATCTAATATACCTCCAATCTCTTCTCCTTCTACCTTAGCGTTCCTGCCAAAGTGGTGAACTAAAGTATTCAATTTTGCTAGAAAGTCGACTTTTAAAGGATCTATTTCTTTTTCAAAGTTCCAATAATGAGGGTATACCACAGACATAGCTTCCAATAATTCATCTCGAGGAAATCGTTCTCTTATCTCTAATGATAGTGATTGTGCAATTTGTATCAAGTTGCGTCTCACTGAAATCACAATATCATTGAATTGGTCTCTTGACACATGGCACTCTTCGGTGGTTTGTCCCCTCTTAGTAACATAATAAAAGGGAACCATATACCCACGCACTTGCATACATAGTCTCCCTTTTTCATCAAACTTCAAATAATTTTCACTCTTTTCTATATCAATGATAGTAGTCCAACCGTTAAATGTTTGACCCGTAAAAGAATCTGGCATCCTATACAAATTATCCAATGCAAGGCATGCCAATTTTCTTGCATTTGTGTACTTTGCAATATACATTGTGCGACTCTGAGCCATTTTCACAAGGACATTCATTTCATGAAGCAAAGGAAGAATTCCAGGCAATGTTAATAATGTCTCTATATTAGTTAGTCGAAAGAGACGCTCTTGAGCTTTGTCTACACTAAAGCGATGTTCATACATCACCCCTACCAATGATCGGTATTCACTAAATAGCCTTTGGGATGGTCCATTCAATGAGATCCATCTTGTATCGACATCTTTTAATAGCTTTTTTCCATCTGTAACACCATCAGCAAATTGTTGAAACTCTGTAAATCACTTGGGACTACGACAAAAGTATGCATGAGTCTCACGTACAAGTTCTTCAACTTTTGAAACCAGTGGAAACTTACTTACTATTTTAAATGCAAGATTCATCCTATGAGCCATACAATGAATACTAATCATAAAAGGTGAAGCTAATACTTGTAGTTTGACACAAATACCATTCCTTTGTCCTTGCATGATTGATGCTCCATCAGCTCTGACACATACCAACCTTTTTGCAATCATTAAATCATCCATACCACCAATTTCCTTCAAAGTCTTAATAACAAGTTCATAAATATTTCCAGCTGTAGAACTCTTCTTCATTTTATGAATCCCAAGTAAATATGAATGCCTAATATGATCATTAACCATATAAATACTCATGCAGATCCATGAAGTATTATCAACAGCTGTAACTTCATCCAAAGATAGTGAAAAAAACCTAGCATTTGCAATCTTCTCTTTCAAATCATCTTTTTCTACTTGAGCTAGATATTTTTCCCATTCCCAACCACTCGTTATAGACCAATGAGAAGATGGAAAATTCGATACTTCAAGAAAAGATACATAGTTCTTGTAATCTAGATAATCTGTCATAGGACGACCTCTAGATAAGATGTGAAATACAGTGCTTAATTGTGTCGTCTTGGATAACAAATTTCTCTCCATTGTCTTTCCAAATAGAGATGTGATGGTCCCTCCACTTGCCTCGAGTTTACTCTTGCTTATTAAGTATTTATTATATTCTTCTTGATATCTGAGATGTCGACAGTCATCAGAAGGTTTCCATTTGGTAATAGACTTCTCCTCGCCATTTTCAATTTTCTTAACATACAACTGTCCTGCATGCTTCTCTATTGTATCTATCTTCATTTGCATTTTTACTACCTTTCCAAGTTTCCAACTACATAAAATGCATTTAACTTCTTGTGAAGCCTCTTTCTCATTTCTTGGAGGTATTGGTTCAATAAATGGAAATTTTGAGGCCCATTCCGATTGGAATTTTCTCCCTATGTCCCATTGGCCTTTTTTCCTTTTTCGTGATAATGAATCATTTTTGTTGCCTTCCAAGGTAAAACCTTTAACATTGTCATTGCCAATTTCTGGTTGAATTGCATTTATCCCAATTTGTGCACTAGAGGAACCCTCAACATTGTCATTGCCAATTTCTGGTTGAATTGCATTTATCCCAATTTGTTCACTAGAGGAACCCATCCTATCATATGTTATATGGCTATTAGCTGGATTCTCAGAAGAGTTGACATTTGTCTCGTTGATGGGTTGCTCAAAAGAGTTTGAATCATGAAGAGAATCTAGATTCTTGGATTGAGGCTTCTGAAAGTATGATGATACATCCCTCTGTTTTGATGCTTTCTTTCCACAATCCTTGTTTGACATTTCGTTGAATATTCCAAAATTATTAAGATATCAAATCAATTTAGAAACCCAAAGTGAAACCTGCATGAGAAAAATGATATAAAATTAGTACAATTTGTAAGTTATCCATGATGACATGAATTCTAGAGGCTAGAAAATTTGAACCTAGTAACCAAAACCCATCCAAGATTAACTTCAAAATTAGACATAAATCCATCACGGTCTTATGATGAGAGAAATTGAAAAATGTGATCAACATAACCATTGCTAAACATTCTCATTCAAGGGTAAAAATATCACACAAAAGAATAAGAACATCTAAATAATCAAATTCAAGCATGAAAACAAACTTGCAAGCCAATATAACAGCAGCGAATTAATGCATAAAACCAAATCACTTCAATACTTGCTACATGTGTTCAATACTTGCGAATTAATGCCATTTTTTTTCATAAAGATGGAATGGTAAAACATGTGTTCTGGCTTTGTCCTTTTAACAAGCCTTGGGAATGGTCCTCAAATCTTTGTTGTTAGCATCTTACCCACTTCCATCACTTGGAAGTCTGCACTTCTTGGTAACAAGATCCCAAGGGTTCTTTATATTGAAAACAAGTTTGAAAAATTCAGATTGAAAGCCTGCAAATATAAATTTATGAAAGGAAAGGGTATCTTCCAAGTGCCTAATTTCATACAGAAGACTAAAGCAGAACCGAGGATAAGAATCAAAATTCCTAATTTAATGCAAGTAAAGGATATTCTCTGCTTTCTAACTTTTACCTTCTCTGGTTTACTTTATGTATGGAAAAACATTCCTTTCTGGACATACATTACTTTGGGTTTCCTAGTTTCCGTGTTGGAACTTCAAAACTTGCACATAAATTTGCAATAATAAAATCCCAACCATAGGTACGTTTGATCTCTTCTGTTTCTTAACGTGAATGGAATGCATATCTAGCTTGAATGTTTGCGAACATATAGCAATCTTGTGATAATGAATTGACATCACCCCTATTTAACCATATTAACTTAATGGTCGTGCATTTTTCGTGGAACTCTTTTAATTTGCAACCATATTAACTTGATGGATGTGCATTTTTCTTGGGAACTCTTTTGATGTGAAACCATATTAACTTGATAGATGTGTATTTGTTTGGGAACTCTTTTTGATCTGCAAGGATGAAATGAAAACAAAAAAAAATCTAGTTAGGAAGATATTTTACAAAACATTTGAAAAGCAAAGAAAGTGATTGTCTGGTATGAACCTTGATTTTATATGAGGAGGAAAATAGATCTTTGCTTAAATATTATTTACAACTTTTTTAAAGGTAAAGAAGGTGTTTGTTTTGTATGTCTTGTATAGTTTGAGTGAGTTTAACGGTTAAGAACATGTGTTTCCTCCTAGGAAGTTATAGGTTCGAATCCAAAGGGGTAGGGTATGTGCACATCTAGACTTTAGCAATTACATTGCTTCGCAAAGCAAGTCCCTTGACACACAAATAGAAGACAAAAGAAAGCAAAGAATATAAATGGAAAATAAAATAGAGAGACATGACCAAAATCAATTCCTTTTTATTAAAAATTTCCTTTGTACAACAATACTCCTTTGATTAAACTTCTATGAAAAACTTAACCAAGATTGTCCAAAGCTTGCCTTGACATTTTCCAGATTGTACAAAGACAAGCCAAGATAAGCAAAGAAGGTGAAAGTGAGAGTTGAAAAACTTGACTTTGGGAATACTGATAAATTTCTCTACAACTTCTATTTTCATGCAGTTTTTTTGCAAAAATAGTGTTTAGGAAAACCTCTACTAACTGGAATGTAAGAAAACAATATCGCTGAAAGAATTATGGCTCACCTATAGATGTGCACATACCCTACCCCTTTGGATTCGAACCTATAACTACCCTATAGTGGAGCTCATTCTTGAATCCCTGTATGTAATACCTATGAATAATGGTATAGTCTGTTGTTTCTATTATAACTGAGATCTGAAATGTGAAGAGGACTTTCCAAACAGGGATGGAGGTTACCAATACTACCCCAAAAGAGTGCTCAAGCTGTTATTTATTAAATTCTGTGTGGATTTGGGAGCATACCTCCTCATTTGCTCACAAAAAAGCTCAGAAATAGGACTGTACATTGTTGCCCTACAGTTTTCAGAGGTATAATATTTTTCCATATGTAATATGAATTGATTTTCCATGGTGAGATATACCATAACAACACTTTCTTGACTGTGTGTAGGATGCCTCTCTTTGTATCTGAACAGCTGCTAAAAAATCCAGTGGCCTTTTAGCTCCTTAAATGTAATAGTAAAAGTCAGTAATCAAGATGAAAGATGCAATGTAAAATATACAATAACTTCATCCATGATCTTTCACTTGATTTATCTAGAATTTGGCAAAAAGCATACCCAATATGCCCATTTCCTTACATCCTATTTGACAAGTTTGTATTACAAAACATTGCTCATGCACTGTTCCAGATCCTTCTACAGAATCCAAGTGTTTCAATTCAATTTAAACAGGCTAGGTTGTGTGATAGGACAGCCAACAAATAAGTCAGCGTCCACTTGGCTAACCTAACACAGTAAATCCAAAAATAGTCTCAAAGCCCCCCATTTTTCTTACATACTGTTTGAGTAGTTTGTAATACCAAACATTGCTCAAGCCCTGTTCCAGATACTTGTACAGAAGACAATTGTTTCAACTCAATTTAAATAGGCTAAGTTGTACAATATAGGACAACCACCACATAAAGATGCCATCCATTTGGCTATCCTTGCACATAGAAAATCCAAAAGTAGTCTCAAAGCCTCCAAACTGCTAATCAATCATTCATGACAACATGACACTTAGGCCTACCACATAAGTCTTCCTACAAGCTGTCTTAAATGTTGAAAACCTTTTGTAAAGAAGTGGAAGATGAAAAATAAGATGGACCATGAGCAATTGAGGAAAGAAAAAGCTTATATCATTCTATGATAAAACTTCAAAAAATATGAACAGTACACTTTCTATCAAAAATGAAGGAAACAACCATATTAAAACAGGAAATGGAGAAAGTGCCCATATAAACAGGATTTTGGAAAAGAAAACTAGAAAGGATGACAACAATCGGGTTGCTCTACCATCATGAATGTAATTTTTTTCTAAAATATTCTTACAATCAGGTTGCTCTCCGATGAAAATGTTTTCATGTTATTCCCTAATATGTCACTGCATCTGAAGCTAATATTAGAGGCAACAGACATGAGGAACCCCGTACAACGGGAAATGCACCAGCTGTGAAGCAAGAGAAGCCTTGCTTGTGACAGTGGGTTTGCTTCTAAGTTTCCTTGGGTTTTCCTTGTAGAAGATTTGAATCTCCCAAGAAACTTCCAAGAACCAGACCAAAAACAATTCCTAAAAGAGAAACATTTTCAACTATTTTCCTTGTGTTTCCAAGGTGTGTCATGCTTCAAATATGTGGTTGACAAAGTCTTTCAAAGTGTGGGTTGTGTTAATGCAACAACACCGCAATAAGGTGGTTGCATTGTTAAGGTGGGCCCCTATGCTAATGCAGTATTTTTTGTGGATGAGGCCAGGTGCATGTCTTGGGTGATTTTGATTAAATAGATATCCCTAAGTCAGCGATTTGTAGCCAAATATCTTCCAATTGAATTGATGATAACTTGTCATGAGTTGTGTACACTATCCATGTCAAAAGGGGTTTATGACAAACAAAATATTACTCTAGCCAGAAATTGCATTCAATAACCATTGCTTGTCCCTTCGTTCAAATTTTAAATCTAAATGTCGATGCAATCCTGAACTATTCCTTATTTTGCAACAGAAAAAAGGCCTTGTTAGACACATAATTGCTTAAAGTTTTAACATATTGGGTTTGATTTATGTATACATACATACTACATGTGCATTTGTGAAAATTACAGACATCTAAGTTTTGAACTAATGGAAACAAAAGAAAGTCATTCATTTATTTCGATGGTATGTACCTTTGGGTTATATTCTGCATTGCGATCATGAAGAACAATTTGTTTCAAATCTAGGTGGCAACCCAAATCTACTGTTGAAACTACATTTCTAAAAAAACAATGTGAAAGGTGAGAAGTACAGTCCATTGAAATTAATGATACCTTTACAAAGTAGAGCGAACAAACCAAAGGATATAGGTTCGAATCCAAAGGGGTAGGGTATGTGCACATCTAGACTTTAGCAATTACATTGCTTCGCAAAGCAAGTCCCTTGACACACAAACAGAAGACAAAAGAAAGCAAAGAATATAAATGGAAAATAAAATAGAGAGACATGACCAAAATCAATTCCTTTTTATTAAAAATTTCCTTTGTACAACAATACTCCTTTGATTAAACTTCTATGAAAAACTTAACCAAGATTGTCCAAAGGTTGCCCTGACATCTTCCAGATTGTACAAAGACAAGCCAAGATAAGCAAAGAAGGTGAAAGTGAGAGTTGAAAAACTTGACTTTGGGAATACTGATAAATTTCTCTACAACTTCCCTTTTCATGCAGTTTTTTTGCAAAAATAGTGTTTAGGAAAACCTCTACTAACTGGAATGTAAGAAAACAATATCCTTGAAAGAAGTATGGCTCAATCCCTCATGGTCGGACGTCTTGCTATCAACAATGATTGCTTAGTGCTTAAAAAATATGCATAATGAAAAGGGGAAAACTTATGCACCTGATAGACTCGCCCTCGAGGAGCGAGCCTTTGAGGAAAGCATGTTCGATCTCCCATCCAATGGCTCAAACTTCACTGGCTCACTCCTTGAGGGAAAATCTATCGGGTGCATAAGTTTTTCCTAATGAAAAGTGACAACAGCGGAAATATAAAATTATATCCTGGCCTTTAGCATACCTCTCCTCGAAATCAAAATTTGGAGCCTTTATTATATTGTACAAGCCTACTTAAAAAAAAAACTTGTTGGGCAGTTATAATCAGTTATAGAACCACAAGAATGTTGGGTTAGTAAGACTACATATCGGAATTTGGCAGTCTGGGAATCCTAATACTAATCTCTAACTTAAACTTTGGGTCCACTAGGAATTCCACTAATGGAGGAAAAGTCTAAAAATTAAACGAAACAAAGTCTAGAAAAATGACAATTGGTGTTGTTTTTCCTTATTGACAGCTTTTATGTGTGAATGAAAAGTATTGTGCAGTCTGGATTAGGAACTCATGGGTTACTTGAAATCACTTTTGAGTCTATAATCCCTTTAGCGTTCATTGATATTGCAGGATACCATCTCTCAGTAGTGATATATTATTCAGAATACAATATGTTCAAGGTCCTCACTACAAGTCTTAGAAGTCTGTTGTTTCTTGGTTTTCCAAAACTGGCTTTTGTGGTTGAATCCTCTGCCAAATGATGGACAATTTATGCAAAACTAGTAAGTTGACACCACCTACGGCTGTGGTACTGAACACAATGGAAGGATCATGCATTGAATGGTTATGACATCCTTGAGACATGGCACTCATAGCTGCAGAGTTGACTTCCATTGCATCCATATTATTTTTACTTCTAACAGCTTCATCTTGCTAGATCAATTTTATGTTGGAATCCCTATCTGAGACATATCAAACTCAACCCTACAAGAAGCTTTCATCATTGATATATTTGATGTACAAAGGAGAGCATACCATTGGTCCACTCTTCCATATTCTCCCTGAATATGACTAACAAGTATTGTACCCAACATCTTCATGAAACACATGCCACACCTTGAAGTTTCTACTTCTAGGCTCTAGCCAACAATGCTTACCAACCTTACTGGCTCACGATATTTGCTATGAATTATTTAGGTCCATTGAAATAGCTCCCTTGTCTTGACATCAACACTGTAGTTTAACTATTACAAAATTTCAATCACACACAAGACAAGTTCCTCAGTTTCAAACAAGTTCTTTGAAACTTAGGAACTTGTCTTTGAAACTGAGGAACTTGTCATAAGACACAAGACAATACTCCAAAGAAAAGATATAAAATCCAAATCAAAAAGGACAAATGCATAGCCCTTGATAAACATATCCCATAACAAAAAATTCAAAATACAGGATACTCAAAACCAAGTTTTTTCAACACCATAATCCAACGATCAGACTCCAACAAAATAGCACAAGAGTCAACATGTAATGAAATACCCAAACACGAAAAAGAAAGTATGGTACAAAAACAGATCATCTAACCACAGGCCAAGCCGAGCACACTTACTTGCTAAAATTGGTCCAATTGCAACTAGTGAACAACTAACTCCCCATGCACCATCGTCGTCTCCGCTCATGCACACCCAACAACTTGGACAGTGGGACACTGCACCTGTCAAAGAAACGAAGCATCAATTCGCATGTCTCCGTTGGAAAAATAGAAACCATTACTGAACAAAGTGCAAGAATAATCCAAACCCACCTCAGGGACAGCCACTCATTTGTAAGTGCAAGAATTACTTTCCACTCAGGGACAGCCACTGTAAAATTGTAACCCTTTCCACTCAGCCACCGTGAGGCGTGAATTGCTTTCCACTCAGCGACAGCCACTGTAAAATCGTAACTACACTCAAGCTTCATGCAAAGATGCAAATCATGCCATGGGTTTGTATGGGATAAATTGTTCACCCTTGCAGCGTTATATAGGGGAAAAAACGTCCCCATTTCACTGATTCAGGATTCTAGACCGTTCACGTTGCACGTTTTCCCATCTTACTAACCAATTTGGGAGCTAAAACCCCAATTTTTTCATTAACCGCGAAATGGGGAGGTCAAGACTCAAAAACAACATCGAATTCAACCGAAAACCTCGAATCCAGGGCGAAATAACCAACGAAAATGCCCTATGGTCCATGAAAACCTCGAATCCAGGGCGTAATAACCAGTGAAAATGCCCTATGCTCCATAAATCGGGGCGAAAAAACTAACAATCCCCTCTATAAATGAAAACCATGGGCGAACGAACTGCTCACGCCTCCATTAATGAAAATTTACTGGCGAACCCACTACCTTTGGACTCCATTACGGGAATGACGGGGGCGAACAGACCATTTCCTCCATCTTTCACTGGGCTAAATCGCGTTTTCCCTCTCTCGCTGGGTGGGCTATCAGATTTTTCACCATGTGGGGTTTCATAAAATGTGGGCTAATTTCTTAAATTTCAAAAAACTTGTTTAATATTAAAAATTCGCCCATGGTTTCTTGGTAACCCCTATAATTTCGCCCATGGGCTATAATTCGCCCCTAAAATTTTCCCTACCCTAAAACAGCTTTCTGCACACATGATGGCCATTATGAGTTTTTGGTCATGCCCTTTGGCCTCACTAATGCTCCTTCCACATTCCAGGCCTTAATGAATAAAATATTTCGACCCTACTTGCAGAAATTCATTCTAGTATTCTTTGATGATATCCTCATCTACAGTAAAACATGGGATGAACATCTCCAGCATCTGGATCTTGTCATGCAACTTTTCTCTAACCATCATCTCCATGCCAAGCAGTCTAAATGCGTTTTTGGATAGAAGGAAGTTGAGTATCTCGGGCACATTATCTCAGCACAAGGGGTTCGCGTGGATCCTACCAAAATCGATGCCATGAACAATTAGCCGCATCCTCAGACACTCAAGAGCCTTCGTGGTTTTTTGGGGCTGACTGCCTACTACCGCAAGTTTGTCAAGGATTATGGGAAGATTGCAGCTCCATTAACTGCTCTATTGAAAAAGGATGCTTTTACATGGACACCTACTACTCAGTGTGCATTTGACAAACTAAAACAAGCTATGTGTACTACACCTGCACTAGCTATGCCCGATTTTTCCAAGCCCTTCACTATTGAGAGTGATGCTTGCGGCAATGGACTTGGTGCTGTTCTCCTTCAAGATGAACACCCCATTGCGTTCACCAGCAAAGCCCTTTCAGGTAAGAATTTAGCTGCCTCTACCTATGAGAAGGAAATGATGGCTATTTTGCATGCAGTACAGAAGTGCCGCCCATACCTATTAGGGAATCATTTCTGCATCAAGACTGATCACCAGAGTCTGAAATATTTCTTGGACCAACGTGTCTCCTCCCCGGCACAACAGAAATGGGTTAGCAAACTCATGGGTTATGACTATGAGATCAATTACAAGAAGGGTAAAGACAATATTGTGGCAGATGCTCTTTCTTGCACATTTGATGTCCAAGGTTCTCTTTCAGCTATTTCTATGCCTGTTCCAAATTGGTTGCAATCTGTTCAACAGGGTTATGTCAATGACTCTTCCTTATCTCAAATCATCCAACGCTTGACCAACAACCCTTCTGCTGTACCACATTACTCTTGGGATGGTGCTTCTCTGCGATACAAGGGTCATCTGGTGCTTCCCCAGAGCACAGATCTTCAACAGGCTATCTTCTATGAACTCCATGCTTCTCCATCGGCAGGGCACTCTGGGTTCCTCAAAAAGTATGAACGAGCACGGCGTAACTTCTTTTGGCAGGGCATGAAAAGGACAATTCAACAGATGGTGGTCGAATGTGATACCTTCCAGCGCAATAAGGGTGAAACAACACTCCTTCCAGGATTGCTTGAACCCTTGCCCATACCTACACGGATTTGGATAGATATTTCTATGGATTTCATTGAAGGGCTCCCTAAATCTGGCGGGAAGACAGTGATTCTCGTTGTGGTTGATCACCTCTCCAAATATAGTCATTTTTGTGCTCTCATCCATCCCTATACAGCCTCCTCCGTTGCTCAAATTTTCCTAGACCAGATCTTTCGTCTTCATGGCATCCCTTCTTCCATTGTCTCGGATTGTGATGCAACTTTCACAGTCATTTTTCGACAGAACTATTTTGCCACACTGGCACCAAACTGAAGATGAGTTCAGGGTATCACCCACAAATAGATGGTCAGACTGAAATTATCAATAAATGCTTGGAAACTTATCTTCGTTGCTTCACCTCGGAACAACAACATCAGTGGGAAAAGTGGCTTCCTCTCGCTGAATGGTGGTACAATACCTATTACCACACCGCCTCTAAAATGACCCCATACGAAGCAGTCTATGGTCAGGCACCTCCAGCTCTTCTTCCATACACCCCCACCAGTTCACCAGTTCAGGAAGTTGACATGGTCCTTCGAAACCGTGATCAGATTCTTTGCATTTTGCGGGACAATCTTCACATGGCAAGAAATTGCATGAAGCAACAAGCTGATCAACACCGTTCTGAGCGCACTTTTCAAGTCGGCAATATGGTTTTTCTTCATCTCCAGCCATACAAAAAATCCTCCTTGAAACTCAAAGGGCGTCATAAGCTCGCTCCAAAGTTCTATGGGCCATATCGGATTCTTCAGAAGATTAGGTCCATTGCTTATAAATTGGAACTTCCTCCTTCTTCCCGCATTCATCCAGTCTTTCATGTCTCTTGTTTGAAGAAAGTTCTTGGCACCAACATCAGTGGACAAACGATTTTACCCGAACTGGATAAGGAAGGATCCATCCTTTTGGAGCCAGAGGCCATCCTCAATTGGCACACGCGTTAGCTTCGCTCTCGCTCTATCACAGAGATCTTAATTCAGTGGCACGGCATGCAACCAGAGGATGCTACATGGGAACCACTCCTTCAGATTCAACAACAATTTCCACATCTAAAGCTTTGAGGACAAAGCTTTTTTTAAGGGGGAGGGGATGTTAGGAACCCATGTCTTTACTTTGTTAGTATGTTGTTGTTGGACGCATATGCTTTGTAAGTCGTCCCGCAGTATTTGTTGATCAATAGTTTGTGTTATTGTTGTTGGTGCATATGCTTTGTAAGTCGCCCGTAGTATTGTTGATCCATAGTTTGTAGTGGCCCATGGTTTTGACCCATAGTATTGGCGCCTAGACTTAGTATATAAGTGTGTGTTGAGACCTATGAAGGACGGTGAAGTTATTTGTATTGAGCTTGCTCATAGGAGGTTTCCCCCTCGATGTGGCTTGTGATCAATATAAAAGTGATTCCGAGTTCTATCATTTGAGAATTCATATTTCTTTCCCAATATAGACTACTATTGTAACCATCAGGTTTCTCCAATTTTGCTTTCCTAAAATTTAAATTTTAACCTCATAACGCGCTATAAGATCAATCCACAATTCATCCACTGTGATTTAAATTATTGTACATTAGTAAGCTACAATAAATTTCCCTTAATCCAAGGGATTCAATCATTTATTTCTCATAATCATACCATATCCATGCCCATAAAAACTCTAGTGTTAAAACCCTAGCTATGATACCACTTTGTAGCATCCCCATCTAATAATTTCAATCATTGGATGGGTAGCTATGATTACATGCTTATGAATTTCACCCCCTAGAAACTAAATCCCCATTTTAACAATAATTTAAGCCACTCAAGAGGAATTTTTTTTTAATAAAATGCATGTGCAAGAGTGAAAATTAAAACTAAGCAGAAATAACAAGCACACTTGCACACAACATGCAAGATAAATGGTTTTCATGATAGAAAAAAACAAAATTTGTGCATATTCATAGACAACGATAAGTTACTTATCTTTTAAATGAAGAAGGTCCAATACATTTGTTGTGTAGGAGACATTTTTTACCCAACCATAGGTATATATTATAGTTACCACCCCAAATTTGATTTATGAGGACACCAAGGTGAAGGAAACAACTGTATGTTTATATCTCTCATCCCATCCCATTTTCTCGCATGCTCATCCAATCCACACTCCGTAGATAATTATAGGCATCTCATCTAGCGATCAAGTGGCCATCAATAGCCAAGGAAATATCTTCCACTACCCCACACAACAAATTCAAATTTCTCATGGACTACCAAAGAACATAGCATGAGCAACTTGAAGAGTGAGTGAGTGAGAGTGTTAGCTAGAACGAATGTCTAGGTCAATGTAAGGAGAGGATTTCGTGATGTGATGGTTGAAATTACTTTTAACATTAGCAATGTAGGACTCTTACAATTTCCATAATGTTGTTACTAAGTCTCATGCTCCCTTAACTACATGAGAGGAATTTTCAACTTGTTGCTTCCTAGATCCACATGCGAACGTGAGAAACATCTCAACTCACTGAGAGTGGCCTTGTGGTAAAGTGAACAATTTGGGTGGAACTACCACTACAACACTAAAATAAACTTAAGAGTTAATAAAAAAACTAGGAAATTAATCTAGCAGTATATCTTTCTTACACGTAAATAAAAGGATCAATCACTAAATCAAGTAAACTGCTTCAACATGTATATAACATAGATTAGTGCTTTAATTATTAGGAAATAAAGGATACAATTGCATAACTTAAAATACTTGCAAGATAAATCATCAGATTAATTTACGAGTAGAAAGAGAAATTTATCTAATTAGGAAGCAAAGTCAAATGGTGAACTCGTTGGAGTGAGAATTGACTTCCTTGTTAAATGGAGGATCATTGAATTTTGAACCTTCTTGTTTATTACTTGTGGATTATAAAGGAGAAAGGGAAGTTTATGATATACACAAGGTATGTGGAAATGAATTTGAATGTCAAATATGATACTATATGAAGAAGGAACTAGATCAAAGATAATTTTAAGAACACCCCTGAAATTTATATGTATAATAAATAAGCAAATAGGGAAAATTTGAACGCTATTTTATAAATCATATAATATGTATATATGGGCGGTTCTCCCTAAGAAAACCAACGATTCCCTTTATACTCAGAATCCTTACGATATTCGTTAAAAGTCATGGCCTCGGTGCTGGCAATAAATGCATCGCAGAGGCGATGGATGTTGCCTTTCCAGGGTTGCAGATCTTGCGAGCAAAAGGCAGCCATGGCAGAATGAATCATTTCGGCCAAAGTTTTCTGGATCCTTTTGATGGCGCGGAGTATTGATGCGGCCATGGAACCAAATATCTGCGCTTTAATGCTCCCCCGCCTCGGTGGAAACCTCTCCGCCTTTCCTCTCGCTCTGCCACTGAATTGGCCATGACAATAATAAATTTTATTGTCCATTATCTGGATTCACGGTCTGCTTCCTTCACTGTGTGCCCAGATGCTTGGAAAGCAGAAAACACAGATCAGCTGTGGGAAAAGCAAAGCATGATATGAATTGCTGCACGGAGACATGGGATGAATTTATAGGCAGCAGAACGGCTCAAATTTCGTTCATGAATTTGACTAGCACGTAACCGAAGCAACGCATTTGTTTCTTGAAATATTTCAATGGAAGTGCGAGGACTTTTTTGGGTCAATCAGACATCTGTTGTAAGCATTTACCTAATCTTTGTTGAATTGTTGGAAGCATACAGTGTATATGGATATTCATTTGGCATGATATGAGGGATACTTCCAAATGTCCATGCTATAATTTTCTTTCCGACCAGGTTCATGTTTGAGCTAACCGGGCAAATCGTTTTCATTTAAGCGACAAATAACATCAAACTGAGTCACCCATATACATCCAAACAGGGTTGGAATTTGATGGCAAAATGGCTCAATCACAGCCAAACAAAGTTGAAATTTGATGAGCAAAATGACCCAATCACAGCCAAACAAGGTTGGAATTGCGTGTCATGAACCATTTTGTCAGTCAATACTGTTTACATTTTAAACTTTCATTTAAAAAAAACAAAAGAAACATGTCTTTTATTTAGTGTCAAAGTCAATTTTTCACAAATGAAAACTTTTCCAAATTCCTACCCTGCATCCAAATAATATTCCAAACCAGTGAAGGCAAATCACATCCAAATAATATATATATACATCTCACATTTTATGAATGTGATTTTTTTTTTTTATCAATTAAAAAAATTGCCCTTAATCTTTTAGATTATCATTCTTGCCATTCATCTTTTTTCAAGCTTTCAGCTGAATCTTGAAAATGGGTAAAGTATTCACCAAAAACCCATGGTCAATAGTATAAACTTTAACACAGTGCTAATCCAAAAGATCAAGCACAATGTTATACAATGTGGAAATATTTATACTCAGTTAAAAATTGATTTGAAATTCAATAAACATTATTTTATATTTTATAATTGTAGATATTATAATTAACATTCTAAACTCTTGTGTAATAAAGATATTCAAAATTGTAATTTCAACAAAATAAAAATAATAACACATCAAAAAATTTAAAATCTTAAAATTTTTAATTTTTTTATATGTATATATCACACCTAAAAAATATAGTTTTTCCTAAATAATTTTAATATGATTAAAAATAATCGAGGTCAATGAAATAAACAACTCTCCTTATGATTATCTTTGTCTTATAAAATCTCATACTTCATAAAATCTTAAAAATCCCGTACTTCTACAACTCACATAAAAACTTCATAAAATCTTAGAAAACCTCATACTTCTACATCTCACATAAAAAATCATTAACTTATATAAAGAAGAACATCATACACCCGTGACAAATCTTGTTTGAACTATGAAAATTTAATAACCAATATTTGAAACTTTAAAACATAAAACATAATTTTTATCTATAATTCTGTCCCTAAACTATTGACTCTCCTTTAGTCCACTTAGTGACGTCTCTACTCATACTTAATCACCTCTCAACTAATAGTAGGCATTCCTGCGTATTCCACTAGAAATAACGACAAGTTGTATGAAGATGTTCCACTTTAAAAAAACGAGTCACATCTCCCAATGAGGATGTTCCATCAAAGGAAATAATCCAAACTAAATCATAAACTAATCCTAATCAAATTATAAACTAATATTTTAAGTCACTAACCCATTTACCATAATCACATAGTTATATATTAAATAACTCATAGGTTCTCGTAGAACTTGGTTAGAGAGTTTAGGAACCAACAATTCTTTTTGGCAAGTCTCAAGAGGTTGAGTAACATAATGAATCCATGAGCATCATGGAAAAAAAACAAGATATTAATTGTTTGTATTGGCATGTAGTACATGTTGACATGTATTAGAGAAATAAATTTGTATATTTGATGAAAGTAAGTCTATAATGAGAAGTAGAGAGTTATTCTATCAATTGGTTTCAAATCTAAGTTTATGGTTTTAAAGCAATTCACATATTTGAACATGAATATTATTCTTGAAGACTTTATATATGGGTCAAATCTAAAGAAGAAGTTGTGGGAGTAGAAGTTGGAGATCTAGTTTCTAGGTATAAAAAATGGTACAACTAAATAACTCTTGTGTTGGAATAAAATTTCACTTAAGAGAGAAAGTAGAGAAAATTCATTGAAACAAATTATCAAAACCATTGAGAAAGAAGAAAGCACATTGAGCACTAAAGAAAGAAGTCAAAATCGTTGCATGACATGGTCTTACAAGTTTTTTTAAACTAAATCTTACCTATCATTCATACATTTGTGACTTTGTTTAGAAATAAATTATTAATATGCTAACATAATTTCAAAACTAATAAGTGCACCTATGTGTATTTTGAACTAGTGCATCTCGATCTAGTTAGTTTAAGTACCATAATTTTTTGTAATATTTTGTTATTAGGGAATGCTTCCTTTTTCAATGTTCTTTCCCCATGGCAAGGTTTAAATTATTAGCTTGTGGTAATCGGAGGTACATGGCATGGGTAGTTCAATAAATAAATTGCTAAAGCCACTATTAGGTTTAAAGAGTCAATAAAAACAACTCTACGAGAATAACATGTTTATGAATCTTAAGAATGTAATTTTTCCAAAAGGTGCAATGATAACCATGGAGTTCAAAACAAAGGGCATCACTTAAAACATTGGGTTAAACTCATGGTGTCAAATTTTCAATTAAATTTCATTTCTTATTGATGAAAGTAATCCCCAAGATTTGTCTCCATATATGCCCTTGATTTAACGATGTTTTAATAATGTCTAAAGAAAAGGTTGGATGAAATGTATACTCGATATCACCTTTCAAAGACCTAGTTTCTCCCATTCTCCCATGTTATACTTTCATTTACAATGAACAGTAAATTCAGCAGCAAAGCAAAGCATTGTAGCTAATACATTATACTACAAAACATGGTCATTTATCAAAGGCATTGAAACTGCTAAAAAGCTTAAAGAATGGCAATTTAATGTACAAGGTGGAAAGAAAAGGATGTAATGAAACTTTGAACAAGGAGGAAAATAAATAAATAAATAAAAATGAAGAAAAGACCAAGAAACATTAATTTTTAGACCAATTGCAAAAGGATTTGGACCAAGCTTCAAAGAGGCTCATAGGGAAGGCACCCCTAAAAGGATCCAAATGCATATTATGGGACAACATATCAACATAAATATTTAAGTATTAGGATCATTTTGTGTTGATACCAGATGAATTAGATCTGCTAAGCACCTCATTGGTAGAAATCAAAAGGGTACCTGCAAAGTTGGAGAGTAAGCCCGATATAGCAAATAATGTAATAAAATTCTTGAACAATAGAACCAAAGCTTATTTGCAAGTACTAGGAGTCATTGACAAAACCAATGTCATAACGTAAACCAATAAGGTGAAAAAAAAGGAACCTAATGAGGCGAGCATAGGAAAGGGTAAATATGTAATGTACACAACCCTCAGAACCAAAATATTTTGTGACCAACTTGGCCCTAACTCAAAACTAGGAAAAACTAGTCAAATTCTGCTACAAAAATGTACTATTTCCAAACGATCCCAAACACTACCAAACTTAATCGAATTCTTCCAAAAATGGTATGCAATGCTTCTACACATCCAAATGCATCAAATAGACCCATTGAGCACTTATGAAAAACTGGTTATGATGGTTAAACAATAACAAACTTTTAGCTAATAAACCAAAAATTGCATACTTTTAGACTAGGAAACTAGTGCTTGCACATAGATCAATACATGAGGTAAATGCTATAGCTTTTCATTAAATATTGAACATTATTTGAGTTTACATCATAGGTTGCTATAGAAGCAACAAAAAAAGAGAATATATCTGCTACAATGAAAGGAAAATAGTACCCCAAAACCAACAATGAAAATAAGAGAGAATGTTGCTCCAAACATGAAATCTGCTTCACCAAGTGCACCCTCCAAGGCCCACATTCGACCCCAACCAGTAAATCAACCTCCTACAATGTGCCTTCATTCTAATATCTGAGTTATGTATCCTACAGGACCTGCCCCAATAAATATCTCAAACAATGTGTGCACCCTCCTCAAGCACGAACCATCAATGTAACTCCAACACTCCGACAAAACACCATAGATCTCTACTGATACCAAATAGATTTCCAAATACCTGAAGCTGAAATCAAACCAAAAAATGGATAGGTATGAATCTCTCACAACTGAATCTCACTCAAGGAATGTAAGTGATTCCTCCTCTAAAGGCTAGCTAGGGTGAGATATTTCATCACCGAAACTAGATGCAATAGCAAGGGGTACATCTCCCAAGATTGAGAAGCTCAATAGCCCTCCAATTCCAATCGTAAATTGTAAATTGACCAAAATCCTCTTCACATGGGCCTGCACTCTTTTTATAAACTCCAACAAACATTCCCCCCCTCATTCTATAGTTTTCTTCCAAAATTAATTATTAAATTTGGACTACATGAGAGAGTGGACATTTACAACAATTTAACTTGCTTCCTAATGTCATTTGACACCCATTATTACTTTATCCGATGGTGCCGAGTGGAAGGGCCGTCGCTCAACGGATAAAAGTTACTCTAGGGATAACAGGTTGATCTTCCCCAAGAGTTCACATCGATGGGAAGGTTTGGAACCTCAATGTCGGCTCTTCTCCACCTGGGGCGGTAGTACGTTCCAAGGGTTGGGATGTTCACCCATTAAAGCTTTCATGAAATTCGAATTGGTAATGCTCAACCTTGCTTGTGGCCCCCTCTTCTCCACTCAAGCGCTGTCATATGCTAAATTTAGGACCTTCCCTTGTCATATATGTCATAGAATCTATCATAAGTTGTCATAGGTGTCATAGATTCTATCATACCTTGTCATAGGTTCCTTTGGGGGTTACACTTCTCTAATTCTCCCTCCTTGGATATTTTTAGCCTACTTCCACTTCATGAGTATCTTTGGGAGTTACTCTGTCACATACCCAAATTCTGGATATTTTATTTCATGAGAAAAACATTATGTTTTATGTCATTGTAATGTTTTATGATTATTGACCAAGTGGGGTTAAGGACATGACTGTAATTAAATACTTTAATATTTTATTATTTATAAATAAAAGAGGAGACAAATAGCCCAAGGAGACTGTTGAAAGAGTGCTCATTGACCCACTAGGAGGAATGAATTGGGGTGGAGAGCAAATTGACACTTGGAAGCATTGTCAATGCACCTCTAGCTATTGCAGGTGGCAACTTCCCTACATTAATGGTCATGTTCCCCAAGAAAGTGGAACAAAGCAGGTGGCTCAATAATTGAAAAACTGACCAAAAGACCTAGGCAACCTATTCATACCCATTGAATTGGAGAAAGAGGCTAATCACTTTTTACCTTGTGATGAATTGGAAACTAGAGGGAGAACAAGTGAATCCGATGAGGGGAAAGCTAGAGGGATTGATTGAGATAAGCTTGTTAATCTGAGTTAGTGCTACTTCATGCAGAACTCAATATTGCTAAAAAGCAGAAGTGTCATTCTGGAGTATTGTCAACATCACTGTTGAGTTGTAGAGGATAACATTTGCATCCACCTAGAATCTTCACTCTAGTGGTTCAGTGAGTAGGTTCAGGGGTCTTAAGGAAAGTAACTTGGCTGCCTACAGTAGTTGGTTGGGACGAACGGGCTCCCTTGGGTGTTTGCTTCATTCTTCAGTTTCTAGGTTCTTATCTTCTTATGTATTTGTTTTTACTATGTATCTATTTTTGGAAATGTTTTAGAATTTTAGAAATTATGTAGAGTTATTCCAATTAGTTTTAAGAGCTAGTTATGAATGGGAATCTGTACTGTTATTAAAGAAATAAAATTAGAAATGCAGAATGATTGATTAAATTACTTTTCTGTATTTTTCCACACACATTGCGTGCCGTACTCTAGTACATAAAAGTTAGATTAATGATAGATTCGAATGATTGATCATCATAGATTAAACTCTGTTTTATTTCAGTATAAACTCTCTATCTATATTTCAGTCAATACCTCTTTTACTAAATGCAGAAAACATAGTATTTATTTAAGTAAATAGCATTTAAACAGAAGCTCACTACATAGCATCATATTCCATATTATAGCAATAATGGCATTCGGATAATTTTCATATTCAACATAATCTAGATTAAAAGCATATTTTTATTGTTTATAAGTAACAATAATCAAATAAACATTTAAATGTTAAAAAATAACCTTTTTCAAAACCGAATCCTTAGATTTATAAAACAATATAAATACAAAACGTAATAGTATATCTTCATTTGAATGAATGGTAGTATAGAAAGCAGAACCATCATCAAAACAGAATTTTGGAAGTTCCTTATAACCATTATAATTGCAGTAACAAAAATAGTCATTATTTCTGAAATAGTTACAATCTTCATAGAATAGTATACACACGAAAAATATTTCTTTTTCCAACACAGTAGTATTAACGCACACGATGAGCCTTTTGATAGGCATCGCCAGGGTTTAAGAATTTTATTCTTATTAATACATTCTTTATATATCAAAAGAACTAATATAGACCAGGGCCCGTGACCGTAGAGGCTCACCCTACAGGATCTTTTCTTTATGAAATTTTATAGACGAATGTTACAACATTATATAAACACAAATATGCAGGGTCGAGTTTCAACTCCCCTTAACTCGTTAAACTATTAAAATATATGAAGTATGGGTTCAAAACCCTTAACCAACAAATCACTAAACCAACAACATGATAAATAATTAAATTAGGGTTTCAATCCTGCCTCCATTCATTTGAAATGACGGCTACCATTTTATTTTAAAACCACATAAAAACTCAAATTGCTAACATGTTTGAAATACGGGTGTAGCCCTAGCAATTGTAATTTGCAGCTTAAGTAGTTCATTTAATAAAATAACAAAAATGCCGAGAGCATCCTTCAGGATGAGATTTAAACAATACATGAATTTCCCATAAAATATTTTCCTTATTAAAAATCCTTAAATAAGGTTCTTTACAACACTGTATAAAACAAAATACATTGAGAATCCAACGCAGATCAGGCTCATGGGTCCATCCTTCCACTAGTACAAAATGAGAGATAAGTGACGAGGCGACCAAAAAATTTGGTCGCCACAACTTTTTCAAAGGATAAATGACCAAAATTAAGAAATTTTAAGTGAACTGACTAAAAATGACCAATTTGGTAATGGGATAATAATTAAACTAAAAGTGACCAAGATAAATGACCAATTTGGCCAGGAGATAAAAACTAAACTAAAACTGAACACATAACAATTGGCCATTTTTAGTTGTGTCATTCCGGCAATGAAAAATTATAATTTTGATAATGAATTTGTACAATTTACTAAAATTTAATAGTACACAACTTGGATTATTTTTCAATACATGTCTTCCAAGGGATCATTTCTTTGAGGCCATCCCGATACCTATTGTGTTAAATGATAGGAGTACCATTGAGATGCTCATTTAGGAGTTTCTCTACTAATTAGTGCCTTGGGTGTGGTGAGTTGATATCTAGATAATACATCATGTCTTGCATATAGTTTATCAAGTGATAGATGAGTTCTTCTAGTACATGTGGTTGAGTCGAGTCTTATATATTTGTCGTCATTCCCTTTTGGAATTGTCATATCTTGAAGTTAGTGTCACTTCATTGAACTTGTTGTACTGGTTGTGTTCATATTTTGTTTCAACAAAACCATCGTCGTTTGACCATCTCGGCAGTCTGTTAAAGTTTCGACAAGTGCATGTATTTTGTGTCATGCTAGCTAAAAATCATCAATTTCACAACCTCCAATAATTCTCCATATGCATTCATTCACCATGGTTCTCTTTGCACCTGAGATCGAAAATATTTAAAGGCCCCGTGGGTACCTCCCTTACAAGAAATAGCCAATATCCTCCATTTTGAAGAAAAAAAATTCCTCTATTTTTGTAAAAATCCATTTGTTCCCATCTCCTTTAATAATAATAATAATAATAATAATAATAATACCGCCATAATCCCACCTAACCCCTTCTCCTTTCACATATAAAATAAATAAATTATCAAAAACTTTTTTTCCTTGTATCTTGTCACCCATATATAATATTAATATATTGTATAGTTATTATATATATATTTATATAATTAATATATGACGTAACTAGTATTAACCAATTAAGAAAGAAAAAAATATAAACAAAACAAATGTAAAAGATAGAGGAAAACTAAAAAAAAAATGAAAAGTGAATGAGGGGTAAATAGAAAATAGATATCCTTTCACCCATTTATAATATTAACATATTGTATAGTTATTATATATATATATATATATATTGATATAATTAATATATGAGGTAACTAGTATTAATAAATTAGGAAAAAGAAGAATATAAACAAAAACAAATGTAATAAATAGAGGGAAACTAAAAAAATGAAAAGTGAATGAGGGGTAAATTAGAAAATAAATTGAGAGGGAAAATAAAAGAAAATGCATTGTTATTTTGTATTTATGCATTGCGATTTTGGTAAGGATTGCTCAGGTGAGTCGGGGACGTTTTAGTTAGCCATTATACAGCTCCAATTTTTTTAACAAATTTTGGGTGAGTTCAAAACCCTACCTCAACTACTGCAGTAGTTACGGTACGGCTCTGCTAATGGCGACTGCTTATTTTGGGTAAATCAAGCTTTTGGCTTGTTATTTTTTAAGCCAATGTAGTTTAAAGTAATGTGCGTTTTAATTCTCATGATGTGGGCAATTTGATTGAGATAGGGATGCCCGCCTTGAGTGCATGGGCTGGTTTCACGAGTGTTGGAAACCCTAATCCAGGGGATGAAGTATTTGTCTTGACAGGCTCAGTCACTAGGAATGCTTGTTGGGCAGCTCGAAACCCTAATCCAGGGGATGAAGTATTTGTCTTGACAGGCTCAGTCACTAGGAATGCTTGTTGGGCAGCTCGCCAAAATCAAAGGTTACCGCGTTGTTGGCAGTGCAGTGACCATAAGGTGCTTCTTCCTCACTGTTTTCCTCTCTTCTCTTGAATTTTAGTCCCCTGTCCCAATAAATCTGGTATAACCCATTACAATTTTATTATCTCTTGTTTCTCTTACAGACTGTATGCAAATGTGAGCCTAGGTTAAGCTGCTGAAAGAAGAATTTGGTTTTGATGATGCCTTCAATTACAAATCTGAGATTGACTGGGATGCAACTTTGACCAGGTAAGTGTTGAATGTATTTGGATTTTTTGGGTGAATCTTAAGGTACAAAATAACATAAGCAATGTGGTGCATTTAATGGTATATATATTGTATATGATGCAAATTTGACTAACAAATTTATTGTATTCAAATCGTTCGCAAAATATATATTCCTAAAATTGATCAATCTGTTATTTTCTGGATTGATTCAGAGATTTGATTGTTCAAATTGTAACTGCCAAGATTTGTTGAAAAACCATTAGAAATAGGGAATTGTTTGAGTGCGCATTATTCCTATCAAGAGAGGCTTGGAGACGCCATCTAATTCTGTATGTTTCCATCATACTAGAAAGGCGAGAAAAGCACTATTGCAATTAACTAGCTTGCCTTAACATGTGTCCATTTGATAAATGTGAAACCATTCTTCCATCCGATGATGTATACTTCAGACAATTTACTGGGATCAACGGACGGAACCCCTCAAACACTGAATCCGGTTATGTTGCAGACACCATAAAGGGATCACACGATTTAACCATCGTAGGTTTTTCTCTGTCCAAGGGCAAGGGTGTCGAGAATTTCCTTGCGAGCGAGACTTTTAACGTCCGAGGATACGACTGGGCGATTTACTTCTACCCCGACGAGAAAAACCTTGAAGACAATTCTCTGTATGTTTCGGTTTTCATGGCGTTGGTCAGCGAGGGCACCGATGTTAGGGCTAAGTTTGAGTTCAGGTTGATTGACCAGAGCGGCAAGGGGAGGCACAAAGTTCATATCCATTTCGATTGGAGCCTCGAACGCGGGCCTTACACTTTGAAATACTGCGGAAGCATGTGGTGAGTTACTTATCAGGGTTTTTGTCTTGATTTGCAAGAACTTAATTAAAGTTGCGTATATCATTAAAATAAAGAAATAAATGTTGTATGCATGGAGAAAATATAACATTCTGGAAGATTGTTTGTTTTTTATATCTATGCATCACAAGTTTTTGCACAGGCTATTGCTAAGACATCCTTCGAAAATAACTAAAAACTAAATTCTAGTAATATACGTGCTTTTAAGAAAAGTTTATGACCTATTTTAAATATTTCACCCCGCCACTTTGCAGATACCGTACATATTTCAATAAATTTCTTTAAAAAGCTCCCTATTTTATATTTTTTATAATTTTTTTCTTTATATAGAAAAAACTCCAATTCCCGAGAGCATAAAGCAAACCACAGAATGCATTTACAGCATGCTTATCATACCACAATCAGGGATTGCACAGTATAATTTCTCTTTTAGACTGTCATTAAACATCTTGGCAGAAGCGAACCAAGAAACAAAACCGAAAGACCTTAACTTAGATACCAAGGCCGCTTACAGAAAATAACCAGGTATGCAATTAACAACAAAAGCCCAAAACTATATCAATATCAACGGGGGCTTGTAGGTTGGTGAAACTCTTTTCTGGATTTGAAGGATCCTCTTGCTGAGCTTCTTCTGCTGACGCTGCTCTTATAGGAGTACAACCCAGACTCGATAAAAACTTGGTAATCCTAAGAAATTAAAAAAATTTACACAAAATTTCACACATTAAATTTTTGTTTTTGCTAAATCAAAGTATTGGAGTTTAAAAAATGCATATTGCTCGCTAGTTTGGTTTGGACTTGCTGTCATCGAGATTTTCTCAAGCTAAGTTGATTCTATTTGCACCCAATTTTGGCACCTGGCTCTGTGTGTGTGTTGTGAGTCTGATTCATAATCGACAAATCTTGCCACTCTGCCTATTGCTACGGTTTTTTGTTGTGATTCAAGTTTTGGCATGTAGTCTAGAACAAATGTTTGATCATTTTGGATCTTCTGTCAAGTAAAGCTAATCAAGTTCTTTATCTTTTACACCCTCTTCATTGTTTTCCCTTTTTCCTATTGTTTTCCATTTAGCATTGGGTTACTCTTGATCCTCTATAAAGGGGAATTATTTTTGCTTGTGTGTCCATTCTTGAAGAACACATACATTAGAAGGAATATATATTCAAGTATGTCTTACAATATCAAGGAATATCAAGGCACACGTTTCTTCATCCTTTCCCAAGGCCAAATTTGCAGATCCTACATACTAAGCAGACTCTCTCTCCTTGGTTACCTATGATAATGATCACAACTTTTCAAGAGAGTTTCCAGTAGCTTCGAAAGCAAACTCATGCCAAAATTCTAAAGGAAGGAAAGTTCATAGTAAAAGAATTTAAGCTATTCCCTGCCCCAATTCAAGTTATGGTCAATGTTCAACCGGTGTGAGAGGGAGATTTTGATACTGGGGAAGTGGGTAACTCGTTCCTAGTGAGGGAGCAAGGGCGGGTGCCACAGATTGGTGTTAGAGCGAAGTTAATGCTGAGTCATTTTGGTCAAGTTTCACAAAAAATTTCCTGTATGTTTTGAAGAGCTTTGATGTACGAAAACCTGTAGCATTCCGAGAAAGGTCAAGAGGTTAATCCTAACCAAGTGGTAATGAGACACTTGGGAATTTTTTATAATAATTGGCTAAGTATCTTGTTATCCTGTGGATCAGCACAAGCAAAATTCACATGATAATTATAAGCAAGCCAACCCTTGTCATGGTTGGAAGGCCTTTTCTTTTGGACTGGTGCTTTTCCAGTCACAGGGTGGTGTCTCTAAAGTCACACACTGCTAACGGATCTGAAAATTTGCATAGATAACATAGAAAACAGCACATCCAAACTTCTTTTATGATTTTCCTAAAGCAGCTAAAGAATGAGGGTAATTCGAAAATTATAACTTTTAATGGTTCAGAACAGATTTTAGAACTGATTATAACAGGAAATGAAATGAAAAGAATGCACATACCAGAATCTCGTGGATTCAATCACATGCTACCAAGAGACTATTTTCATCTAGTGGCCAACAGATAACAGGTTGCCAATGATCTCCTCGCAAGCAAATGGTGGTAGTGGTCTCGATGTGGTGGATGAAAGTGAAAAGGTTGTAAAATCTCTAGAACCTGCATATATGCTTATTTGAATAAGATTCTTAAAATTATCGTGCTGGAATGTGAGAACTGCTGCAGAATACAAGTATCACAGTCATATTACAAACATATTGTTTCTGGTTGCAAGTTCTGTGTTGAGCATGCGCACTTAATAGCTTCTTGTCTATAGCGGCTTAAAATCTGCATTTAACTTTATTGTTTACAAGTTACTTCATAGTCATATTGCCACCTAAAATCCACATTTAATCTATTTAAATTTATTGTTTTCAAGTTATTCATAGCCATATTATAGATACACAACTTGTATAGCACTAAGGCTTTGATCCAATGCTCATGAGGATAGCATCATGTTAACTTGCATGATTGATTACATGTTCACTACTTGGCTTTGATGTAATGCTCATGAGGACATCATGTGAACTTGCATGGTGCATGGTGGCAATGCACTATCTCCAATTGCCTTTTAACCAGGCGGTTTCAAGTGTTAACTTGACCATGAAGAAACCTCTGCCAAGAAGAGACAGATTCTATCCATATTTTAATTTCCAGCAATCAAGCTGCGGATTGTTTTCTTTTAGGGCCATAACCCCATGAAATATATATGAAAACCAAGAATCTCAGTTTAAACAAATCTGCCATCGCACCATCAGGATAGGTTTCAATAATTGATTTCGTGATGTGAACACATACTCAGCCTAGGAGAAACCTGTGGGCAGTCAACGCGTGAAATTTTTGTGCACTGGTTATTGTTTGTCGTTAGTTTGCAGGTTGTGATAATCTAATTTATATTGCACTGCATTGCTTTTGTTAATCAAATGAGCAGGCCAAAGGCGATAAGAAAGCACTGCATGCCTAAGAACATAGGGACATGATATACATCGTGCTACTTCACATTTTATTAGACATTATTGTGCAAAGATGTTCAACAATAAGTTTTGAGAAATGGAAGGCATAGAAACTGTACAATATACGGAACCAAACCAGTTTGAAACAATGTGACCAGAAATTTTAAGCTTATATAATGATCCAGTTTTGATGGCTCTCTAAGTAATGGGTAACAAATGCATGCTTTTGTCCATATCTCCATTTGCGTGAATCAGATCTCTTACTATTACTGCTTATTTTTCTTTCACTTTGATCGTGTTGGTGCTCTGGTTACAGTAAACTATATGGTCGAGGATGTCAAAGTTATGGGCTCATTTGATGGTTGGATATGGGAACACATGTTTATCATGATTGATAATCACTCACATGGATGAAAAATCAAGCATCAATTAGATAATTCAAACCCTAATGCATTACTTGGAAATCCTATAAAAATTCAAAAATAAGTAAAAACCAAAACAAAGAGAGTCCCATAAGTTCTTTTCTCATTTATGAGCATTAATTTTGATAGTGACCCTCTATTCTAGACAGGGTGCACCCACCATTTTAAACTGAGACAATTGAAAATGGAGTTGGAGCATCAACAAGAGTAGAATACTATCAATATGCTTCAATTTTTTTGAAGAAGCAGTGATAGAACATTTACAACAGAAAATGGCAACATTTCCTTCATGATTAAATTTATCACGAAGGTAAGGAAAAAATAGACCTTCACTCTGCTCTCTATTTGATGACGCAAGCATATTTAAGCACTTGCTTCTCCCTGGGAGTTAATTCTATTGATCCCTTTATTTAATTATGTTCACTTTATGTGCAGGGTTTGTCTAGAGGGGTTGAATTATACTCATGTTGGGTTTGCAATTTAGTTCAGAATCCAAGCTGGGAGTAATGGAATCACTTTCCTTGGTAAGATATACTTTGTAACCCTCATTTTTGCACTGTGGTTTCTGGGATGATATTATTATTATTGCTTTTAGTTTTATCTACGAACATCTCGGTGCCAGGAAAATGATATTAGGGTTTTCTTCATTTGATAATCCTTACAACCCCCTCTAGCTCTACATCTAGTATTTATTATTCCTTCCTCTCGACAATTTCTCTCGGTGAATTCGATCCTAATGGTACAAATATTGCTGGTGTTATCAGGAAATTGATCCATTCCCTCCAACATAGATCCATTGTTGTTGAGAAAACATAGAAGCATTCTGATGTCGGGGCCGTTGCAGAGTAGCACAAGTTCGCGTATGAGTTCCATAAGCTTTGCTTGAGACCGCTAGTGATCACAATCCGTATTCTGGATTTGTGTTTGGATTTTAATCCTTGTTCTCAAAAGGCACGCAGAATCCCCTGCCCAACTAGAGGCTTTGCGAGATAAATCACTGGCAGAATGAGTTGGAAAATGATTTGACAGTCTCCGATCTAGACAAGATAGGCTTTCACCATTGATATGAAGTCAACAATCTGAATGTTTGTTTATGGAGTCGTGATGAACACCGTTATGTTACACAATGATTGGGGGCTGCGAGGGGACTTTGGAAGCCACTAGATTCTGGTATGTACATCGTGGGCAGATTAATTTTGTTTCTTTCCCATGTTTAGAATGACCTGGATTTTCCTCTTTCTATTTTGAGTAATATTGGAAAGCTTAGTAATGGATTTTGCATTGGAACACAGGTTAATAGCAATCTCATAACCATCTGTCATTTTACTCTTCTATTTGTCAATTTCTATTATCAATAGGTGAGCAATTTGCAGGAAGATGAAGATGCCTCTGAAATCTTAGAACCATTTGTTTTGGATACATTTGACATAAGCAACAATTTTGTAAAAGTCTCTTAATTCCTTTGACAACCAGCTACCAGACAAATGCCAAATCAGTAGACAAATGCCAAATCAGGAAACTTTAAGAGAGTGATGAGTCTGATTTCCTGAAAGATATTTAATAAATTAATACTCTGACCATAACAAACTAAACTGTATTTTGAGAATATAAATGAAATGGATCTACAAGAGATCAACAGACTGAAAACAAACTTACCATCAGAAAAAAAATGTCCCCATTATCATTTTAACACTTGAGTAAGCACCATGTACAACATTTCTGCTATTTTCTGTGGTCTGACTTTGTGTGCTCTATTGGGCATGAAAATTGATGTTGCAAGTTAGAAAATAAACACTACTCATGAATAACATGATTGACTTCTATCTCTGGCACGCTACCAAGTGAATTGGGTAACATGACAAGTTTACGGAACTTGAATATGGAAAAAAAAATCTCACTAGGGATATTCCCGGTTCTTTGGGCCAGCTACTTAATCTTCAATATTTGTAAGGGAATGATATATGGGTTTTTTACAAAGGCAATCACAAAATTTAACTATACCCATTTAAACATACTATAGCATTTTACTTGGGGATAACTTTGGGAATATTAAGGAAAATGTCAATTGTAATGTAATGTCTCTAATGTAATGTAATCGCAGGCAAAGGTGTGCCCTTATAATGTCTCTAAACCTTGAAGCTGGAACCCAATTGAGCACAACAAATGGACAAGGTGTGTAGCTTTATTGCACATGTCTTCTTCTAGATCTGAAGGCTTTTCTTTTAAAATTTAGTAAACATCTAGTTTATGTTTCTGGTGATACAATGCAATTTGATTACCGAAAGGATGTAAAACTGCAAGTTTCCTTCATGTAGAAGTGATGTGATTGTCATATTATTGATACTTTTTTTTTCAGATAGTTTCCATGTTACAATTAGCATTGTACATCTAAATATCGAAGCATTTTGAATATATTGTGTTTTCAACTATTGATCATTTACTTGGAGTAGTTAATATTTGTGGATAACATGATGCAAAGTTCTCTCATACTTGGACTGCCTCTTGTTTGACATCAAAATAATCGTGTTGCCTTTGGAATCATTCTTAATCATGGAAGGTGTTATTTGATATTGTCCTTGCAGTTGGCTTGCAAAGTTTTTATGAAAAAACATGCTCATTTGGGAACTTGTGGTATTCTGTGTTTGGCTTCCTACCTAATATTTTGTCTCTCAAAACAAATTTCCTAGTGTTATGATTACAGGATTCCTTGAAAGGAACAGTTTGAATTGGCTGATACTATTTTTGCAAAAGCATGACACTTTTTGGTTTGTTTGGGGCAGATTAACACACTTATATCTTTCTAACAACAATTATTTGGATGGATCATTTGCATACATAGTTGAATCATTGCTTTATATATCTCAGGTCTAGGCTATGACCATCTCAGACCAACCTTCCTTTTGATGTATATAAAAATAACGGAGAAGCAAATTAATGCCATAGAAGACAATTATATCTTTATCTCTCATTGCAACTATCCATCCAAAGTTGTTGTTGCCTTGGAGGATGTCCTTAAGTTGAAGTAGGGGACTTCATATAATGCCAATAAAGCTATGGATTGAAATACTTGATGTCTTGCAAGGCTAAGTTGACATTCTGTTTCATGAAATCTTGAACTTTATTCCTTTTCATGTTTAATGCAAAATTCTAATAACAATATTTGGTTCTCTTTGCAGATGGAATAGCCTTGGAAACATGCCTTGCGTGTTGCTACCATCATAATTTGAATGAACACAACATATCCGGTTTCATGGCACCATGTGAAACTGACATATTAAATTGGTCAATATTGAAGATTCTAATTTTCCCGTTTGCTACCATCAAAGTTTGAAAGTTTGAATGAACATAGCATATCCTGTTTCACTTTCATGGCACATGCGAAGACCACATATGAAAATGCTTGATATTGAATATTTTAATTTTCATGCTTCCTTCCCTCAGAGTTTGAATGAGCAAACCTTTAACACCACATGGCATGAACTTATTCCTGCATATAGGATTATGAAGACATCTTTATGGGCTACTTGAGTGATACATGTTGTTAAATGGTAGTAAAAAATGCACCACTAGAGCAACAACTTAATACACTAGTTGTAAGATTTGCATATGATTATGATTAAGAAACATTGTAGAGACTTCTCATAACTCATCACTATGAATCTGCGTGCTTCTGATTTAAACAAACAAAGAAAGCTTCCCAATTATTCACGACAAATCCACTCTAAATTCTAATATAGAGCATTCTTAATAACTGCAAGGTGCACGACCCATAAGGAATTCTATTTAAGGGTGCTATCTCAATGGTAGAGCACCTGCCTTATAGGCAGGAGGTTGGTGGTTCGATTCCTCCATGCCCTATTTATATTCTGAAACCACTAAAAAAAGATAAATGACTAAAAAAATGACCAAAATTTGCATATAAACGACCACTAGTACAACATGAGAGATAAGTGACCAAAATATGCATATAAATGACCGTTTTTGAGTTGGCGATCGCTGGTAGCAAATTAGCGGTCATTTATCATGTGACAAAAAATGTGGTCATAATGACCAAATATATGACCACAAGATAAGCTATAAATGACCAAGCTAAATATGACCACATTTTTGGTCACATGATATATGACAGCTAATTTGCTACAAGTGGTCACCAACTCAAAAGTGGTCATTTATATGCAGATTTTGGTCACTTATCTCTCATTTTGTACTAGTGTTCGGGTCACAAATGCATTTCAGCTTTCAAATAATAAAAACGGATTGTATAAACTTAAACACCGGAGGGAAACGTCATCTCAACACAATACCATTCGATATCATCGACTGTCATCACCAATATTAACAAAAGTTCGATTCATGGTTTGTAAAGAAACGCTGAGGCTTACCAGTGCAGATTGTTGGAAGCCACGATGGATTAGATGCCTGGAAGTGATAGCAACACAGCATTTATGGAATCCTGTCACTCCATGACCCACATAACATAAAATAAGTTTTAGTAACAAATTATTTTGAGAAAGGATGAATTAAAACGACAAATGTTTGGCACCGTGAGTATGGTCTTACCTTTCTTACAATATTTTTTTTCAACCTGCAAGCTTCCATCTGTCAGATGCAAACCGCCATGGAAGACCCTGAAACATCATAAAGCTGGCAAACCCTACCATTTCGGGAGCCTGTCGACCTCCACTACCTTCTTCGCATAATGGATAAGCGAAATGAACCTTCTAAGGGTTTGTTAGTCACTCAAAACCCCGGTTAGGGTTTTTCCCAAGGCCCAATGTGTGTCACGTGAAATGGCTGCCACGTAAGTGCCAGTTAGACTTTCCACTTCAACCACATTCAAGATTGTATTAAAGTCTCACCTGCCAGCCAGCGAAGGATCCACTACAAGGTTATTACATAAAGACTATACATCATATAATTCACAAGGTTTACGAACATGTGTTCATATAACCAAAGTCTTGTATGCTCAAGTTTTAATAATTTGCATCATGGCCAAGGTTAACGCCCTGCTACATGCAAGTTTAGACATATAAGTGCCATATACTATATGAGATGCGACTATATGTTAATAATCTTGAAAACAATGATATTAACAAGGGGTCAGCGATATGTTAAGTCATCATCATGAAAACCATAAGAACTATCCCATGTATAAATTTATATTAAAGTTTAATATAAAAGAAAAATAGTTTAATATTATATGCTTAAATTTTTAGTTTCTAAAGTCTTTAAAAGGAATTAGCATATTAAGCTAGGGTAGGACTTACCCTAGGTCTTTTAGGGTTTACCCTTAATTGTCGATAATGCAAATCATAAAGTAGTTGCAAATACTATGTTTAAATTTATAGTAATTGGATTTGGAACTGATAATAATAACCTCACCTGCGATATCTGTACAAATAGGAGTAAGAGCATTAGCTATGGAAATAACTCAGTAAGCCACGGGGATTCAATAGGACCCCTTCATCAAGAAAATAAAAAGATTAGTAGCATAAATATTATACATCCGTTACGTCACTAATGTAGAATTAAACATTGATCCAAAAATAAAAGTCGACACATTAATGTTGTAAATCTCTGAGACAAAAGAAGCGACATTCATTTATGAGATAAAATATGCTAAGTATTAACATCTACTTTCCGACAGTAATAATTATAAACATTTATGACATGTCAAACATTTTGAAATGAATTAAGACGATGCATTAATAAATACAGACACAACATCTTAATTAAGATAGAATAGTCCTTTCTGAGACAACTGTCAATAAGAATGTATTCCGCATAACAATTAATTGACATAAATGCTAGTAAGAATTTTTTTTAAATTTTTGTAAAATTTGGGGATGTCACATGTGGTATCAGAGCATGGTTCAAACTCTAGGCCTGAAAGTGGCCCAACTTGCGCAAAAAAAATTCAAAATATAAATACATATACTAATTTTGTTTTTCAGTTTCAACACTTATTTAAGTTCGCAGGTATGGAAGGGTCGGAAGAGTCAGCTGAAGATAGGTCCCACCTTAATGGTCAAAATAATAATGAACAAGAACACATTAATGCAGGAAATATATTTGTTGAATTAAACGACAACTCATCTTAATTATTGAGAACTATAAGAGATTTAAAAACAGAAATAAACATTGTAAAAGAGGAGAACGAATGAATTTTAAAAGCTCAAGAGGAACTGAATCAAATCCTAATGGATAAATTCCATAGTAATGATAAAAATGAAAGAACGGAAATTAATTCTGAATCTGAAATCATGCCTTACCAACGAAAAAAGTAAAAAGCTAAAACTTATTGATTGTGGAACTAGTTCTTCTTCTGAAATTAACATTAAATCACACAGGAAGAAGCATTAGTATTCTAACAATAGTAGCGAAAGTGACCGCTACACTAAAAAGAAGAAATATAAACCATATGAAGAAATTTCTGGAGAATTTAAGAAGATTAAACCACCAACTTTTAATGGAGAAACATAAAAGAGTGAGGAAGTCGAAGCATGGTTGTCCAGTATGAATAAATATTTCCAAATATACAACTACTCAAGTCAGTTAAAAACTAGATTGGCAATTTATAATCTGATGGGTAAAGCGGATATTTGGTGGCAAGACTTGAAGCGGGTAAAGGGCTTGAAAGGGAGAAATATAAACTAGTTTTAAAAGTATTTTAAAAGAAGTTTCTGTCGAAACAATATTACGAAGAACGAGCTAAAGAATTTAATGAATTAAAGTTAGGTTCCATGGATATGAAAGAATTGAGCATCAAGTTTTTGAATTTATTAAGGTATGTGCCTTACATTATAGAAGAAAATCCTAATGTACAGATGGTCTTGAGTTGTCTACCCTCTCATATAAAGGACATAATTGAATATGACGATCCTAGAACTCTTGAAGAGGCCATAAGGAAGGCAAATATCTGTTATGAACAAAACAGGAAGAGGGAAGGCATGCCAAGCTGGAAGGCCAAGAAGCCTAATAATTTTGCGCAAAGAAAGAAGCATTACTCATTTAATCGAAATTTCAGAAATAATAACTCACATAATTTTTCTAACAGAAAGTTTCAAGGAAATAATTCAAGAAGTAATGCACAGCCAAATTATACAGCTGCAAGAAACATAGATCCACCTAATAATTATGATAAAGGCAACGAACAAAAGGAAACTGTAAAATGTTGGGACTGTCAAGGACCTCACTATGCATCAAACTAGCCACTCAAAAAGAGGACCGTCAACAACATACACACGATACAGGAGGAGGCTACTGTTGGTGATCTAGCAAGGGAAATTTCCAGGATTAATGCATCTTTGGAAAACAGACAAGCTGATCATCAAAATTCCATGGTTGAAGGAGAAGGTAAGGTGAAAAATAAACCTATATCTATTTTGATTGATCCAGGGGAAAGCCTGAGTTATGTATCTCCAAGTATAGTAGAAAAATGTAAACTGCATGTAGAAAAGTTTGACAAATCCTGGCTGGTTCAACTAGCTATAGGTACAAAAAGAAAGGTAGTTGATTTTGTTAATAACTGTGAATTGCTTATGAATCAGTTTAGAACTCAAGTAAAGTTAAATGTATTACCTTTAGGATCTTATGACGTATTGATTGGAATGGATTGGCTGGAAAAGCATAGGGTAGTATTAAACTGGTTTGAAAAATCTTTTACTTGCTTGAATGATGAATCTGAAACAGTAACAATAAAAGGAATTCCAAGAAAAAATTATGTTAGACAAATCTCTACTTTACAAGTTAAAAAGGTTGTTAGTAAAGGGTGTAAGTTGTTTGCTGTAAATGTAATTAATGATGAACAATCAACTAAGGAAGATAAGTTAAAGTTGGAAGACATACCCATTCTAAAGGAATTTTCTGATGTATTCCTGGATGAAATTCCAGGACTACCTTCGAAAAGGGAACTAGATTTCACCATTGAGTTAGTACTGGGAATGGTACCAAACTCAAAGGTTCCTTACAGAATGAACATTCTGGAACTTAATGAACTTAAATCACAGCTTAATGAACTCATTGATAAAAATTACATAAGACCCAATGTGTCTCCATGGGGAGCACCTGTTATTTTTGTTAAAAACAAGGACAAAACTATGCGTTTATGCATAGATTACCGCCAATTAAATAAAATGACCATAAAGAAAAGATATCCTTTGCCCCGCATTGATGATCTATTTGATCAACTGTGCGGTGCAACAATATTCTCTAAAATTGATTTAAGGTTGGGGTACCATCCAGTTAGGATAAAATATGAGGACAACTTTAAGACTGCTTTTAGAACCCGTTATGGGCACTACGAGTTCATGGTTATGCCTTTTGGGCTAATCAATGCCCCAACAATCTTCATGTGTATTATGAATAATTTTTTACATTGGTACCTAGGTAAATTTGTAATCATTTTCATTGACGACATTCTAATTTATTCTAAGACTAAAGAGGAACACGAAGAACATTTGAAGATAATTTTACAAGTGTTAAGAGAACACAAACTTTATGCTAAGTTCAGCAAATGTGATTTTTTTTAAGGATAAAATACAGTATCTAGGGCATGTGATATCCAAGGATGGAATCGCAGTAGACCTAGACAAGATAAAAGCTATTAATGAATGGCCTACCACTAAAGACGTAACTGGTGTATGATCTTTTATGGGAATTACAGGTTACTATCGTAAATTTATAGAAGGATTCTCTTGAATAGCGAATCCTATAACCTCTTTACAAAAGAAAGGTAAGAAATTTATCTGGGATAAAAAATGTGAAGAAAGTTTTAAGAAACTAAAAGAATTATTAACAACAACACCTATTCTAAAAATTGTTGATCCAAACAAGGATTTCATCATGTGCACTGATGCATGCAATGATGGACTTGGTGGGTTTTAACACAAGGAGGTCATGTGATTGCATATGCATCTAGGAAGTTAAATATTTATGAGAAGAACTATCCAACTTATGACTTAGAGTAGGCTGCCGTAATACATGCATTAAATATGTGGCATCATCACTTAATTAGAAGAAAATTTACACTAATGACAGATATTAAGGGTTTAAAATATTTGTTGGATCAACCAAATCTTAACAGAAAGCAAGCTAGGTGGCTAGCTTTCCTTAGCGAATATGATTTCGAGATTCAGCACATTAAAGGTAAATAAAATAAAGTTGATGATGCCTTAAGCAGGAATGCTAGGCTAAATTTTGTATCAACAATTAACACCTATAAAACTGATCTAGAAAATCATATTAAGGAAGGAATTAGAATAGATGAAAAATATCAAAAATTATTTGAAAAGGTTGCTGAAGATAATGTTGAAAATTTAATAACAGATTTCAGAATTGATGAAAGATGATTAATGTTGTATAAAAACAGACTTTATGTGCCTAATGTTGCTAAAATAAAGTTGCTGATTTTAAATGAATTGCATAAAAGTCCATACTCAGGGCATCCTGGTTACCAAAAGATGATAACAATGCTGCGAAAGGATTACTTTTGGCCCTGTATGAAAAGTGTTGTAGTTGAATATATTGCTAGGTGTTTGGAGTGTCAGCAAATAAAGGTTGAACATCAACATCCAGCTGGACTATTGCAGCCACTACCCATTCCAAATTGGAAGTGGGAAATAATTAGTATTGATTTTAGAACTGGTTTACCTAAAAATCAGAAACATAATGATTTTATAATGGTAGTTGTGGACAAGCTTAGTAAAGAAACCCATTTCATACATGTTAAAACAACTTACAAGGCTGCTAACATTGCTAAAAATTTTATGAAACAAATTTTTCGTCTGCATGGGATTCCAAAAGTTATAATTTTTTACAGAGACTCAAAGTTTACAGGAAATTTATGGAAATCGTTATTTAAGGGTTTAGATACTACTTTAAATTTCAGTACAATGTTTCATCCACAAATGGATGGGTAGACAGAAAGAGTCAATCGAATTCTTGAAGATATGTTAAGAATGTATGTTAGAGATCAGCCAGGTAAATGGGAGGAATATTTGCATCTTGTTGAGTTTACTTATAATAATCATTACCAAGCTTCAACAAAACTCGGTCCATTTGAAATTTTATATGGTAGAAAATATAATACTCTTATTTCACGGAGTAATCCGGTTGACAGGATTATGCTAAGACCCGAGTTATTGAAAGAAATGGAACTAACAGTGAAACAGGTACAAGGCAATTTAAAAATTGCACAAGATCGACAGAAAAGTCATGCAGATTTAAAAAGAACTCCGAAAGAGTTTTAGGTTGGTGAGCATGTTTTTATCAAGGTAAAACCCAAAAAGAGTTCCTTGAAATTAGGGAGTTGTGCCAAATTAGCAGCAAGGTATTGTGGACCTTTTGAAATACTGTCCAGGGTTGGACTAGTAGCATATTAGTTAGCTTTGCCACCAAACCTTAAAGTACATAATGTATTCCACATTTCTATTTTGAAAAAGTGTGTGCACGATACTACTCATGTGATTAATTGGAATGATGTTCAGGTGGAACTAGAAGGAGATTTTTTGGTGGAACCGGATTATATCCTCGACAGGAGGGAAATTTCGCTTCGAAAATGCACCATTGGACAGGTAAAGGTAAAATGGAAGCACCTTAGTCCCGGAGAAGCAACCTAGGAGTTGGAAAGTAATATGCGGGTGGCATATCTAGCTCTGTTCCAGGAAAATGTAGAGGATGATGAATAAAGCAACATCGAGGACAATGTTAAATTTAAGAGGGGGTGTTTATCACATACCCAAATTCTGAAGATTTTATTTCATGAGAAAAACATTATGTTTTATGTCATTGTAATGTTTTATGATTATTGACCAAGTGGGGTCAAGGATGACTGTAATTAAATACTTTAATATTTTATTATTTATAAATAAAAGAGGAGACAAATAGCCCAAGGAGACTATTGAAAGAGTGCTCACTGACCCACTAGGAGGAATGAACTGGGGTGGAGAGCAAATTGACACTTGGAAGCATCATCAACACACCTCTAGCTGTTGCAGGTGGAAACTTTCCTACATTAATGGTCATGTTCCCCAAGAAAGTGGAACAGAGAAGGTAGCTCAATAATTGAAAAATTGGCCAAAAGACCTAGGCAATCTATTCATACCCATCGAATTGGAGCAGGAGGCTAATCACTTTTTACCTTGTGATGAATTGGAAACTAGAGAGAGAACAAGTGAATTCGATGAGGGGAAAGCTAGAGGGATTGATTGAGATAAGGTTGTTAATCTGAGTTAGTGCTACTTCATGCATAACTCAATATTGTTGAAAAGAAGAAGTCTCATTCTGGAGTATTGTCAAAATCACTGATGAGTTGTAGAGGATAACATTTGCATCCACCCAACATATTCATCCTAGTGGTTTAGTGAGAAGGCTCGGGGGTCCTAAGGCAAGTGACTTGGCTGCCTTTAGGAGTTGGTTGGGAGGATTAGGCTCCCTTGGGTGTTTGTTTCACTCTTCAATTTTCAGGTTCTTATCTTCTTATGTATTTGATTTTACTGTGTATTTATTTCTGGAAATGTTTTAGAATTTTAGAAATTATGCAGAGTTATTCCAGTTAGTTTTAAGAGCTAGTTATGAATGGGAATCTGTACTGTTATTAAAGAAATAAAATTAGAAATGCATAATGATTGATTAAATTACTTTTCTATATTTTTCCACACACATTACGTGTCGTACTCTAGTACATAAAAGTTATATTAGTGATAGATTCAAATGATTGATCATCATAGATTAAACTCTGTTTTATTTCAGTATAACCTCTCTATCTATATTTCAGTAAATACCTATTTTACTAAATGCATAAAACATAGTATTCATCTAAGTAAATATCATTTAAACAGAAGCTCACTACATAGCATCATATTCCACATTATAGCAATAATGGAATTCAGATAATTTTCATATTCAACAGAATCTAGATTAAAAGCATAGTTTTATTGTTTATAAGTAATAAAAATCAAATAAACATTTAAATGGCAAAATGAACTTTTTTCAAAACTGAATCCTTAGATTTATAAAACAATATAAATACAAAACCTAATAGTATATCTTCATTTTAATGAATGATAGTATAAAAAGCAGAACCATCATCGAAACAGAATTTTGGAAGTTCCTTATAACCATTATAATTGCAGTAACGAAAATAGTCATTATTTCTGAAATAGTTACAATCTTCGTAGAATAGTATACACACGAAAATAATTCTTTTTCCAACACAGTAGTAAGTAACGCACAGGCCGAGCCTTTTGATAGGCATCGCCAAGGTTTAAGAAGTTTATTCTTATTAATACATTCTTTACATATCAAAAGAACTAATACAGACCAGGGTTCGAGACCATAGAGGCTCACCCTACAGGGTCTTTTCTTTATGAAATTTTATAAACGAATGTTACAACATTATATAAACAAAAATATGCAGGGTTGAGTTTCAACCCCCCTTAAATCCTTAAACTATTAAAATATATGAAGTACGGGTTCAAAACCCTTAACCAACAAATCACTAAACCAATAGCATGATAAATAATTAAGTTAGGGTTTCGACCCTGCTTCCATTCATTTGAAACGACTGCCACCATTTTCTTTTAAAACCACATAAAAAATGAAATCGCTAACATGTTTGAAAGACGAGCATATCCCTAGCAATTGTAATTTGCAACTTAAGTAGTTCATTTAATAAAATAACAAAAATGCCGAGAGAATCCTTCGGGATGAGATTTAAACAATACATGGATTTCCCATAAAATATTTTCCTTATTAAAAATCCTTAAACAAGGTTCTTTACAACACTATATAAAATGAAAGACATTGAGAATCCAATGCAGATCAGGCTCATGGGTCTAGCCTTCGGGTCACAAATGCCTTTCGGCTTTCAAATAATAAAAATGGACCGTATAAACTTCAACACTAGACAAAAACCTCATCTCAGCACAACACCATTCGATATCATCGACTGTCATCACCATTCTTAACAAAATTTCGATTCACGGTTTGTAAAGAAATACCGAGGCTTACGAGTGCATATTTTTGGAAGCCACGATGGATTAGATGCCTGGAAGTGATAGCAATGCAGCATTTATGGAAGCCTGTCTCTCCACGACCCGCACAACAGAAAATAATTTTTAGTAACAAATTATTTTGAGAAAGGATGAATTAAAACGACAAATGTTTGGCACCGTGAGTATGGTCTTACCTTTCTTACAAGATTTTTTTCAACCAAGCTTCCATCTGTTAGATTCAAACCGCCATGGAAGACCCTGAATCATTGTAAAGCTAGCAAACCCTACCATTTCGGCATCCTGTCGACCTCCACTACCTTCTTCGCATAATGGACAAGCGAAATGAACCTTCAAAGGGTTTGTTAGTCACTCAAAACTTCGGTTGGGATTTTTACCAAATCCCAATGTGTGTCATGTGAAATGGTTGCCACGGAAGTTCTAGTTAGACTTTCCACTTTGACCACATTCAATATTGTATTAAAGTCTCACCTTCCAGCTAGCGAAGGATCCACTACGAGGTTATTACATAAAGACTATACATCATATAGTTCACAAGGTTTACGGACATGTGTTCATATAACCAAAGTCTTGTATGCTCGAGTGTTAATAATTTGCTTCGGGGCCAAGGTTAACGCCTTGCTACATGCAAGTTTAGACATATAAGTACCATATACTATATGAGATGTGACTATATGTTAATAATCTTGAAAACAATGATGTTAACAAGGGGTCAACGATATGTCAAGTCATCATCGTGAAAACCATAAGAACTATCCCATGTATAAATTTATATTAAAGTTTAATACAAAAGAAAAATAGTTTAATATTATATGCTTAAAGTTGTAGTTGCAAGTCTTTAAAAGGAATTAACATATTAAGCTAGGGTAGGACTTACCCTACGTCTTTTAGGGTTTACCCTTAATTGTTGATAATGCCAAGCACAAAGTAGTTGCAAATGCTATGTTTAAATGTACAGTAATTGGATTTGGAACCAATAATAATAACCTCAACTGCGATATATGTACAAGTAGGAGTAAGAGCATTCGCTATGGAAATAGCTAGGAAAGCCTCGGGGATTCAATAGGACCCCTTCATCAAGAATATACAAATATTAGTAGCATACAAATTATATTTTTGTTACGTCGCTAATGTAGAATTAAATACTGATCCAAAAATAAAAGTCGACATAGTAATGTTGTAAATCTCTGAGACAAAAGATGCGACATTCATTTATGAGATAAAATATGCTAAGTCTTAATATTTAATTTATGACAGTAATAATTATAAACATTTATGACATGTCAAACATTTTGAAATGAATTAAGACGATGCATTAATAAATACAAACACAACATCATAATTAGGACAGAATAGTCCTTTCTGAGACAGCTGTCAATAAGAATGTATTCTGCATAACAATTAATTGACATAAATGCTAGTAAGAAAAAATTTTAAATTTTCGTAAAATTTGGGAATGTTACATACTCTCCCCCTAGTGTGCCCTCCCTTTGCCAATCTTATCCCAAGGAGTTACAACTCAAGAGATGCCTTCATGATTGGATTCCTTCCACCTAGCTTGGGGGTTACACTTCCATGTGTCCCATTATTCATCCTTATGCGCCCCCTTTGGATGATTGGGATTATTCCACATCATTCATGAATATTCGACATTTATTAACTCAAAATTATGACCCACATCATCCATCATAGTTCAATTTGTTTCCCCTCATATAGTGACTATGGTCCAATAATGCCCTAGTCAAATTAGTTTCCACTCTAACCTATGGGAATTGGATAGGTTAGTGGAATGACCTTAGTGAGCTTAGAGAGGGGAAATTACAGTCCTCCCTACCCAATATTGCTTTTCCTCAAGCATTTGCAAACTTGGGTGTTGCAATACCTGTTCACCTTCCCATGTAGCATCTTCACTTGGTAGATCTTTCCACTGAACAAGGTACTCTCGAATGGTCCTATTTATCAACCTTCTTTCGCTTACCTACAAAATTATTTATGGAACCAAGACTGATTTTCCTTCATCATAAAAAAGAGGAATCTCTATTGATACTTTCACCTATTGGCTAGCTGCCTTCTTGAGACATCACACATGGAACAAATTGTGTATCTTGCTTATTTCTGGAATCTCCAACTCATATGTTGCTTCTCCAACTCTCCTCTAAATTCTATAGTGTGAATATAACCTTGGATTCAATTTTTCATTCCCCTTTACCTTCAATGATGACTTCTTGTATGGATGCAACCTTAAGTATATCAATTCATCCACTTGGAAACTATGCCCTATTCTATGCCTATCCACATATAACTTCTGTTGATTTTGAGCAGTTTGCAAATTATTTGTAAGCGATTTTAGGATGTCTTGGCTCCCTTGAATCCAATCTCTAGCTTTAGGGGCTCTACAATTTCCAAAAAAAAATTCAACAAAGGTACAAGCTTCATAACCATACAATGATCTGAATGGAGACATTCCAATGAATAAGTGGTAAGTTGTATTGTAGCAGAATTCTCCCAAATGAAGCCATCTAACCCAAGCTTTTTGTTGTCCTGTCACATAATTTCTCAAGTATCGTTCTAGCCACTGGTTGACTCTCTTCATTTGACCATCATTTTGGGGGTGGTAGCTAGTGCTAAGGGCCAAATTTGTTTTTGCCAATTTAAACAATTCTTGCCAAAATGCACCAGTAAACTTGCTATCTCTATCACTAACAATAGTTTTTGGCAACCCATGCAATTTGAAAAATTATCTAAAAAATAAATTAGCCACTTGGGAAGATGTATAAGTGGATGGCACAACAAAGTGATGAGAAAATTTAGTGAGTCTATCCACTACTACATATATGCAATCTCTACCTATGACCTTGGGCAACTCGGTGATGAAGTCCATTGAAATGCTCTCCCATTTTTGTTCTAGAATGGGTAGAGGATGTAGTGGGATGTGTATGTTCTATATTATTTTTTTGACATGTATTGCATTCCTTCACATACTTCAATACATCATTTTTCAGCTCTTCCATTTGAATCTTTCTCTTATTTGCCTATATGTCTTCAAGTATCCCAAATGACTTGCTAGTGGGGAATCATGAGTTGCTCCCAAAAATTTCTTCTTCAAGGATGATTCAGGGACCAAATAGATTCTATATTTATAGTATATGACCTCATTGATGACTTTGTATTGGTGTTGGAGGATCCTAGTTGGACACCCGACTAGGTCCTCCAACCGACAACCTTGTAAAACATGTCAGAATATCTTGTCGGTCCCTACATGTCGAGTCGGCCGATTGAACCGACAGGTAGTTATGTAACTATTTGTAAAGTATATAAACAGGATGGAGAGCCGGATATAAGATAAGGATATATTTCCAATCATCTACGTACATGTTCTTTCCGAGTACTAGAATGACTTGTTTATTCCATCTCCATTACTTGTCTATTGTTCTTATCTTTATACATGCTTGTTTAATCTATAATATGTATCTCTGGTAACTATGCAATCTGCTCGACTACAACATTGGTTCCGTTGTTGGTGATACATTCATAGGATGATAATAATAATGATCAAATGATATCAGAACATGAGATAAAGGAATGGTGGGAGAGAAAGATAGCAAGTTATCTGCAAATTATGCTAGAAGAAACAAGTTGACTATCGACCAAGCGAGAAAGAATCTTTTCTCTGAAATACAGGAAAATTTTGTTGAATCCATACTGATCGCATTGAAGAAGCTCCTGGATGAAAAGACCTACAAATAAAAGAGATCGATAATTGCTTGAAACATTAACCAGAGGAAGCCGCACAAATATGTCTAAATGGTGCGAAGGAATTGTGAATGATTTTTGTGAAGAATGTGCAATTGAGGAGCGAGTATCAGTTGATAAAATAAAGAAAATATTCTATAACGACCTCACCGACCAATTTCTGTGTTCTTTATTGGCAGTTTTGTTTAAATTTTTTATCGACAAAGGAGCAACACATATTGTCGAACCACTAACACTGTTGTTATCACCGCTCCCAAACACAAACTAGGAAGAAAAACAAAGAAAGTGGGAAAAATTTGTGCAAGAGAAAGAGTGTGAATACTTCCTGAGCAAATGAATTACCACAACACCCTAGTTACCTAAAGAGCTTTCGGGTCGGCAATGGGGGGGTAGCCGATCATGTCCCTGATGGAATAGATGAATGAAATTCGACAAATAAGAACATGAAATGGCCAGTAGTGGGAAAGCCCAAAAATTTGACAAAGATAGAACAATGAACCATAAAATCACTCTGGATATCCAAACTATTGAACAAGAAAAGAGGAGGAAGTGGCGCAAGGAGATAAGGGAGTAGACTAACGTGCTCCAGAAAAAAAAAAAAAAAGTCGGGTATAGTGATAGACGCAATAGGAAATATGCCAGAGTCTAGTCGAACTCGACAGGATGAGGGCGTTGATGAGCCACTGTCACCGATGGAAAAAGACCAGTGGATTGATCATGGAAATGCTCTCCTGGTGAGTATACCTGAGGTTATAACTCTGCATTCCTATTGCAACTAACTCAGTGTGCCCAAGTGCAAGAAATTGTCGAAGAACATTTAGGACTTCACACTGGTCAATATGGCATCTGGATTCGACTAAACAATGAAGGTAATGAGGTTGATAGATTATTGATTCATCGACCGTGAGAAAGGAATTGGGTCACTTTTCAACCCGAATTTTCCAACCGGATTTTTCATCTATTCTACTCAGATCGTGGGAAAACGCCCCCACAGCCACTTCAAACATTAGTGATTCATTGAGTCAGTCAGAAACTCCAAAAAGAAGTACAACGCTGATAGAAAATAATTTTTCCTAGGTGTTGAAAGAGGTTGCAGAAGGAAATCAACATCCGACAGTTGGCGAAGAACCGACTGAAGCTAGTGACACTGTTGTCAAAAACAAAGAACGTGCATTAATTCTTGTTAACACACATCAAGAAATAGTACATGTTGAAAATGACCTTAAGAGAATTTATGCTGATGGAATTAAACCACCATCACCACCATTTATCTTGGAAGTCGAGATTGCATCAAATATGGCGCACTTAACAGCACACATTCCCTTCTATGAAGGAGACAAAGATGCAAGAAGATACTGGTTTGTCTATGTGTAAATATGGGAGGCCATTGACATTTCCAGCGAAGATTGACAAATAACATAATTTGTTGGTGCCCTTCAGAAAAGAGCTCTTACATGGTACATGACTTATATAGAAAGAACACCTAATGCAATGACGACCTAGATAAAACAAAAATTTATGTCTTTCTTCAAGACTCCTGATGCAAAGTCTCTAGCTTCTAAAAGTTGAAAGACATCTCTCAAAAGCCAACAGAAACTGTCAGGGAATATGATAAACGATTCAAAGACTTGTTGAGCCAGATTGAGTACCATATTGAAGAAAATCTATTGATCCAATGGTTCATGGCTAGATTACTACATAAAATTAGAATGCAGATCTGTTTACACGATTTTGCTACGTATGAAGATGCATTGAAAATAGCGTTACAAATATAAATTGATGATGATTATCCTACGGCTTCTGTCGACCGACACATTGAAGAAAAAATTGAGAGTATTCAAAGATCCATTCATGAAATCAACCATAGAGGATCCGACCTATGGTGTACAAAATGCTCAACAGAAGGACATACAAAAGATTACTGTTGACATGATGACTGACGACACGATGTTTGGTATGTACAAACAAAATGATTCTATGACATCTGCCAAGAACATGACTTACATTCAACAAAATAATGTCCCTGCAATATGAAAAATGTTGAAGCTAGATGGTGTGCCATATGTGAAGTAAAATACCATTCCATAGTAGAATGCAACCTAAATTTGAAAAATAAACATAATTATCATGCAGTATATCATACCAATACTGTCGATCAATGAAATTATAGAAATGACAGATATCAAAGAAACAATGGCTGATGATATGATCGACGAAATGATAAATTCAATTGACGAGGAGGATTCCAAGGTCGTGGTCGAAACAATGGAAGTCAATACCCCCAAACATGTCGACGACTGTAGTGCTTCATGTGCTTCAATGAAGAACATCTGTTTGCAGATTGTCCCTTCAAAGATCGGATTGATCTCAAATTTTGTACGAAGTTGTGAGTAGGTGATCACTCCTTGGAGGATTCCCTAACCATGCTTGAAAATATTGGTAATAAAAGGAATAGTTAACATCTTTTCTAGTGTTCCTAAGTATGATGTTGTTAAAACTAAAAATCTTTAGATTGTAACACGTCAGGGAACTAAAATTGGTGTCGATAATTCGCAAATCAGTAAATTAAAAAGTAAATATGATTATCCTAACCCAATCGAACATAAGCAATTATATAATAATGCATCAAAAATATTTCAATAATTGGAATCACAAGAAGACAATGACGAATCTCAACGAAGAGATATTAATGAACATCTCAAATTAATAACCAAAGAAGAAGTAGTCACAAAGATAATAGATCTAAAGTATAATATTATCTAAGCAAATATGTTGAAGAAAAAAAACTAAAAGTATATGTCAACTAAATCAAAGAGATAAAAATGATGCAGATCCAATTGTTAATTTAGAAATAGAAGGATATTGTGTCCGACAAGTCATCCTCGACTTCGGATCACAAGAAAATATCATGACTCAAGATACTTGGGAACACCTTGTTCGACCACAACTACATGAGTCGGGAATCTACCTAAATTTACCTGACCAAGGATTAATTGAACCACTTGGGGTATGGAAAAATGTCGACACATCCATCAGAGGTATACCAACACAAGTCGATTTTGAAATTATTGACCCAAAGGAAGGATCCAATTCCTTCCCTGCCCTAGTTGGCCGACCATTGGGAAGAAAGATTAAAGCATCAATATCGCTTGAAAAATATATGATAAAACTCAAAGCAAATGGAAAGAAAGTGATTGTACCAATTCACCTATCACAAGGAGATCCTTGGACAAAACCCGCCGATGACGACGCCAAAATCCGATAATTATACCAAGTAATGACCAATGAGGACTATACCGAGTCGAATACACAAGGGGAGGTCCACATCGGGAATCCCTCATTGGTTGGATATAATTCGGATGCTAAAATCTATGACTGGAAAATGGAGAATTATAAATTTCAAACACAAGAATTTTGGACAATTGAAGTTGTCCCATAAAAGAAAATTCAATAATGTTTTACTGTCTCCGTCATTTCGAATATTTTTGAAAGAAAAATCAGATAATATCTGACACTCGCACTAGTGAGAAACGATTCATCGGGTATCCCATCGTTGAGATATAAAGAACGAGATTTTCCTACATCTCATGTTGATGAAGTTTCGAAGAACGTAGGAGAACAAGGTCAACTTCAGAGCTTGGTCTAAACTTTCATAGGTCAAGATACCATATTGTGGGATACACACCAGTCGAGACTTCAGACTTGGTCCACGGCGTCGACATTCTTCTTCAAAATATTCAGTGGAAGAAAACTCATGGCACAAGCAAATATTCCAACTTTCACACAAGGGAAAGATCTTGAAAAAAACATCAACAACTGTGAAAAGGAATGGAAAATATTAGGTTATAGAGACGAAAGAAATTGGATGCACCTTTTTACAATGACACTCAATGACCTACCAAAAAAATGGTATAAAATAGAAGAAGCAAGAGGAGAAACATTTACCCTGAGAGAACATAGAGTAAAATTTATCAAAGATTTCACATTTTCTCCACAGGATGATATATTAATAGAAGCAAGTAATCAGGTGAAAAGTTTTCTACAACCGACAATTAGAAAAATATCATCAGATAATCAACAACCACTTGGATGAAAAATTGCTGCATGTAACAATATCAAGTTGACTGAACACCAACACTCAACAAGACTAAACATAGAAACAGTCAAAACATAAGGAAAAAGTTTCAAATGGTAATGAGAACATCCAGACACATCAAAGTTAGTCAGAACAATTTTTAAAGTTGAAACTTCAAAGAAGGATGATCCTGAAAGTTTGAATGCAGAAGACTTCCCCTTGACATTTACACAGTTTAAAGAAGGTGAACGCCAGATTAATGAAACTAGAGCACCTGAATGGATGGATGCAAAACTTAAGATAAAAGAAATATATATATCTAACGACAACAAACCCAAGATGGAAAAATAGGCGATTACTAGAATGAAGAACAGACAACAGAAATTACAAACCTACTAAAAGAATTCCAATATGTCTTTGCACCATATTATAAAGATCTGAAAGGAATTGTCCAAGAAATGGTAGAAATGAATATCGACATCAAAACAGATGCAAAACCAATCAAGAAGAGACCATACAAGCTCGCACATAAATAAAAAAAATAGCCAAGAAAGAAATAGACAACATGCTTGTTGTTGGAGCTGTCTATCCCATTATTCAATCAAAATGGGAAAGCCTAATGGTCATCCAGCCTAAGAAGCATGACTCGACACAATTGTGAATATGTGTTGAATTCAGAGAACTCAACAAGGTAACACTTACAGACCCATTTCCAACTCCCTTTGCTGACGAAATTATTAATGAAGTTGCAGGACACGAATGCTACTCGTTCACAGATAGATTTTCTGGATATAAACAAGTACCTATTGCCGAGGAAGATTGGAACAAGACCACATTTGTATGCGAATTTGGATAATTTGCATATAAAGTGATGCCATTTGGATTGAAAAATGCACAAGCTATGCTTTCAAGAATCATTGTCAAAGCTTTCCAAGAATACATCTGCAAAACCATGGTTGTATATTTTGACAATTAGATAATCTACTCTATGTTGAGGGACCACTACAAATGGTTAAGACTTATGTTAGAAAGATGCTGACAAATCCAACTATCACTAAATATCAAGAAATTTATATTTGCAACCTCGATTGGAATCCTGCTTGTACATGTTGTATGCAAGGAAGGTATAAAACTGACTTTGCAAAAATTAAAGTAATCCTCGACATGAAACCTCCATTCAACCCCAAACAAGTCAGAGTTTTACTAGGGCATACAGGGTATTATAGAAAATTTATTCACCACTACCCCAACATGACGTATCCATTGGAATAATTGCTGAAAGAAAACCAATAATACTAGTGGAAGGATGAATGTGCTATGTATCATTCAACATTTTAAAGAGGAAACTAGTTGAAGCTCCAATATTAAGATTTCCAAACTAGTCGATCAAATTTCCCGTACATATAGATGCTTCTGGAATAGCATTTGGTGCGATCCTAAATCAACCTGGAGGTGATGGAATGGATTACCCCAATGCCTACAGTAGCAGAAAATTAAATAAGGCATAAAGGAATTATTTGACAACTGAGAGGGAAGCACTGGGAATGGTATTCGCATTCTAGAAATACAGACATTATCTACTTACCAATTCTTTTTTTTATAGATATCAGCGGTCTTTGAAATACTTAGTCAATAAACCCTTACATCATGGAAGAATTTGCTGATGGTTGCTATTATTCCAATATTTTGAGTTTGAAGTCATAGTTCGACTGGGTAAAGCAAATGTCGGCCTCGACCACCTGTCACTAGTACAAAATGAGAAATTAATGACTAAAAAAATGACTAAAATTCGACTATAAACAACTATTTTTGAGTCGGTGACTAATAGTATCCGATTTCCACTATCTTATCTCTAGTCGTATTTCACTAGTCATTAATTGGTTGACTTATTAGTCATTGATTTACTCATTTATAGTAACTGATTAAGTCATTGATTTAGTCATTGATACTCATTGATTTAGTCATTGATACTCACTGATTTAGTCATTGATTGTCACAATTAATGACCAAATATACAACTAAATAAAATACTAGATGATAACATATTAATGACTAAGCTAAATATGACTAAACGCTAGTCGCGCTATAAGATACTGGAAATTAGCTACTAATAGTCGTATATATGTGAATTTAGTCGTTTTCTTAGTCACTAGTTTATGATAGGGTACGGAGGAATCGAACCACCAATCTCCTACTTATAATTAGGCAGGTGCTCTACCATTGAGCTAGCACCCTTTAAGAAGTTGTTATTGGTTGACAATGATGATATTCAAACAAATTTTGCATGGGAACAAAATGAATGTGAAACATATTCAAGAATAATGCTTTAACTACTAAAAGAATTCTAAGATTAGCAGTTCAATTGTGACAATGATGAAAATTCAAAGAAGAATGATCTTATAAACTACGCATGAGTACAATAATCTATGGTTGTACAAATTATCAGGAACAAAAGCAAGTTGCTACCCTTCACAGACAAAAGAATACAAGATCCAACTTGCAATAAATTTGTTTTAATTGTCTATCAATTATTGATCTCTCGGCAGCTAGAGACGTTTGCATGTCTGAGATCCAAAATACATACAATTATCTTCAACTTCACTTCTTCAAGATGGCAATTGCATGTTTTACACAGTATAAAGATTCACAAGTCCTCGTAAATGGAGGTAAAATTGGGGATCATCATTGAAAACTCATTCCATTACCATTTCATCTGTGACAGGATCTCTTTTATGTCATTCAATCATAATACCAAGAGCCTCATAGTTCTAACGGGTTACTTCTATGAAAAAAACCCAAATAGACAAGCAAATCCATAATTATAAAAGGGATTATTTGTCACTTCAATCACTAATTTCAGGGCCAAAAAATGAAAAACAGAGGCAGAAATGAAGACAAAGAGAACATAAAGTCTCTGAATTCTTGTACCATTATATGCTTAGGTAGGTTGGGGGTTGCGAACAAAACATTGTATTTTGCAGGGCAGGTGAGGTCTAAGAAATGGGTGCGAGGGAAAACGCAAGAATTTGTGTGTTCCTGATCAAGTCTAGTGCCCCAAGGGATGTCACATAGTCAGAAGCTACTGTTCTTGCACCTAGTTTCTAACACCTAGAAAGGGATGCCCTCAAGTTCAAATTGAATACGTGCCAAACCCTATAAACTTCTTCTTTGTGATTAACTTTACTGGTTTAGAGTGTTTGTTTCCCCATATGAACTTTACTGGTATTGGTTTAGAGTGTCTGTTTCCCCATATGAACTTTAAGTCTTTATTGGTTTTTTTGTAAGAAATTTATTGGTTTAGAGTACTGGTAAATTTCATACAAAAAAACAATAAAGTTCAGATGAGAAAACAGACACTCTAAACCAGTACCAGTAAATTTCATATGGAGAAAGAGATACTTTGAACCAGTAAAAAGAAGAAGTTTACAAGTTTTGACATGGCTTCAATTTGAACTTGAGCACATCCCTTTCTAGGTGTTAGAAACTAGGGAGAGTAAATAGTATTTCCTCAAAACTTCACAAGTGATTGTATTTCACCAAATCACCGTTACATATTTATCAAACTCATCTAATCACTTCCTAACTTAGGATAGACAGGTTGAGAGATTTTCTAAACCATTCAATGACACATCCTACATTTAGGACCAATTTGTTGGAGAAGATCTCTCCTCCAACTAAGAAGAAATTTTTTCATGTAGAAACACACTTTTCATGACGCAATACCCACCCAACAAACCAAGAAAATGAAAATAGCAAATCATGTGATCACACAACCCACTAGTATGACCATAGTATCACACACTGGCCCACAAGACAAGTACACGTTAACCATTTCAACACAAGGTTGCCATTTAAGCCATATATTACAAGATCAGATCGGGGATGCTTTATGCACTCCGCTTCGATCACTGCCGTATGCGGCCCTTTTGCTTTTATTTTCCTTTGGAGTACATGGTAGAAGCTTTCTTATTTTATGAGAATTGAAGCAATGAAACTGTAGATACTTTTTGGCCCGCCAACATTGAAATGAAGCCAAATTCTCTTTAAGAATTCATACACTGTAATTTTGAGTAAAATGTAATGGTTAACTGCACACATATGGCTTGAGTGGGCCTAATGGTTAAGAACACATGTTTCCTATTAGGAGGTCAGAGTTTCAAATCCAAAGGGGAGTAGGGTATGTACACCTCCGTAAACTTTAGTAGTAAAATTGCTGCACGGAGGGGGTCCCTTGTCCCATAAACAAGGTGGCCTCATACACCAATTTGGTGTCTGTGTTGACCGTGACCTTAAAATTAGATTATTATTATTCTAAAACCCTAACAGCTAACATTAAATACTAACAACAGATATGATAGATGCTATAAACTAAAATACAACATATGAAAAGATATAAAAGGAAAGATCTAATTGGACCATAAAACCTGCTACTGTCTTCTCATTATTTCTGAAAGAAAACTCTGCTACAGCCACTACAAAAAGTCACTTTGCTCACTGAAGCTGCAAAACTGAACCAACTAAACTACTCCCTAAGCCTTGCTTTAATAACAGAAGCAGAGTGCAATGGGTGGCAATCAAAGTGGACTTAATAAAAGATTTATGCGCCCCTGCTTGCATGAGGAGGAATGCATGGATTAGAGCACCCAAGGGAAAGCACGTGCAGCCTTTCCTAGGAAAACTCACCCAGTCTAATAATGCCAACTCTTGTACAGTGCCTCCTTTAATTTTCATCCTTGACTTAGTCATACTGGAATAGAAAATACGCTAAAAATAAACAATCAGAGAAAATTATAACTTCTGTTCCAAAACTAAGAAGAGATATAATGGGAAAACTCCAGATCTGGTGCATGCATGCATGCTCTTCTACTTTACTGAAGGACAACCAATTTGCCTCTAAGAGGCTTACTAGTGCACCCTCAACCTGTTGCTACAGATTGCCACAGATAGTTATTATAACACTCCCTCTTTGCGAGGAAAGTGTTCTCAACCAGCCCAGGCCTCTCCCACAGTATCTCAAACTTCCCCTTAGCTAGGGGCTTCATCAAAATGACTGCAGCCTATGAATTTGAAGGGACATACACTAGGATCACTGCACACTTTTGAACTCTAAAATATCTTCAGAATATTCAAGGTGTAAATCCTTTTTACAAGGAAAAATTCATTAACAACCTGCGAACCTCCTACGTCCTTCATGTCAACTTCACTAGTCAAAATCTTCTCATACCACAAATTGAGTTCAAGACTACGTGCAATGCTAAATTCATTTACATACATGGCCAATATAAGTGGATCAAATCTATCAAATAAATAATTAAAATCTGCACAACACTTGGAAATGCCCAACTTGAGTAAAAGCTCATTGATCCTAAAATACCAAACTCATGGTGCATGTATCAGCTCATACAGGGGATTCTTCAATTTGAATTCATGGATTCTCTCACCTGTAAATGTCAAAACCATCGGCATTTGAAGCAAAAACCTTAGCAAGATCAGTACCCTCTTTCTAAGAGAACCTTTGGCAAATGGAGTAAGAGTCTCATCGGGGTCAACTCCCTCTTCCTAAGAGAGTCCTTTGACAACAATTTTAGACTATTTTGACTGCAAATTGCAGCAGTGGAATTCTGATCATTATTTCACCTACTAGTTCCGACAATCTGTCTTCATCACTGCACAGTACTGAACCTATGGTAGTTTGTAATGTATTGTCACTATGATGTAATCCATGTTTCTTGAATAATACTTGATTTGGTTTGATTATGAGTTGTTTCTGGCTCTTAGAATCTCTTGGTTGGATGTTAGTATGATATTATTGCAGTGATTGGTTGGCTTTGATGCACTTACTTTGGTTTCTTAATCAATTAAGGCGCATATTCTCTTCATCTCGTTCATTTTATTCACTGTCATAGTCGGTTTAGAAATATTATTTCAACCATCTCGATTTTTACAGAGATTTTGTCCTTGCCCTTGAGTGCTTAGGGCATCTCTGTTAGAAGGAGTAATTGTCAACTCCATCTACCATGCTGTCTTAAATGCCAGTTGTGATCATTCCAACCGTTTTTGGTAAAATGATGCATACTTATCTTCATGATATTTTTCTGCTGTAACGTTTTGCTTTTTTCAGTGAATATACAAAGGGCTCAAAAAGCTCCAGTTTTACAAGTGCTCTGCCTCCCCTGTTTCTTCTCTGCCCCTGCAAATAACGTCATGGTATCAGAGCCATCGCTGGATCCATTCAATGTGAGCAGCTAAGGAGAAGATGACAGTGCATGATCACCTGTAGAGGAGGAACAAGAGCAGCAAAAGGTGCGGCCAGAAGTGAAAAACCCTCAATAGCTTGAATCGGCCGCTGTTCAAGAATTAAAAGGAGCCGTCATCCCTTTTTCAGAAATTTGGAGTGCAATGTTTACCTCACGCGTCTAAGAGGAAGATCACGTCCCTTGCATGAAGTTTAGAGCCGCTTTTTCTCTGTTGAAGGCTCATTACTCTCCCTTGCTGGTGGCGTGAATTGGAAGGGTTCTCTCTGAGGAAGGACTCGTTTATATGCTGTTTGATTTGTTGGAAAGGGAGATGTGCATTAGAAAGGGCCTCTATTTCTTCGTAAGAGCAAAGTTGTTGAAGAGGCATTGCCACATCGTTGTTGAAAACAATTTTTTTTTTCTTCTCAGCTGCTGCTTGTTTGAAGGATCGTTGCTCTTGCTGCTGAAAGGAGTAGCCGTAGATTGTTGCGTTATTAGCCAGCATTGTCGTGAAAATGGAATCGTTCTTTCTGTGCTGAGTTCTGCATAGATCTTGAAGTAGAATCCTGGGGATTGGGTAGGCTGTCAACGCCTAGTCCAATTTATCTTGGTTGAATAGGAGAGCAGAGCTAGAATAGGAGAGCAGAGCCGATCCTCCAAAATAAGGTAAAAAAGAGGGGGGTCTTTTTTAATAGTTTTTTTTAATTAAAAGGAAAGGAATTCACTTAAAAAGGGAAAGGAGAAAATCGTTACAGCAGTTTAAACATGGCTTCCACCAGTAATCAAAACTCACAGGGTCCTATCCTTAATAGCAAAAACTATGAAATGTGGACAGTGAAAATGAGAAGTTTTCTTAGAAATTTGGAGTGTTGGGAAGCAGTAGTAACCAAATTTGAAGAGCCTGACCCTACTAATTTGGCCACAATGACAAATAATCAAAGGAATGCTGTAGCAGAAAGCAGAAAGAAGGATTCTAGAGCTCTATGGCACCTGCATAATGGAGTGGAAGATGCCATATTTCCAAAGATCTCAGCAGCAACTAGTGCATATCAAGCCTGGGAAATTCTAGCAACAGCTTATTAGGGTGTTGACAAAGTGAGGAACTCAAAATTGCAGATCTTAAGGAAGAAATTTGAAACTCTGCAAATGAAAGAGACAAAATCTGTAGATCAGTTTATGTCTCAGGTTATGGAGGTTGTGAACCAGCTTCGTGCTCATGGAGAGGAAGTTATAGATCAAAAGGTGGTTGAGAAAATACTTAGAAGTCTACCATCAATATATGACATGCTAGTTACAGCAATAGAAGAAAGTAAATATTTGAGCATTTTTTCAATTGAAGAGCTGACTGGTTCAATGTTAAACTATGAGTCAAGACTCAATGCTAGAAATGAGTCACTGGAAAATGCTTTTCAGTCTTAGCTCAACATCAATAGAGGTACAGGCAGAGGTCAAAGAGGCTACAGAGGTAGAGGCAGAAGTGGAAGGAGAAGCTTTCAGTTTGATCACAGAAATGCTACATCCAGTCAAGCAGAGCAGCCATCTAATCAGCCACAAAATCAAAGAGGCAGGGGCAGATTTAGTAGAGGAAGAGGCAGAGGAAGAACAGATAAATCAGCTGTTCAATGTTATTACTGTAAGAGGTATGGCCATTATGAAAGTGACTGCAGAAGAAAGCAATCAGATTTGAATAGGGGCAGAGCTAATGTGTCAAACATTGATGAAGACACACCATCTATGTTTCTTACCTGTTCTGGAATGCAAGAAAGCAACAATGAAGACTTATGGTTACTGGATAGTGGCCGTAGTAACCATATGACAGGTAACAAAGAACTTTTCTGAATTTTTTCTGAAACTTCTAAAACTCAAATTAAGCTGGGTGATGATCATTTGTTAATGCCTTAGGTAGAGGTACAGTCACTGTCTTAAGTAAACAAAATGAGAAAAGAGATATTCACAATGTTTATTATGTGTAAGATCTCAAGCACAATTTATTGAGTGTAGGACAAATGAGTGAAAATGGTTTTGATGTCAAGTTTAGGGGTACTACTTGCATAATTTTTGACAAACCACCTAGTCAAAGGGTCATAGCAAAGATTGAAATGACAAAAAACCGGATGTATCCTCTAGTTATGAGAAATGCCAAACAGTCATTGTCATATGCAAAGTATGTAACAATTTCTGATGAGACTTGGTTATGGCATCTAAGGTATGGCCATTTGCCATTTACAAGTTTAAATGATCTACAGAAAGGGTCTATGGTCCTAGGTCTACCAGAAATAGATGTCCGACATAACCCCTGTGAGAGTTGTATTCTTGCTAAACACCGAAGAGATAGTTTTCCGAATGCTGCCACCTTTAGAGCCCATAGTCCACTTGAGTTAGTACATACATATCTTTGTGGGCCTATGCAAACCCAGTCAATAGGAGGTAGTTTTTATTTCTTCACATTTATTGATGATTTTAGCAGAATGACATGGGTTTATTTTATCAAAAACAAATCTGAAACATTTGAAAAGTTCAAACAGTTCAAAGCTATTTCAGAAAAGCAGAGTGGAAAGCAAATCAAAACTTTGAGATCTGATGGAGGAGGAGAATACAACTCAAAGGAATTTTCAGCCTATTGCAGAAATCATGGCATTAAAAGACAGTTTACAACGAGGTATACTCCGCAGCAAAATGGAGTTGCCGAGAGGAAAAATCAGACCATTATGAATATGGCAAGAAGCATGCTAAAGGCAAAGAATTTAGCAAATGAGTATTGGGCTGAAGCAGTGGCATGTTCAGTATATATTTTGAACAGATCGCCAAGTAAAAGTGTCAAGGATAAGGTTCCTTTGGAAGCATGGTGTGGTACAAAAGAAAATGTGTCACATTTAAGAGTCTTCGGTTGTGTAGCCTATGTGCACATTCCAGAGGACATAAGGAAGAAATTGGATGATAAAAGTGAAAGATGCATCTTTGTTGGATACAGTGAAAAGTCAAAGGCCTACAAACTGTTTAACCCTGTCACTAAGAAAACAATCATTTCAAGAGATGTAAAATTGCTTGAAGATCAAGCATGGCATGAAAAAGAAAATGCCACAAATGAAAATCAGCCATTTGCATATACACCGGAATCTGTGGATAACTCAAATCAGCAAGAGTCAAGACAAAGATTGCCAAGATTACATGTTCCAGCAGAAGAAGGAAATCAGGGAGGATAGCAAATACATAGTCCATCTTCAAGCAATGAATATGATCCAACAATTGCACAGCTCAGAAATCAGAAAACAAGAAGTTTAAGGGAAATTTATGGGCAGCAAGGTGATGAAGAATTGCATTATGCCTTACTATCATATGAGCCTGTACATTTTGAAGAAGCAGTCAAGGAGAAAGTTTGGGTTGAAGCAATGAATGAAGAAATATCATCAATAGAAAAAAATGATACATGGCAACTAGTAGATTTACCACCCGGAAAGTCAAGTATTGGAGTCAAGTGGGTATATAAAACAAAATTCAATGAAAAGGGGGAAGTTGAAAAACACAAAGCCAGATTGGTAGCAAAAGGTTTTGCACAACAACCAGGAGTGGATTATGACGAAACCTTTGCCCCAATAGCAAGGTTGGACACAGTTAGAACAATATTAGCAATAGCAGCAAGCAACCATTGGCTTGTTTACCAAATGGACGTCAAGTCAACGTTTCTAAATGGTATTTTGAAGGAAGATGTTTATGTGGATCAGCCACCTGGGTATGAAGTTGAAGACCAAAGGCTGAAAGTGTACAAGCTAAAAAGAGCATTGTATGGCCTTAAACAGGCACCAAAAGCATGGTACAGCAAAATTGATTCATATTTAATTAACAAAGGTTTCAAACGCACCAATACTGAACCTACCTTATATACAAAACAGATCAGCAAGGTAAAATTTTGATAGTTTGCATCTATGTTGATGATATAATCTACACAGGAAATATGGAGATTGATGTTTTCAGATCAGCCATGGAGAAAGAGTTTGAGATGACCAATCTTGGTCAAATGAAATATTTCCTTGGGTTGGAAATTGAACAGTTGAAAGAAGGAATTTTTGTGTGTCAATAAAGGTATGCTCATAATGTCTTAACAAGATTTAAAATGAGCAATTGCAAGCCAGCAGTCACACCAATTGTACCTGGAACAAAATTAAGCAAAGATGATCCAAGTCCAACAGTGAATTCTACTTTGTACAAACAACTTGTAGGCAGCTTAATGTATTTAACTTCAACAAGGCCGGACATGATGCTCTCAGTTAGCATCATATCCAGATTCATGGAGACACCAACAGAAGCACACTGGAAAGCCGGGAAAAGAATATTAAGGTATGTTGCAAGAACCTTATAGCATGGAATCTACTATTCAAACTCACATGGCAGCCAACTCATTGGGTATTCAGATAGTGATTATGCTGTAAGTATTGATGATAGGAAGAGTACCACAGGATATGCATTTCACATAGGTACCGGACTGATTTCATGGGGATCAAGGAAACAATCTATTATTTCACTTTCATCCGCAGAAGCTGAATATGTGGCAGCCACATCAGCAGCATGCCACGCTATTTGGTTAAGAAGGCTGTTAGCAGATCTTGGACACAAAGAAGAAGGCCCCACTCCTATCTTATGTGATAATACTTCAGCCATTGCACTTTCCAAAAATTCTGTCTTTCACCGCAAAAGCAAGCACATTGATCTTCAACTTCAACAGATTGTTAAACAGAAAGTAATAAGGGAATAGATACAACACATTCTCCAACATATTTGGTTTTCAACACAAAGTAATAGCTAAACAAATGAGAATAACAGAAGGGGGATTGCTCATTCCTAGGCACATTTGATTTTCAACCTGAATAACTAGTTAAACAAATGGTGGTTATGGAATGAAAAAAGATGATTCATTCCACGGTACATTTGATTTTCGATCTGAACAGATAACTAAATAAATGGGAATAAGGGAATGGAGCCATCTCATGCCTATGCATGTTTTATTTTTCACCCGAACATATTAGGAAAAAGGGACATATTAGAAGAAGAATATTTGTTTGGGCTAACACCATAATTCATAATAGCCAATATCTGGGCTAATCCATGATAACAAAATTCACTAAGGCCCTAAAATAAGGCCCGAAATCTAAATTTCTCTCCATGAGAAACAATAATTCACTGTTGCAATGTAAAGATCAACATTATGCCATTCAACAATTTGCTTTAACTCCTGGGCATTACCATAAGTTTCTTATTGAAAAGTTTGACTAATGAAAATATGCATGGAAACTTCCAACTGAGTGCGCACTACATAGATGGGTATCAGAGAGAAACATAAACAATCATATGGCCATTAGAAAACCAACTTATATCCCAGAGAAGAGAACTTTTAGGATCATGATTTTTTTATTGAATTAATCTAGACAGTCTTGTTCTCACATCTTGTAAGTTCGAGTCAGAAGAAAAAAAATGAAAACCTGCATGCAATATTCAAAAGGAGGCGGGGCCACCATGTAAACTAGGTCTACAATGTCGTGATGTGTAAGTTGCAGTTGAAAACCAACTACCCAATAAGAAAAACCAGTTTCAAATAGAACTGCCCCTCAAATTTTGCCAAAATACCCCATGGCTTTGTCAGTCAGCAGGTAAAACTTGATACCCATACCCATTTGGTAAGAAACTGAAAGTTCCATCAACATCATGTGTGTCTTCTTACAACTATCCTCTTATCCTGAATCAACTTGTCACAAAGATATCCTTTGGTAGTGCCAACGTTGCATTCCACTACTATAGAAAGGCAAGAGCGAAATTGGAAAATTTCCACACATATATAGCCTAAATTTCAAGTAGATCTTCATGTTTATTTGAATGGAGATATTATATGTTGAGTGATTAACAACTTTCAACTGGATGAGAAAGGTTGCATACTGTGTTCAAGGAACAACTTCACAAGGGGGTTTAACAAGTGATATGCATGCACCTGCAATACACTACACTATTCAATGTAGTGAAGAAGGTTAGTGCAGTTAACCTCTAGAAGCCACCGAGAGGAGTCTATACAATACTCTCAAAGAAAAGAATTAAAAGAATCCTAGACTACTTCCTATGAAACTAAAATGAGAACCATAGGAAGTCATGTAAAACTACTTCCAAGTTATAACTCAGAGGCACCCAACGTCTGAGTGGCTCCCCTTTGTCTCCAGTAGGACCTAAGACCTCTCATGCAACACATCCTTCTTGCTATCCACCTCGTACTCTGTGAATGAGAGAACCAGTAGGGATTAGCTTGTTATCTCCCCAGGGTTTCAGGTAGGAGGTTGCTTCAGATAGGTGAGGCAGAGTGCCCTTCTCATTAGTCACCAATTTTATGCAATATCATAACTCTTTTTGTTCCATCTTAAAACTCGTAGTCTGCTATTGTTCTTTAAGATATTTCTAATTGTGATAACCTTTTACTATGGCAGGCATCCCATTCTGTTCCATCTTAAAATTCATATTCTGAGGATGTTATTTAAGATATTCTGATTCTGATCTTTTACTCTCGAAGGAATCCCTTTGTAGTGCATATAAGTAACCCTCCTGAATCTTATCACCTTATCTAATCTTGTTTTGTAGTTTCTTTTTCATTGTTGGTTGGGGTGATGGAATTTTCTGCTTCACGCCCTAGTTCAAAATATAATTTAGTGATTAACTCTTTTTTTTCACATGTAAGTATTTGTCCCACCCACCAGTCTGTAGGTGAGAATGAGATTGCTGGAACCTTTCCAGCCGCATTTGACAACTGAATCACAAAGAGGCAAAATTTCACAAATGGGATTTGAAAGCAGGTGGGGAGGATAAAATCTTCTCCATCCAACCACCCGATCTAGACCCTATTGACAATTAGCTCTGCTTTTATGTTTGCAGTTTTACATTTTTAAATGGTTAGGATTAAAATTAACATCAAACAACAATTGACGTGGTTTTTGTTGTATTTCCAGTTCATGGAGTACTTGGATATTTTCTACAGCAGGGGCTCTACTACCCATCCCAGTTGGAATCACGAGAAAGTCATTGGCACTGCTTGTTTTTCTTGGTACAACAGGTATCATGCTTGACATTTTAATCGGAATAAATGCCTATGAAAGGGAGTTTGCAGAACACCAAAACAAGGTACTAGAGTCCCAAAGTTCTGAAAGTCATCTAGGAGATGCAGATGAAAATAAAGTAGAATAGTAATGCTGGGATTTGTGAATGCTATTGGCAATATGTTTGCCTAAACTTGAATTGTTGCAATGTCCAAAAAGGGTTTTTTAGTACAGACATAATAGTTTGAAGCCGTTGTGAATAAGGGAGAACATTGTTAAAGATTTGACATTGAAGTAAGATGGTTTGAATAAAGGAAAAATGCTATGAGAAATTTAAAATTGTTGCTCCTCATGAGTGGTAGTATATTTGTTTGATTGTGGGTGGAAAATACTTCGTGATACCATGATGATATCATTTTGTAGTCTTCAAGAATTTCGATTTTGTTCTTGTTGCTTGGGAATGATTGATGAAATAGGATTCAGGGTAAGATATCGGCTGTATTAATTTGTCCCATGCAATTGATAACTTTTGAGTAGGCTCCAACATTTTAGTTTTAGTATGAAAGATTGTATGATCCTGCTCCACTTCAGCAGATTCAGATTGTAAATGGTGCAATTGCATTGGTGGTTGTGATTGTGTGTCTAGAAATCAGTGTTGTCTTTCACTCCTTCAGGCGGTATTTGCACGTTGCAACTCCCTGGGATTATGTGCTGGTGACAATTACCATGCTGGGAGGAGCACTGGCAGCAGGAGGTTATGGGATTGGCCTGGTTAGTGATGCTTTTGACTCGGTTGCATCTACTGGCTTGTCAATTTTGGTGGCTTTAATTGGGTCGACTGTCATCAGCATGCCACTCAAGTTCTTCTCGCACCAATTGTTGCCGGTTTTAACATTTTATATATCACAGTTTTTCATGACGAAGAACCTGTCATCTTATTTCATATTTGTTGTCTTAGCAAGCTTGCCAATTGCATGGTTTGTTGTACACAACTATTGGGATCTCAATATTTGGTTAGCTGGTATGGCGCTTAGATCCCATTGCAAGTTCATCATTGCAAGTGTTGTGCTTGCCATGGGAGTTCTAGGACTAGCTCTTCTTCCTCCAAAGGCTTGTATTGCAACAAAATGTGGTATTATAATCCACACATTGCGAGTCTTCTATATTGAGAATCGGTTATTTAGTTATAATAGCATCTATTACTTCGGTTTCGAGGATGATAATATTTACCCCAGTTACATGGCTATCACTACAACAATTTTAGGTCAGAAGATTCTCCTTAGACAAACGAATTGGGCCCAAGGCAATTTGGATTTTGACAAGCTTGTATGCATCAAAACTGTCAATGCTTTTTCTCACTTCAAAGACTGTTCTGTGGGATACTATCATCCTATTGTTGGCCGTGTCTCCTCCCATTGCTTCTTTACAAAGACAATGATAAGACAGCTTCAAGAATGAAATTGTGGCAAGGTTTTTCACATGATTTTGTTGGTACTGTATCTGTATGGCTCTGGCGGCAAATAATATTTGAAGCTGTCCAATGGTGGAATGAAATACCACCATGAGATGATATTCTTTTCGGATTTCTTGTACTCTTATCAAATCTAGCAAGCATTCCAATTGTTTCACGACATTTCTCCCACATTCAGTTAGTAAAGCGTGTGCTACTTCTGGTGGTGGCTGTTTGTGTCTTGCTTATATTTATGCAGCCTCCATTGCTGCAGACATAGTCTTTTCAATTTAAATTGATGTACATACCTGAATATTCTATTGATGATAGTTCCATCTATGGTTTAGTTGCAAAGAAGTCATCCTGGCCATCGTGGTTACTTATAGCAACAATTATTGTTTCATTGACTGCATTTACTAAAACTATTTCAGTGGAGTACATTATAGATCTTAGGCTAGTATATTTTGTGGGTGTTGGGATCATGTTTGATATCTACATATGTGCTTAGTTATTTACTCAAACTCTCATTCTACATGCATTGCTTGTTCGAGCTATGACATGTGCATCTGTATTTGTGGTTTTTACACTCTTTCCTTCGTCATCAAGCTTGAGGTTTTTACCCTACTTGTTTGCACTCGTTTTACTTCTACCTCTTATGTATTTGTTGGAAGGTCGGTTGAGGTTAAGTATGCAGAAAATGGAGAAGAGGAGAGGTTTGTTGCACTGTTAACCATTGAAGGGGCTCATATATATTTGTTTGGATTGTATGCGGCAATTTTCATGCTGATGCTCTTCATGCATGAAAAGTTATGCTTTTCATGCTCAGGCCTTTGGGTGACACTCTTGATGATATCAGTGCCAGACTTGATCACATTTCTTTCACTCATGTTTACAGGGAACTCAAGGGTCAATACAGTGGTTGACAAACTATCAAAAGAGGGACTCCATATTTGGGAAGGCCAGATGATTCTGAATGAATTCGGAAATGGTTTTTCTGTAGACAATCTTTAGTTGATCTAAAGTCACTGTTTATATGCTATGTTTTTTGTTTATATGCCACAAATCCTTGGATAACTAGGAAAAATTGTATTTTCCGTTTTTTATATACCATGAAAGTTTGAAACCAAGCCATACTTGAAAATCATTTAGTTCAACATCACTAAGAGCTCCATCTCTGTCGTGATCACATAGAATGAATATTCTCTTCAATTCCCTCACACAATGAGGCTTTAGTGTTTGAGTTTCTTGATCAAATAAAGGTGTTGTTGGATGAAGAACTGCCTTTTGAGCATACTAGAAAACTTTTGCAACTTGCCAAATATCAATGTTTAGAGTAAGTTCTGGACCATGGTTAGAAAATAAGATACACAAATAAGCCAAGGAAGATTCTAAGGCCAAAAACAAAAAAGTAAGGAGATCTCCAATTATTTTGAGAGGAATAAAACCACCATAGATTAAAAGTTATAAGATAATAGTGAGGTAACATTTAAAAAAAATACCTGCAAGGCATGCTATGATACTAAACAAATCTGTACCTGTGCTATGAAGATCTGAACTAGAACTTACATTTTCGTCTATACTTACAGATCCCAGAAACCAGATTTTAAAAATAGTTGCATTTTCATAGCCCCAGATACATTAACCAAGAAGGTACCAGCAACAAAAAGTAAATGCTGTCAATTTGGTCTAGCCCACGCAGTTGAGAGGAGTATTATCCTCCCCATACAGGCTCAATTCTCGAATATGACATGTTGAGCTCTTAATAAGTATATTAATGTATTGGCCTTGAGCCCTAAAAAAATCGGCTTATCCTGGATACCATTTTCAGAATGAAGGGATGTTCTTGGTGGGTGGGTTTCCAAGGGATATGTATTTCATGGATAAAAAAAAAATGCAAATGCTTATCAAACAGAAAAGCTTGTTGTTAACCCCCATAACTATCATAACTGTCCTTAATATTTCCAGCATTACCACACTCTTATCACTACTTACAGAGCCCAGAAACCAGATTTTAAAAATGGTTGCATTCACCCTAGATACATTAACCAAGCAGATACTAATAGCAAAAAAAAGCTTGTATTCAACCACCAGAACAATTATCATACCTTTCCTTCTTAACATTTCCACCATAACCGCACTCTCATCGTGTTTTACTTCAATAGCCCTAATTTCCTTCTATCAAATGCACGGTAGTAAATAGATCAAAGTTTCAAACCCCATTTCAAAGTGAGATGCCTTCCAACCAGTCATTTGTGTTGCAACATTTTCAGGCATAATCTCACGGAAAATTGGGTGGTTTATAATATTCGAAATACGCAAAGAACCAGTTGTAAAAGTGATATTAAGGTGTTAGAAAAGAAGGCTAGATAATATTACGACAACCATTTCTCATTAAAAAGCACCTTCAAAGTTCATTCATTTACTCATACAAACTATTTTTCACATCAAATGTGGGTGTGTTGCATTTTGCACCTGAATCTGCTTCAGTGCTGAACACTTTATACATGTCTCAATCTCTCGAAACGGATGCATGATCGGTGTCATTGTAATGCCCGCCTCGGTACCTTAACTGTTTAGAATAATGAGGTACTAGTTTTGAAATGAATCGGCTAAGTAAAACACGAACCATTTGAATTTACTTTGAGAATGCTTTAAAATGAAAATGAAGAATAGTGTATATGCTCGACTAACTGAGACATGATGATAAATAATGAATAATTTGTATGCTCGACTGACTAAGATACTAGAATGCATGATGTAAATATTTTATATAGTGCAGCGCTACTAATGTGTGCTTGAGTGTGTGTAGTGGCAGGTAAGACGATATACCGGCTGACCCACAATGGAAATTTAGGGGTCGTAAGAACGGAAAGAACACATAGGGGTATGACGACTGACTGTCAACCCTGGATTAGCAATCCACGAACGGGTGAAGCCGTTTCAGCTCACCCGGGGAAGCGTATGCCGTACAGGCAAGGCCATAATGATTTGGTCACGTACGATGAGTAGAGGGGCGCGCAATAAAAAGAGCCTTATCCCTCAACATCCCTTAGTCTCCAAGGAGCGTAGTTGAGAGATCGCAGTAACGGTTCCCGGTTGCTACGCAGTACTCCCCATAAGAAGGAAGAAATGAAATTGTCAGAAGGGCCCGTCGAAGAGGTACCTAGACAAGAACGAGAGGAAGAAAATTAATCAATGGTATAAATGAAAATTTTCACATAAGATTTAAGAAATACTTTATTTTATTTTGTTTTATTTTATTAATTTGAATAATTCTATTCAAGATTTTTATTTTTAATTGATTTCTTTAATTTGAATTATTCATTTTAATTGATTTTATTTAAATGGATTTTATTATATTGAATTATCCTATACAAATTCTATTCTTGATTTCATTAATTAAATTTCTTATTTTAATTAATTTTATTTATTCAAAAGATTTTATAGATTTTATTATTTTAAATCATTCTATTAAAGATTTTATTTAATTGACTTCATTATTTTGAGAAAGAATTGAAATAGGTCATTAATAAAATAATTGTTTTCTTTTATTATTATTCAAGATTTTACTTTAATTAATTTTATTATTCATTTAAATTATTTTATAAAGAGAAAATTTAAAATAGATTATACTTTTAGTAAAAGGAATCATCTTTTAATTCAATCTTAATTTTAGGGAAAGAAAGAAAAGTAAAAAACAATAAGTCTAACAAAAAGATTGTTAAGTAAACTAAATGAGAACCAAAAGAGAAGTAGAACTCTTCTTCACCTAACTCCCACTGATCTAGGGATTTAGGTGCACATTAAATACATTAAGAAGACAAATGTGTTTGAGAATATTGGAAATTAAAATATGAAATTAAATTAAATATGTGCATGGATAGACACATGGCGCACAAGAATTTGCTATATAATGAGGGAGGAGAATGAGAGAAAGACATCTCTTGCTCCCTAATGCTGGATGGTCATCATAATCTCGGATTATGTTATGATCCTTGGAATTGAGATTAGCCGGAACGGAGATTGGAAGATCCTTTCGGGAGGCTAGTTTGTGTGTTCTTACGACCCCATTAGCTCGGGGGTTCGGGGTGAAGGAGAGTAACCCCAATACAATAGGGAGGTCAACCGTGGGGTCACTCGGTACTTCGTCAGAAAATTGGATTGGATCGTGAGGAAACCACTTCGAGGACTCCATTGATTCGCTAGATCAACCGTCGAAAACAGGTTTGAAGTATTTAGTTTATTTATTTATTTTGCTAACTCTTGTGGTGGAATGAATAAATCTGGGTATATAGTTTTATTTATTGGCATTCATGTACTACAATAGATAGAACTAGATCTATGGCCTCTATATCTTCTTCTGAAAAATTGTACTGGAAGTTCTGAAATTAATTATACTTATATGTTCAAATTCGGTAGAAGTTTTTAGTCATTTTTCGGAACCCGAAATGAAGGTCCCCACATTTGTTATCAAAGCCAGTCGACCCTTGAGGGCACCAGATTCATAATCTTCTGCAGATGCACCTTTATCCATATCCGCTGCAGAACATGATGGTGAGCATTCGGACGTTAGATTGACAACGAATTCATTGGGAATACATCTACGGTCGGACAACTATTTTTCAGGTTTCGCTCACTCTTAAGAACCTTTTATCTCTATTTTTATTTGAAGAAATGCTTAGAGATTTGAAGTGGATTTTCCATTTAGAATGTAACACATTTTTATGAATGGCTTAAAGTAAATTAAGGACTGTGTAAATGGAATAGACCAATATGTTGTACATCCATCTTGACACTGTGCGCTAACCAATCTGATATAGTTCGTATAAGTTTCCTTCACTGCAAATTTTCTGATTATTAGATTTTTTATTTTATCATTCATCACAAATTTACTCAGATTTGTATTTTCCATCAATCATTTTTATTTTTATTTTTACATCCGTGTGAAAGCCGAACTCTGATTAAGAATTTTCTGAGTGGTAAATTAAATCCCGAATCTGGAGTCTATTCAGACCTGAATTGTATTGCATCCACCCGGAAGCTGTGCGCTAATCCAATCTCAAGCTGTTTAAGCTAACTTACCTACGATTTACCTGTGTAATGGATTAAATTCTAAACTTGAGGGTTATTCATATATGGAATTTCAATAAATCATTCATTATGCACTCATCCGGAGGTCGATCGATGTTTAGATCAGTCTCTGCCGGTTAAATAATAATCGATTAGGGAATTGATCAACCACCAATGCTTGGCTTCTACAATACCTACTTTTTCATTGATCATCCCTAGCTTAGAGAAGGAAAGGATGCATTAACGAACTTTCTCTATCGGATAATTAATAACTGACTCGGAGATCAGATCGGATGCATGCTCTATGCTTAATGCGTGCAGCAGTGCGTTACATACCATTGAGTATGTATTACTGTTGGTCATCTTTTGTTTTCTGCATTTAAATTGTGATCATAAACCCTGTGATTAGTTAACAACCACTCTGCATTTGTCGTATGTGATGGGTTCTGTTGGTTTTTAGTTTCAGTCTGAAATGGAAAACTTTACTTTTGGCGTACGCTGAATGTAGCGAGTCTACATTATGTCCCTATCTACTGTTTACGACTATGATCTTAGGTGGTTGATACTCTGCAACTGAACCATGAAGCAACCATTGCATTCATGAGAGAAACGAACGGATCTATTGCCCCATTGTTTAAACTCTGCTACAACCTTTCTTTTTGCGTTTACAGACCCCTGATTTAGATGGCACATCATCTATTTGAAGATCTCTGTGTTTTAAATTTCGAGACCGAAATTCCTTTCCAGAACTGTAATTACGATTGTGTGTTGTTTATTTCAAATCCACCGTGTTCTATTTCGATATTTAAGGCATAGCTAGAACTGCACTTATAATTACGTATGTTTAATTAAAAAGAAACGCTGTGTTTCAACTTTCGAGATCTAAGGCGTTTCCAAAACTATACATATGCTTGTGTATGTCTAATTAAAGGGAAACTCTGTGTTCTGCTACGAATTTAAGGCGATTCCACAATCATAGATGTGTTTGCGTGTTGATTATTTAAAAGTCACGGTGTTCTACTTCAAGATTTTGTTTATCAAATCGCATGCTCTACGCCGTCGGGTTGGAGAAGAGCTTATAACTTGATCATACTGTCTTCCCATCAAATTTCGTTATCAATTCACATGCGCCATGCTGCCGGTATTGGGAGAATTCTATAGCAGAATCTATATTGTCTTACCATCGAGATTCTTATCAATCTGCATTCTCTGTGTATCCATTGATTAATTATTTACATTTCTAGAATGAAGAATTGAATTATCTGTGTATCTATCCATTGATTAATTAGTGACATTTCCAGAATGAAGAATCGAATTGCTCTGTGTACATATTGATTTTAAATTGAACCTTAGAAAACTCTTTGTATTTCATTTCGAAAGGCGATTTGAAGTATGTTAATTAAAATCTCTGTGTTCCAGTTTTCGAATTGGGGAGATCAAGTTTTGCAATCCACGATGTTTCCAAGCTTCGCAATTTCTTTAATTGTTTTCTTTCCTTTCTATTCCTTGCGTATCTATTCCACTAAGCACTCCAAATTTGTTCATCAAGGAGTTGTTTCTGTGTTTATCCAAGTCGACATGAAGCTTCTAGATCTCATGAGATATCTTTAATTCTGGTGTTTACTCGATCGACATGATGTATCCAGATCTCATAAGTCGAATTTAAATAGTTCTTAAAATTCTGCATTTCCAATTAGCAAATCCAGACTCCGCATTAATATTGAATTGTTCTTTTAAACCTCAGTACACTCTTTTCGAAACCGTAGGACGTTTTCTGTTAGAATAATAATGGAGAAATACTTATGTTAGTATATTGTTATGCTGTTTGTGTACGTGTAGTTCCAGATCCACTATTGTAGGAGTCTGTTGAAGGCTCTCTAAACCTATATATCTGTAACTATTATCTATGAATAATCAAGCTGTGTTGAGCATTAGTCTCACCTTCAGTCTATGCTGCTGTGCATGCTTTGTTGCCTTCTGTATAACTTAATTTGGTATCAGAGCCCATAGTGGCCTGTTGGAGTGAAGAGCCCATCGTGGCCCACTGTGGGAGCCAGCTATTGCTGTGATTTTTTTTTCTTCTGGGCTGTGTAGAGCCGTGAGAAAGGAAGCCATGAGTGCTATTGTTTGAAGAATCCACCGTGAAGATAACATGAAGAGGTCCGCGGAGAAGCTGCCGGCCAAAGAACATCGAGAGTTGAAGAGGCACGTTCAAGTGAAGAAGCTGCCTGCTAAGGAGAAGCTGCCCAGAGAACACCGAGATCACCATTGGAGTGGAGATCACCATTGAAGGAGAAGCGTTGAAAGAGCCAATTTTGGAAATCCAGATTTAATTGAAGCCGGATGTATTTGAAGCCTTATCTCTGCCGTGAGTGAAGCAGCTATTGCTGCATGTGCATAGTCACCAACGGAAAGAGGAGCTATCGCTGCCAATGTGGATTCCTGTGAGTGTGGATCCCGTGAACGCTACTACCATTGTGAAATAGCTCAGCCATTGGTAGGAGGAGAAGAGAACGTTTGAAAGCTCAATTAGTTTTACCATTCACATGGAGAACCATCGAACAAGCCAACACCGTGAACTGTTCGCCTGTGGAAGATCGGTGCAATCAGCCGTGAAGGAGAGTCGAGTTCTGTCTGTGTGGTAGCCCGTGAATGTGAGCCTGATTAGTAGCCCGTGAATGTGAGCTCAACGCTGGTGGTAAAGCCCGCAATTTCTTTTGAAGCCGCCGAAGGGAGAAATAAGATCCTGCGTGTGACATGGTGCGGTACTGTATTTTGTTGCTGCGATCTTCAGTGTTGAAGGTAATTATTCCATTCAAAATGGACTTCCTCATGAGACTTGCTTTTGAAAGCATCTTTGAAGACGAAGAGGAAGATGATTACTTCAGCCAAGTTCCTGTAAATGATGAAGGAGACAAAGAGATCTCGCTGGAATCAGATCCACCTTTGCATGATAACCCTGTAGCTATTGATATGGATGATGAAAGCAAACTGGAGCAAGAGCAGGTTATTCAAGATATGGAGAACATAAATGCATTTGATGAGATGCTCATCGATTTAGTTCCATTGGTCTCTGCTATTACATTAGCTGAAGTGGCATATTTCCAGAATGTAGCGAATAGTGCACCTACTAATATCACTGTTGGAATTTCCAAGCTTAATGATCAATCGACCTTTGATGAAAAGGTTGGGGATAATGAGTTTGGACGCATACTTGCCGATTCTAGTGTGAATGATCCACCTATCAGAAAATTAGCCAGCATAAGTGATAGAATGCCTCATGGAAGAATCTTTGCCAGCATTTATTTGCCTACTGTTGGTGTGGACAATTCAATTGGAATTATTAAGAAGATTCCTCCTAAGCGATGTTTGTTGATCAATCTCGTTGCTTCTAATGACAACGCATTACTCTCAATTGAGAATAATTTCCTGTCATGGTTATCTGCACGATTCATAGAAGGAGCTGCACGACTCAGAGGAGAAACTACAAATCATGCAAGCATATTTGCTGAAAGTCTATTTCTCCATTAAGGGGGAATGTTAGAATAATAATGGAGAAATACTTATGTTAGTATATTGTTATGCTGTTTGTGTACGTGTAGTTCCAGATCCACTATTGTAGGAGTCTGTTGAAGGCTCTCTAACCTATATATCTGTAACTATTATCTATGAATAATCAAGCTGTGTTGAGCGTTAGTCTCACCTTCAGTCTATGCTGCTGTGCATGCTTTGTTGCCTTCTGTGTAACTTAATTTTTTCCAGGATTCACGCTGAACTATCTTTAAATTCCTTTTTCCTAAAGCTTACTCTCCCTGCTCGGCGTAGATCAATCCATCCCAACCAGTGAGCAATGAAGTTATTTTCTGTATGCCTAAAACAACGTCTTTCCATAATTCCCTATATGCTGTAATTTCGATTTCTTTTATTCTCTGTAGATTGTTTTGGAAAAATTAATTGCATTCTAAAAACTTGAAGCGAAATGTGATTCGAATGCAAATTTAATTCCTAAATTCCTGAGTATCTATTGAAGGTTTGATAGCGACCAGATTTCTTGATATGATTTATGCTTTAAACTTTTGCATTTATTCCAATGTTCATTTCATTTCTAGAATATGATACAACTTGTAAATTACGAGTTGGTCTTAAGATCCTTGAGTGGTTTCAAATCCCTATACCTTGATTTATGTTTGTACTCTCTGAAATCTTAAATAATGTTTCAGTTTCATTTCCCTTCTCAAGCATTACGCAGTTATTGTACGTTACCCTGCTGTGTTGGTGTATTTATGTCGTAGTGATAGTTCTTCCCATGACCCTGAGTAAGGCGGGTATCACGGAGAAACCCTGTCCCACTCAGCGTGAATGAGATGTGCTTGAGCTCCCTTCCAACGCCGTTGACCTTGACGATTGGTTTGCATTTCCTTTGATTATGTGGTAGTCCAAACAAACAAAAAAGATGGCTCTGTCTATCTTCTGTGAAGGACGTGTGTCGCAGAGAAATCCTGCCTCACGCAACGCCGATGAGGTTTACCAAATCCCTCCTTCAATGCCGAGGATTGTGGGCGAATGTTCTCATACACCATCCCTGTGAATAGTTCGTAATTATGATTGTTATTATGATTCATTTATGTTATGTTATAATTTCTAGTGTTATTTTAGTAGTGGATTAGTACCAATAGGCTAATGTGAATGCCAAAAGCATGTCTATGCATTTAAGTTCAAAATATATGTCCATGAACTCATTTCAAATAGTAATGGGTTAATATCAACAAGTAAATGTGAATCCAAGTTATATGGCTATACTTTTAGTATTGGATTCGCATGAAATCCCACCTATAAGTTTGTATGAATCCCCGTGGTCCATCTCATACAACTCGAATTATGCATTTATGACCTTATAGGATTTAACTTTAACCCTCATGAATAACTATTTCATTTATTTACGAGAGTCTATGCTTGGAGTGTAGTGAAACGTAAATTTTCAAATATTTGATATACATGGGCGATTTAGTATTAGTCTTGCTAAATATTTACAATCAAATTATTCAAGCAAGTATATGATTATCTTGAATATTATAATGCCTTGTGGAAAGTAGTATGTATCTCAACTAATAGTAGTATTATTGAAGTTATAAATGTTTTGATTACATAGAAAAGTAATATGAATTCCAAGTATACTATTACATGGACGTCTAAAGATTATAAACGTCATTCGTTTACATTGTAAAAAATGCATGGATATGGAAGGAGGACCTCCAAAAGTATCATTTGAATTATTTTATAATTCGATTATAAAGTAAGGAGTTTTAATCTTATAATAATATGTTGAAGATGGATGATAAGTATAATAGGCTTGTATCAATATCTAGTCTTAAGAAGAATTGTCTAGTTTTAATTATCCTTCGATGATTACAAATTGTGATGAAAACTGATATGGTAGTAGGTTCAAATGATTTGATTATAAAAAAAAAAAAATATAGAATGGGATCTTTGAAGTATTATGCTTAGAAACAAGTCAAACACTTATTAGGTAAGTTGACTATGGATTTCATAACTTTAATGAAATGTTAACAATGTCCTTGGTTTGGGATGGGAGTATGCAAAGTTCTTTATAAGTTAGGTCTTGTAGGATTAAGAGAGATGCATCATAACTTAAGTTGGTTTCTTCTCTTTACAAGACTAACTTGATGAATCCTAGATATCCGTAACAACGTACGAAGGTGGTTTACCTCCTTGGGTCTAGAGTCTGTAATTCTGTATTAAAGTAACTTTGTCACCTTAAACGACGATCCCTACATTTGGTATAGGTGTTCAAATTGTATTAGAAAAATGTGGATGAAAATTATTGATTCCTTGGAATGAAAGGATGGTTAGCATTTAATAAATTTTGTTATAGAATTTGCATTATAAATTATATGTACCTTGCCGATAGGAATTGTAAGTTTTAGACATTTACCCTTGGAATATTTAGTTATATTATTTGAAAATGAAGGATATATGTTATTAAATACACATACACATAAAGAAAAGGGAACATAGGGATGTATCTTCCCTTGATAGGATTATGAAAGTAGTACAATTTGTTCTGTGTACAAGAACTAGCATGCTATATTTTTAAGACCTAGTAAAACCCCTTAGAGATGTATTCTTGATAGGATTTATCTAGTTAGGAAAGAAGGAGTTATAGGCTACACCAGAGTTATAGAGAGAATTCCTTTATAATATTTCCTTTCATTTGAATGATCGATTGTAAACATTGTACTACTATGCTAGAAGAATGGGAAATGACCATGAAATAATTATGGGATCTAGAGAATTGTGTACTTTACGTAAATAGAATGAAATCATTCATAGTGTATCTCTGAGATAGATGTTGAGTGATGAATCGCTTGATGTACTATGTGTAATAAATTTCAATGATGAAAAGGATGTATGAATCTTGAATGACGGATCTTTACTTCTTCTCCTTCGGCAATGATACTTCCAGCTTCTCAAACAGGTTAGAATTATTCTCCTCTAAATTTGCTAGTATGTAAGTTTGAATGGTATTCAGGGTTCATATACTTTGATGAGGGGTTTTTCATTAAGAATTTATCGATTGGTTGTAAATGTTTATTCTCCGAAATCAAGGCGATGGCTTTGCAGGTATGCACTACTAGTGTGTAATCATGATTTGGATTGTGAAAAGAGAGAAGTTAAACTTACATTGAATTATAGAATCTTAGCTATACTTGAGTTAGGAAGAGGAAAAAACCTTACATAACATTGTTTATAAAAAAAAGAAAATCCGAGATGATACTTTTAGCTATACTAAGTAAATGGCACTCCAGTATTTATATTTTGGATTATGAAAAGAGGGAGGTTGCATGTAAGATTAGTATAGGAATGGATAAGGTATGTATTGAAGAACAGAATTTAAAAGGGTTAATTCTTATTTTTAAATTCAGATAGTGTTTAAAATATATGATAGTTATGCGTAACCATAGAAAAGGAAGAATTTGGGATTGAAGATTTTATTCCTTATGTGGAAATGTGCTAGTGCTTAAAGGATTCACATAAATGATATATTTACAGTTTTGTTGAATGAAAGGAAATTGTTATTGACGATTTAAAATTCGGTTGCAGTTAATGAGCTAATAGAGGACTGCTGTGGGGATTGCTACACTATGAATATACGATTGAGTTATATTGTCAAATATGAGATGTATACTTATATGATGGTAGAAAAGAGGAAATGAAAATTTTGTTATCAATTGTGATTACATTGAAGAAATGAATGTGGAAAGAAAGAGAAAACTCACCATCAAAGTACATGATACTTAACTTTGAGACGAAGTTTTTAATAAGAGGGGGTGTATGCAATGCCTGCCTCGGTACCTTAACTGTTTATAAGAATAAGGTACTAGTTTTGAAATGAACTAGCTAGGTAAAACATGAACCATTTGAATTTACTTTGAGAATGCTTTAAAATGAAAATGAAGAATAGTGTATATGCTCGACTGAAAAGGTAATAGTTTATTTATTTATTTTGCTAACTCTTGTGGTGGAATGAATAAATCTAGGTATATAGTTTTATTTATTGACATTCATGTACCACAATAGATAGAACTAGATCTGTGGCCTCTATATCTTCTTCTGAAAAATCGTAGTGGAAGTTCTGAAATAAATTATACTTATATGTTCAAATTCGGTGGAAGTTTTTAGTCATTTTTGGGAACCCGAAATGGGGGTCCCTATAGTCATTACTTGCTCCAAACCTGGTTGCTGATCATCCCGAAGATCTAATTTACAACCAACCACAATGACTGGCACCTTCACCTATATGTATCCAACGAGAGCACAATTGAAGTATCATTTCTTAGATTTTTTTATAAAAAATAGATTTTAAAAGGTGTGACACCATTGCAGAGACAAATTAAGCCACATTATAAAGCAGAATCCTTACATCCAAGCAACGAAGTTCTGGTAGCCACTAAGTAGACAGTCGTTGGTAGCTTCAATTTTAGATATCCTCTCAAATGTATGGAAAGTTCCTCATTTTCCATACATGTGAATGAGGGCATTGCAAACAAAAAAATTGGACTCTAATCCATTTCTAATTACATAAACGTGGATCTGCTTACCTTGTTGTAGAGATGATAAACAGGAACACGCAAGGAGAACACTTACTATAGTAATGACACTAGGTTTCATACCTTGCCATTGCATTTCACCAAAAAGATTCAAGGCTTTCCCAGCATTCCCCTCCTAGGCATACCCTATAATCAATACATTCCAAGAAATCATGTCTCCATCACACATGTTGTCAAACAAGTTCTGTGCACTCGCCAACCTTCAGCATTTGGCATCTAACACCAATTTCCTTCTGATCACGAAAACATGAATCTCCTTACCCTGCTGCAGGGATTCCAATTGCATGCAAGCTGGGAGAACAACCATTATTGTAATGGTATATTTCTCTACTCCTTGGAACTGCATTTCTCTGAAAAGTATCAAAGCTTCATTTGCATGTCCATTTTGAGAATACCCGACAATCATAGAATTCCAAGATACCAAATTGCATTCAAGCATTTCGTCAAACACTTGCTGTGCATCCTCCACACACCCACATTTGCTGTGCATCCTCCACACACCCACATTTGGTATACATGGTTATAAGCGAATTCACCATAAAAACATCGGATATAAACCCTATTCCAACTATATGACCATGAATTTCAATGCCCAATTACAAATGTAATAGACTCGTGCATTCCTGTATAGGGGGAAGGTAAACCTGTTCCATTTCACACCTGCCAATTCCATTTGTTTATACAATTCAAGCACTTGTTCCAGGGAATCACTATTTGCATACCCTAGTATCATTGCATTGCACAATGAAATGTCATGCCTGCATGATTCCTCAAATATAAGGCATGGGCAATCCATTTCACCCAGTTGAGCATACACTAAAACCATTTTTGTGAGCAAAAAGGTGCTGCGATCAAGTCTCGTTGTGATAATACAGACATGAAGTTGTTGTAGTTGTTCTATGTTGGCACAATCCTGCAAAACAGAAGCAAATAAATTGGGATTAATATCATTGGGTAGGGTTGATGTTTTCCAGAGGCAGCAATGGTAGAAGCGGTGCAATGGATAAGTTCGGTATTGGCATTCTGAAATGCGAAGGGATATTGGTGGGATTGTTAATGGTGAAACTGCAAAAGTTATCTAAATTTTGATGTAATAATGCGGGAGATTTGAACGATGAGACCATTGCAGAGGCCATTAGTGATTTGAAGATGAAATCAAGCTAAACCATATGGTTGCACAGATTATGTATTACCATTTGCATATTGGTTTTATCATTTATCATATTATTTTTATTTATTTTCATATTATATTTGTTTTATATTGATTATTATATATTTTTATATTGATTATTATCATATTATGTTTTTTTTATTATATTTCTTTTATAATTAATATTATATTATATTATATTTGTTTTAATGTTATATTTGTTACAATAGTATGTATATTAGGTTTTTTTTTATATTATATTTGTTTTATGATTAATATTATATTTGTTATATTTGTTACATGGCCACCAATCAAAGGAGAGGATATGCACGATAAGACATTTTTATCCCAATACATGCACAGTATAATCGGAGGTGATCTATGGAGGAGTTTCAACCTATAGGTTAAAAGCCATAATGACCACTTTGTACTTCCTAGTAGTCATGTCTTTTCACCAATCATGTTACGAATGAGACATTTAATGTTAACTCAGGGAATCATGTGGTGGTTTTGTCATTTAGGTTTGATTTAAATGCTAAAGAAGTTTTGAATTTTTTGTTTTCACTCTCAATTGAATAGTCCTAGTTATACATACACACTCAAGAACTTGGTATTATAGTGGTAAATTATCAATTCAATATGGAAATTGTTTGACAAGCTTGGATTGTTAAATTCGCAAGGTGTTAGACACAATGACTAGGAGGACCATTGTTAATTACCAAAACAATAGAGATATCAATGGATATAGAAATTGTTTATTTGACTATTTGACTATGGATATCCATCCAATTGCTCACCATTTGAAGTTGTTAATGAAACAACCACCAGATTCAGAATTAAATTTATAAACTCAATCCCCTGCATTCGAATATATCAGAAAGTATGTGGTAAGTAAAGCAACTAATGCCCAACAAAGGTTAGGTTGGGATGGAAGGAAAAACAACTATGGAGAGGTTGATCACAATAGGAGAGGAGGTTTACCTTGATAGTGATAACGAGAGGCCATCACATTATACGTATCATATTCTGTGAGGTCAGGCCTGTAAGAGGAGGAATCAAAATATTTACCTGAAACTGATCTGAGATGGGGCCTCTACCTAATTTACTGCTTATGGATCTAAGACTGGTTCTAGGTCAGCACCCCAGTCAATTGATTATTCGATTGGTTAAAATGTGCTTGGTGCTTCCACCAGTTCAATTGGATCAATTGATACAAAAGGATTTGAGCCTAGTGAAGCTACAACTGGTGCTAGTTCAACGATCACAGATGATAGCTATGAAGTTATAAAGGCACCTCAGTTAAGTGTGTCGATGGAGCCTTAAGGCCTTGCATTTTCCTAGAAGGCTTGGTTGATTCTATCAATGAAAGGTTATGGTTATGTTAGAATCTTATCTCAAGAGAATGGTATGAATGTACTTTATTTGATTGCAACCATTAAAAATTTACAAAATTTAGTAAATTGTAACAGTTCATTGTCAAAAATTGCAATTTTCCATTATCGGAGTGACGCAATTAAAATTGACTAACGTAAATGACTAATTCATATTCTTCTACCTAGTCATCTTTTATGCCGTGACTAAATTGGTCATTTATGTTAGTCATTTTTAACTCTGTCACTTATTATCTAGTCATATTTGTTAACTCCTGACTAAATTAGTCGTTAAATTTAGTCGTTTATAGTTGGGTCAATGTAAATCACTTGAAAAAACTGTGGTGACTAGATTTTTTAGTCACGTAGTCACTAATTCCTCATTTTGTACTAGTGTGTTGAGGATAGACACGGGTGAAGAACCAACTGGAATTGAGGATGAGCTACTAGATGCTCACTTGTTCATAATTGAAGCTGTTCCATTAGATTTAGCAAAGATTGCTCAGTTTCTAGAATAAGGACAAGCTCCAAAGGGAATTCCTGAAAAGAAAAAGAATATTCTAGCAATGAAATTGCTCCCTATACTATGATAAATGGGTTTCTTTATAAGCTTGGACTAGACGATGTACAACGACGTTGTGTTCTCAATCATGAAAGGAAAAGTATAATCAATGAAGCACATAATGGGCCAACAGGTGGACATTTCCAAGCCGACAGGACCACTAGAAAAAATCAACAATCAGGATTATGGTGGCCGACAATACACAAATATTGTCGAGAATTCGTAAAAAAATGTGACAGATGCCAGTGACTTGGCCGACTATTACCAAGTACTGAAATGCCTCTAATATCAGTAAATCCAAGCCTGAAATATGGGAAATCGAATTCATTGGTCCATTTCCGGTACTTGGTAGACGAACGGGAGCAAGATATACCATTACTACTGTTGAGTATGTTACTAAGTGGGAAGAAGTAGAACCTGTTGAGACTTACTCAAGTGAGAGCCAAGTTTATCTATGAGAACATTATTACAAGATTTGGATGCCCACTGACCTTGATTAGTGATCAAGGATCCCATTTCATCAACAAAACAATTTCTATTCTAATAAAAGAAATTTTGATCGAGCATAAAAGGAGCACAACTTATCACCCTCAATCTAATGGCACAATAGAGGCTTTCAATCAAATATTAAATACAAGCCTGGCTAAAATGTGCAACATCGACAAGGATGACTGGGACGAAAAAATACCCGTAGTACTATGGGCATATAGAACAACTTACAAAATATCGATAAGTTAGACTCCATTTAAACTCATATTTGGACAAGAAGCTATCATCCCCCTACATTTTCGCCAACAAGCACTAGTTATTGCAGAAATACTACATATTGATGCTGAACAAGCTAGAAATGAAATATTATCACAACTGTTGAAGCTAGAAGAACATAGACAGATAGCAATCCACTATCAAGAAATCCAAAAACAACAACAAAAAGCTTGGCACAACAAACTCCCAACAAAAAGCTTGCCAACAAACTCTTTGAAGCAAAACATCTAAATTTTGTTGTTTAAATGTTGATATCTAGTATCCTAGGGTGACATGTGGAACGATCATATTGTTACACATGGCATATTTGATTTGGCACAGTGAGTATTAGAAATATAATTTAATTATACTATTGGCTCGTATAGAATATTTTCTCCTCTGAGCACCACTGAATCCATGCTACGTTTTATTCTCTATTAAACACTATGTTTTAAATATGCTTGGGAAAACTGCAAGAGGAAGTGAATAATTATAGTAGCATTTGTGCTCTCTCACTATCACTGCCTCACTATCACTACCTCTCTATTTTGGGGGGTCTCGTGAGAAAATAATTCTGGTTTTTTCATGTTTTTCAACTTTGGGCGAACAAAAGTGATATTTTTGTTTAAAATTTCACTTTACAGTAAAAATAAAACTTTTAGAGAATTATGTTAGCTTTCTATTCATAATTTTTTCAATTTTTTTTATTGAGATTTGATATGTCGATTTCGCAAATGTTTGGCAGTGTGTTCTTATAAAATGAAAAGACTACAAAATAGTTATGATTTGTTGCACCAGTAAAATCGTTGTTAGACTTGTTTTTTGCAAAAACAGAAAATGCTACGACAATCTACACACAATGTACTAGTGCCTGACTATAAGTTTGTAACCAATGGATCTATATACTAATTATTATATTTTTTAAAGTCGATCAATGGGGAAATTTAGTCAATTTTCAACATCTTTTTTGCTGCGCCACTTTTCTCTCAATCAGCTCTAAAAATAAAAAATCTATGAACACCCTTTTGAAGTAGACACGCCAATTAAGATTTCCACATTTTTTTCAATTTTTTTGGTGGTGTATTTTTAAAGTTATGGATTTTTCTTTTCACCGTTTTTTTAAAGAGATGAATCCAAACTCGACACATGTTACGAAAATAAAACATTAAAAATATCAATTCTTATCTATACACAACAAAATCTATACCCACGTAAAGTATATTCAATGATGAACCTAATGGTATCAAGTCCGACATTCATTTTGTAGTGTAAGAGGTTGTTTTTCCCTTCCGAAAATGGAGAAACCTAAAAATTTTGCAGAATTGTGAAGCTTCCATGTCTCAGAGATAATTCGGCCGAATAATGAAACGGAAAAAAAATCTCGTCGGCCAAAAAAAAAAAAAAAATACGTTTTCTATACTCATATAAATAAACCTAAATTGATTCATTATTTTTGCATGTTTTAACTGTTTTGTGCTTATGTTTCATGTTCTAATCGGCCATGAAACCCAAATGGTTTCATGTGCCCAACTTATGAGATATTGAAAAATATAAATACTTGGCAATTGAAAAACTAGATTTAAATGTTCTGTTACAAATTTATTATTAAGACATGAAAATCAGTGGAAGTTATTCCTGGGAATTGAATTTAATTTGATCTTTCAACTTTTACAGATCTTGGGCTCTTAATACATTTCACGACTACGAGCTTGAGCTCACAAACACAGACTCTTCTACTACAAGATTTATATTAAAAAATTTCTTGCTAATTAGACATAAAAATCAGTAGAAGTTATTCCGGGTTAAAACAGTGCAACTTCGCTGCATTACACATTATTAGATGAAATTTACTTCGATCTTTCACCTTTTACAGAGCTTTGGCTCTTAATACATTTCAGGACTATGAGCTTGAGCTCACAAACACGGACTCTTCTACTACAAAGAATTTATAGACTTTATTTTGGCTTCAACTAGAAGCTATACTTTATTTTTGCTTCAACTAGAAGCTATGAGTCACATTAGACACAAATCCTGGCCTTGGGGCTTTGCCAATGCTCGAAATGTCAATATATCATGATGTGGTGAGAATTTGTCAGGGAAATGTTGTTGAAATGCTCATATATAACGAAGAGAGCGACCATAAGACTCCATGACTTCCTTTGTATTTCTGATAAAACAACAAAGGAAACAGAACAGAGGCGGAAAAGAAGAGTGCCATGACTTCCTGAAGATTTATGATTTAGTCTTTATATAGTGTATTGTTGAATTGACTTGGATATTACAGATGGCAAAGGATAATTATGGAGGGATGGTGGTCATAGATATGATCCGTACCGACTGTATATATTGCTGGAGTATAGATATGATCTTTACCAAATGTATAGATATGATCTGTACCGACTGTAGTAATTGTACATGTATCACTCCAATCGATGCCTTGAGAAAGGAATGTATGTTGACATCGCGATGGTTTATACGATGAAATTCTGAAATGGCGGTTATCCTGATGGTGCTAATGGTGAACAATGGCTTGTATTACATGTGTGAAGAAAATAATCACATCATGCTTTAGTCGAAATTATGTCTTGTCACAAACACCAAGATCACCGAGATCATTTACCATTAGCACCATCAGGATTCGGGACAAACATTTTTTAGATCTTCTAACTAAGCTTGTGATTTGGTTTCTTAAATGTAGTGCAATATTATATTATATTCTGTTAATTGTAATGTTGTGATTTCTTTGTTATTTAATTAGATTAATATGTATGTTTGAAAAGAGAACACATAAAATTCTGAGAAGTGTTTAAAAAGAAAGCACATAAAATTTGAATATTTTAATGCCCCTCAAAAGGATTTAGACATTGAAAGTGTGAATTTAGACTTTGAAATTGTGAATATCAACCTTTCTAAAGTGCAAAAACAGGTTCTAAAATACTTTTGTTCTTAACATGTAAAATACTTTTGTTCTTAATATGTAAAATACAATGAGTTATATTCAGAAAGATATATTCATCATTTTACCATATTTCTCTATAATTATATTGAAGCATATAGATGGATTTATTTAAAAGGTTGTGTACAACCATTCATTACAAAAAGGAGAGCATGGGAGCATAAATAGATTTCCCAGTATGGCTCTATAAATTTAAAAAATTCCAAAATTGATGTAAAATCTCATCCAGGTAGGGATCTCTTCTACAAAAAATAATGCCATTGAACAGAGATTTCCTCAACAATTCTCATGTCCACAGAGGGGAATTCCTGGCAGTGGCTGCACTATGACATCCTAGCCATCTTCAAAATTTCATCTTTTATAAAATCCATTGTCCCCATAAGTTCAATCAAATTGCATTCCAAATAATCAATTCTGGAGTCGTGGTAGGTTAATTGCTGAGAGATATACCTCATGTGGTCGGATAACTCTCTGTGCGCTTTGATGCCCAAGAAGACTGCCTCATAAACCTTTAGTAGGTGTTTTTTGAAGTCTTCCACACTGGACCTTAGGAACATCATTCCGTCAGCAAGTCCCGCCATTGAACTGAGAGAAGAGGTAAGACAAGGGACCAAATCGAGGGATCTGCTCAAAGTTTGAAATAAAACTTCGATCTGCCAACAGTTCCAATTGTTTAATCCACCAATCGTCTTATGAGCATGAGAGACTCTGCAACCACCACAGGTTATATTTTCCTCTTGCTCCTTGGTGGTCCATAATGCTCGTCCAACTGAAGTTTACTTTTGGAAGTAATTATAAATAAGTAACTTTACATATTTACATTAGTATCATTATAGTAGCATTATACAAAAACTATTCTATTTTTTTAAATAGAATCATTCTTTTTTTTTTTCTTTTAAAAGAAACATTCTTTGTTTTTGTATTTTTAAATAGAAACATTCTTTCCTTTTGTTTTTTTAAATCGAAGCATTATTTATTTTTTATTTTTTTTAAATAGAATGAAATATCATAAAAAGAATGAAAGCCCTTATTATCGAAGCATTCTTTCCTTTTGTTTTTAATTGAAGCATTTATTATCTTCTTTTAATTAAAGCCCTTCATGCTAGAAGGGCGATATGAATATATAACCTTCAACCTGAAATTAAGTTCAGCCCTTCAAATTTGATCCCTGACAGTGCCACTAGTTTTCATGTTTATTGAAAGGATTGTTTTTTTAAGCAAAAGAAGAGAAACTTTGTATTATATACTGGTAAAAAAGATTACATCCGTCTTCTTTTCACATTGCACTTCTGAGACAAAAACTGCCATATAGAGAAATTCCCAAGTCTACTATCAACCTTGGAGACTGAATAGAAAGCCTTACTATAAACCTTAAAGACTCAACATTTTAAGGTGAAAAGTTATAACATATAAAAATTGTTTGTCCCAATAGCCAAGAAGGACTGACTGACCCTTCTTGTAGTGTCGAAATATTATGAAAATAATATTGGGAATACAAAGGGTTGACCGACCCTTCTTGCAGTGTCGAACTATTATGAAAATAATATTGGGAATAATAAGGGTTGACAGACCCTTCAATTATGAGTTAATTGTAAAAATAGAACACCTTGGAAGTTATATTATATAAAAATGTTTTGTTACGACTTTCCTTTTACGACAAGAAGGATCGGCCACCCCTTCTTTTCATAGTGAATTGTGAAAAGATTTATCCAGCAATTCAGCTATAGACATAATGAGGAATACAAGAAGGATCGATGGACCCTTGTTGTATTGTCAAACTATTATGAAACAAATATTGGGAATAGGAAGGCTAGCCGACCCTTCATTTAGGAGGGATCTGTAACAATAGAAAACCTTGGAGAAAGAGTGGTCACTCTTTCTCTGAGAATATTTCCACTTGCAAGCAAAGTCTTTAAAGTGAAAATTCTATAAATTTTGTTGTTAAAATGTTGATATCTGGTATCCTAGGGTGACACGTGGAACGATCATATTGTGACATATTTTATTTGGAACTTTGAGCAGACCCAAAAGTATATTGATTCTATTTAAAAAAACAAAAAAAAAGAATGTTTCTGTCTAGTTAATCGCAGTTAGAATCATTCTAACTAATGGCATCACTATCTGCATTGTCGTCACTATTAAATTCCTTTTCTAACACAGTATCCTGCTTAAATTTTAATTAGCATTACGGTGTGTCTGGGAAGGCATGCATGTGTTGCTTATTTTTGAAATTATACATGGAATTAGTGTTGAATATAATTGTCACTGATTTTGTATCTACCCCATTGCAATAAAAAGTAAAATGTTTCTATTTAAAAAAAGCAAAAAGAAAAAGTAAAATGTTTCTATTAAAAAAAAACAAAAATAAAGAATGTTTCTCTTTAAAAAGTAAAATGTTTCTATTTAAAAAGAAAACAAAAATGCTTCAGTTGTAGCCAAAAAATTTGAAAAATTGGGTGTTGGTGCATTCAGCAAGTTGGAAAGAATCAAAATGGAAGACACAATTTTATCATGGAAGCCCAATTGGGAAAACCACCAACTCTTTCTAATATTGCAAAATTATATTTACAATTAATTTGCAAGCTCCAACTTGATATTCCAACAGAATGATGGAACAGTCTGATGCAAAGATTACATGTTTGAGGAATAATGACTGATTATTTTTGCGATTGCAGGGGATGAGTCTATTGCTTCTATGTCTACAAGTCAAAGCTCCAATAAAATTTTAGTCTTTTATTACTCCTGCAAAGGAGATGATCTTTTTTTTTTCAAGTAAGCATAGGTCCAATCTATTACTGAAAACAAAATAATGGTACAGAATACAATTACAAACACATGCCCAGCAGCTCGTGCCATACAGAGTATGGTCAAAAGGCCAGAAAAGATCAAAATGAGGAGCATACAACCAGGATAAACAACCCATGAAGCAGAGGAAACTACAGATAAAACTTGAGATTACAATAGACTGAAGATATCATGGTCGATAGACAGCTAACCGCAGAAAGAACTAAGAGGCCCCAAGCCTCAGAAGACCCCAAGATGATCAGAAGAGCAAGGAAAACCTTAACCAAAAAGGAAGAGGGCTCTGGCCGAGCAGCCCCCATAACAAAACCATGCTGACATCCGGATTCTGTACCGAGACTGAACTTCCGAAGAAATGGCAAAATCTACAAGAAAAACAAAAAAGAGCTCATACCATCAAACGACCACCAGCGCAGACGCTGAACACCAAGACCGACACTAATGCAGACCGCTAAGACCAATCAGGGAGCAGGGTGCTCCCCCCGTGGGGAAACTGGTTCTTCACGAGGGAAGTCCCTCGAGGTATCCATATAATCTTCCAGAGAAGACATGAGCAAGCGAACACCGGTCGAATTAGTTTGTTGGCTGCCTTTGATAATTTGGATGGATTCACGGAGACCGTGAGCCAGCTGGTTCCTCGGTTGAATATCGTAAGCCAACAAGATCTTGACTGCCCAGAAGGGGCTGGCGATTAATTTTCGGCCCAAGTGGGATTCATATTCACAGAGAAGGGCTACTTCACAACGTGCTATCTGCGCCTCTATCAGAGCAGGCGTCTCTGCTAGATACTGAGCCCCCCAATTGAAGCTCTATGGGGTAGACTCTTCCAGCTCCATGGTTTGCTGTTGAGAGAAACTTCCCCCCCAGATCGTGAAGACCCTCCACCCTTGCTGGATACCCTGCGACTATGGGGAGCCATGATATACCGATTCAAAAAACTGAACCACCAAAAATACACCCAGAAGTTCAGCCAACCTTTAAATTGTAGATCTCTCAATTCCATTGATAATATTTATAGGAATTTCTATGGAAAGAAGGGCAGAGAGCCGACTTGACTCGCAGATATTTTCATAGAATCCCACGCATACGAAATGATTGCCATTAATGGCTTTGTAGAGATCGAATAACTCAAAATCCATGTAAAAGGCCATCATCATAATGATTGAGGGTGTAATTTATTGGAGGCATGATGTTACAGGCGTCTGGCCAACCCCTCCCTTGTGTCATCCTCCACTACCGTCCCTTCAAACGAGCATGCATCCGTCAGAATAGTACTCTCATGATGGTTGATAGGGCTGTCATCCGTGGCTGATATAAAAGATGCTTCCAACATTTAGCGATTGACAAGGAGAATTACTGCCTTCAGCATGGAGGCAGTTATGGCTAAGGAATCCAACTGCCTCGACGGAGCAATGATGGAATAGAATTGTGTAAACCGGCATCAGAATAATGATTGAGGGCATAATTTATTGGAGGCATAATGTTACAAGGCATCTGGCTGACCCCTGCCCCGTGTCATCCTCCACTACCATCCCTTCAAACGAGCCATGATGGTTGCACATAATGAAACAATATAAATAGAATCCTTTTGGTAGCATAACATATATACATAATTCTTTTAAAACATAGGACTTGCATAACATATATGGTTGCAAGTCCTATGTTTGATAGCGACCAGATTTCTTGATATGATTTATGCTTTAAACTTTTCCATTTATTCGAATGTTCATTTAATTTCTAGAATATGATACAACTTGTAAATTACGAGTTGGTCTTAAGATCCTTGAGTGGTTTCAAATCCCTATACCTTGATTTATGTTTGTACTCTCTGAAATCTTAAACAGTGTTTCAGTTTCATTTTCCTTCTCAAGCATTACACAGTTATTGTACGTTACCCTGCTGTGTTGGTGTATTTATGTCGTAGTGATAGTTCTTCCCACGACCCTGAGTAAGGCGGGTATCACGGAGAAACCCTGTCCCACTCGGCGTGAATGAGATGTGCTTGAGCTCCCTTCCAACGCCATTGACCTTGACGATTGGTTTGCATTTCCTTTGATTATGTGGCAGTCCAAACAAAAAAGAAGATTGCTCTGTCTATCTTCTGTGAAGGACGTGTGTCGCAGAGAAATCCTGCCTCACGCAGCGCAGATGAGGTTTACCAGATCCCTCCTTCAATGCCGAGGATTGTGGGCGAATGTTCTCATACCACATCCCTGTGAATAGTTCGTAATTATGATTGTTATTATGATTCATTTATGTTATGTTATAATTTCAAGTGTTATTTTAGTAGTGGATTAGTACCGATAGGCTAATGTGAATGTCAAAAGCATGTCTATGCATTTAAGTTCAAAATATATGTCCATGAACTCATTTCAAATAGTAATGGGTTAATATTAACAAGTAAATGTGGATCCGAGTTATATGGCTATACTTTTAGTATTGGATTCGCATGAAATCCCACCTATAAGTTTGTATGAATCCCCGTGGTCCATCTCATACAACTCGAATTATACATTTATGACCTTATAGGATTTAACTTTAACCCTCATGAATAACTATTTCATTTATATACGAGAGTCTATGCTTGGAGTGTAGTGAAACGTAAATTTTCAAATATTTGATATACATGGGCGATTTAGTATTAGTCTTGCTAAATATTTACAATCAAATTATTCAAGCAAGTATATGATTATCTTGAATATTATAATGCCTTGTGGAAAGTAGTATGTATCTCAACTAATTCTAGTATTATTGAAGTTATAAATGTTTTGATTACATAGAAAAGTAATATGAATTCCAAGTATACTATTACATTGATGTCTAAAGATTATAAACGTCATTCGTTTACATTGTAAAAAATGCATGGATATGGAAGGAGGACCTCCAAAAGTATCATTTGAATTATTTTATAATTCGATTATAAAGTAAGGAGTTTTAATCTTATAATAATATGTTGAAGATTGATGATAAGTATAATAGGCTTGTATCAATATCTAGTCTTAAGAAGAATTGTCTAGTTTTAATTATTCTTCGATGATTACAAATTGTGATGAAAACTAATATGGTAGTAGGTTCAAAGGATTTGATTATAAAAAAAAATATATAGAATGGGATCTTTGAAATATTATGCTTAGAAACAAGTCAAACACTTATTAGGTAAGTTGACTATGGATTTCATAACTTTAATGAAATGTTAACAATGTCCTTGGTTTGGGATAGGAGTATGCAAAGTTCTTTATAAGTTAGGTCTTGTAGGATTAAGAGAGATACATCATAACTTAAGTTGGTTTCTGCTCTTTACAAGACTAACTTGATGAATCCTTGATATCCTTAAGAAGGTAGGAAGGTGGTGCACCTCCTTGGGTCTAGAGTCTGTAATTCTGTATTAAAGTAACTTTGTTACCTTGAACGACGGTCCCTACATTTGGTATCGGTGCTCAAATTGTATTAGAAAAATGTGGATGAAAATTATTGATTCCTTGGAATGAAAGGATGGTTAGCATTTAATAAATTTTGTTATAGAATTTGCATTATAAATTATATGTACCTTGCCCATATGAATTGTAAGTTTTAGACATTTACCCTTGGAATATTTAGTTATATTATTTGCAAATGAAGGAGACACATTATTAAATACACATACACATAAAGAAAAGGGGACATAGGGATGTATCTTCCCTTAATAGGATTATGAAAGTACTACAATTTGTTTTGTGTACAAGAAGTAGCATGCTATATTTTTAAGACCTAGTAAAACTCCTTAGAGATGTATTCTTGATAGGATTTATCTAGTTAGGAATGAAGGAGTTATAGGCTACACCAGAGTTTTAGAGAGAATTCCTTTATAATATTTCCTTTCATTTGAATGATCGATTGTAAACATTGTACTACTATGCTAGAAGAATGGGAAATGACCATGAAATAATTATGGGATCTAGAGAATTGTGTACTTTACGTAAATAGAATGAAATCATTCATAGTGTATCTCTGAGATAGATGTTGAGTGATGAAGCGCTTGATGTACTATGTGTAATAAATTTCAATGATGAAAAGGATGTATGAATCTTGAATGACGGATCTTTACTTCTTCTCCTTCGGCAAGGATACTTCCAACTTCTCAAACAGGTTAGAATTATTCTCCTCTAAATTTGCTAGTATGTAAGTTTGAATGGTATTCAGGGTTCATATACTTTGATGAGGGGTTTTTCATTAAGAATTTTATCGACTGGTTATAAATGTTTATTCTCTGAAATCAAGGTGATGGCTTCGCAGGTATGCACTACTAGTTTGTAATCATGCTTTGGATTGTGAAAAGAGAGAAGTTAAACTTACATTGAATTATAGAATCTTAGCTGTACTTGAGTTAGGAAGAGGAGAAAACCTTACATAACATTGTTTATAAAAAAAAAAAAATCTGAGATGATACTTTTAGCTATACTAAGTAAATGGCACTCTAGTATTTAATTATATTTTGGATTATGAAAAGAGAGAGGTTGCATGTAAGATTAGTTTAGGAATGGATAAGGTATGTATTGAAGAACAGAATTTAGAAGGGTTAATTCTTATTTTTAAATTCAGATAGTGTTTAAAATATATGATAGTTATGCTTAACCATAGAAAAGGAAGAATTTGGGATTGAATATTTTATTCCTTATGTGGAAATGTGCTAGTGCTTAAAGGATTCACATAAATGATATATTTACAGTTTTGCTGAATGAAAGGAAATTGTTATGGACGATTTCAAATTCCGTTGCAATTAATGAGCCGATAGAGGACTGCTGTGGGGATTGCTACACTATGAAGGTATGATTGAGTTATATTGTCAAATATGAGATGTATACTTATATGATGCTAGAAAAGAGGAAATGAAATTTTTATTATCAATTGTGATTACATTGAAGAAATGAATGTGGAAAGAAAGAGAAAACTCACCATGGAAGTACATGATACTTAACTTTGGGATGAAGTTTTTAATAAGAGGGGGTGTATGTAATGCCTGCCTTGGTACCTTAACTGTTTAGAATAATGAGGTACTAGTTTTGAAATGAACTGTCTAAGTAAAACATGAACCATTTGAATTTACTTTGAGAATGCTTTAAAATGAAAATGAAGAATAGTGTATATGCTCGACTGACTGAGACATGATGATAAATGATGAATAATTTGTATGCTCAACTGATTGAGATACTAGAATGCATGATGTAAATATTTTATATAGTGCAGCGCTACTAATGTGCGCTTGAGTGTGTGCAGTGGCAGGTAAGACGATATACCGACTGACCCACAATGGAAATTTATGGGTCGCAAGAACGGAAAGAACACATAGGGGTATGACGACTGACTATCGACCTTGGATTAGCAACCCACACATGGGTGAGGCCGTTTCAGCTCACCCGGGGAAGCGTATGCCGTACGGGCAAGGCCATAATGATTTGGTCGAGTACGATGAGTTGAGGGGTGTGCAATAAGGAGAGCCTTATCCCTCAACATCCATCAGTATCCAAGGAGCATAGTTGAGAGATCACGGTAACGGTTCCCGGTCGCTACGCTCCCCATAAGAAGGAAGAAATGAAACTATCAGAAGGGCCCGTCGAAGAGGTATCTAGACAAGAACGAGAGGAAGAAAATTAAGCAATGGTATAAATGAAAATTTTCACATAAGATTTAAGAAATACTTTATTTCATTTTATTCTATTTTATTAATTTGAATAATTCTATTCAAGATTTTTTTTTTAATTGATTTCTTTAATTTGAATTATTCATTTTAATTGATTTTATTAACTTGACAAAGAATTGAAGAGATTGATTTTATTCAATATTAAATTTGATTAATTTTGTTGATTGAAAAAGATTAATAATAAAAGAATTATTTTTATTCAAAGATTTTTAATTTAAATGGATTTTATTATATTGAATTATCCTATACAAATTCTATTCTTGATTTCATTAATTAAATTTCTTATTTTAATTAATTTTATTTATTCAAAATATTTTATAGATTTTATTATTTTAAATGATTCTATTAAAGATTCTATTTAATTGACTTCATTATTTTGAGAAAGAATTGAAATAGGTCATTAATAAAAGAATTGTTTTCTTTTATTATTACTCAAGATTTTACTTTAATTAATTTTATTATTCATTTAAATTATTTTATAAAGAGTAAATTTAAAATAGATTATACTTTTCGTAAAAGGAATCATCTTTTAATTCAATCTTAATTTTAGGGAAAGAAAGAAAAGTAGAAAACAATAAGTCTAACTAAAAGATTGTTAAGTAAACTAAATGAGAACCGAAAGAGAAGTAGAACTCTTCTACACCTAACTCCCATTGATCTATGGATTTAGGTGCACATTAAAGACATTAAGAAGACACATGTGTTTGAGAATATTGGAAATTAAAATATGAAATTAAATTAAATATGTGCATGGACAGACACATGGCACACAAGAATTTGCTATATAATGAGGGAGGAGAAGGAGAGAAAGACATCTCTTGCTCCCTAATGTTGGATGGTCATCATAATCTCGGATTATGTTATGATCCTTGGAGTTGGGATTAGCCGAAACGGGGATTGGGAGATCCTTTCGGGAGGCTAGCTTGTGTGTTCTTACGACCCCATTAGCTCGAGGGTTCGGGGTGAAGGAGAGTAACCCCGATACGGTAGGGAGGTCAACCAAGGGGTCACTCAGTACTTCGTCAAAAAATTGGATTGGATCGTGCAGAAACCACTTCGAGGACTCCATTGATTCACTGGATCAACCGTCGAAAACAGGTTTGAAGTATTTAGTTTATTTATTTATTTTGCTAACTCTTGTGGTGGAATGAACAAATCTAGGTATATAGTTTTATTTATTAACATTCATGTACCGCAATAGATAGAACTAGATCTGTGGCCTCTATATCTTCTTCTGAAAAATCGTACTGGAAGTTCTGAAATTAATTATACTTATATGTTCAAATTCGGTGGAAGTTTTTAGTCATTTTTGGGAACCTGAAATGGGGGTCCCTATAGCCATTACTTGCTCCAAACCTGGTTGTTGATCATCCCGAAGATCTAATTTATAACCAACCACAATGACTGGCACCTTCACCTATATGTAACCAAGGAGAGTACAATTGAAGTATCATTTCTTAGATCTTTTTATAAAAAATAGATTTTAAAAGGTGTGACACCATCACAGAGACAAATTAAGCCACATTATAAAGCAGAATCCTTACATCCAAGTGACGAAGTTCTGGTAGCCACTAAGTAGATAGTCGTTGGTAGCTTCAATTTCAAATATCCTCTCAAATGTATGGAAAGTTCCTCATTTTCCATACATGTGAATGAGGGCATTGCCAACAAAAAAATTGGACTCTAATCCATTTCTAATTACATAAACGTGGATCTGCTTACCTTGTGGTAGAGCTGATAAACAGGAACACGCAAGGAGAACACTTACTATAGTAATGACATTAGGTTTCATACCTTGCCATTGCATTTCACCAAAAAGATTCAAGGCTTTCCTAGCATTCCCCTCCTATGCATACCCTGTAATTAATACATTCCAAAAAATCATGTCTCCATCACACATGTTGTCAAACAAGTTCTGTGCACTCTCCAACCTTCAGCATTTGGCATCTAACACCAATTTCCTTCTTATTACGAAAACATGAATCTCCTTACCCTACTGCAGGGATTCCAATTGCATGCAAGCTGGGAGAACAACCACTATTGTAATGGCATATTTCTCTACTCCTTGGAACTGCATTTCTCTGAAAAGTATCAAAGCTTCATTTGCATGTCCATTTTGAGAATACCCGACAATCATAGAATTCCAAGATACCAAATTGCATTCAAGCATTTCGTCAAACACTTGCTGTGCATCCTCCACACACCCACACTTGCTGTGCATCCTCCACACACCCACATTTGGTATACATGGTTATAAGCGAATTCACCATAAAAACATCGGATATAAACCCTATTCCAACTATATGACCATGAATTTTAATGCCCAATTACAAATATAATAGACTCGTGCATTCATGTACAGGGGGAAGGTAAACCTGTTCCGTTTCACACCTGCCAATTCCATTTGTTTATACAATTCAAGCACTTGTTCCAGGGAATCACTATTTGCATACCCTAGTATCATTGCATTGCACAATGAAATGTCATGCCTACATGATTCCTCAAATATAAGGCATGGGAAATCCATTTCACCCAATTGTGCGTACACTAAAACCATTTTTGTGAGAAAAAAGGTGTTGCGATCAAGTCCCATTGTGATAATACAGACATGAAGTTGTTGCAGTTGTTCTATGTTGGCACAATCCTGCAAAACAGAAGCAAATAAATTGGGATTAATATCATTGGGTAGGGTTGACGTTTTCCAAAGGCAGCAATGGTAGAAGTGGTGCAATGGATAAGTTCGGTATTGGCATTCTGAAATGCGAAGGGATATTGGTGGGATTGTTAATGGTGAAACTGCAAAAGTTATCTGAATTTTGATGTAATAATGCGGGAGATTTGAACAATGAGACCATTCCAGAGGCCATCAGTGATTTGGGGATGAAATCAAGCTAAACCATATGGTTGCACAGATTATGTATTACCATTTGCATATTGGTTTTATCATTTATCATATTATTTTTATTTATTTTCATATTATATTTGTTTTATAATGATTATTATATATTTTTTTATTGATTATTATCATATTATGTTTTTTTTATTATATTTGTTTTATAATTAATATTATATTATATTATATTTGTTACAATAGTATGTATATTAGGTTTTTTTTTATATTATATTTGTTTTATGATTAATATTATATTTGTTATATTTGTTACATGGCCACCAATCAAAGGAGAGGATATGCACGATAAGACATTTTTATCCCAATACATGCACAATATAATTGGAGGTGATCTATGGAGGAGTTTCAACCTATAGGTTAAAAGCCATAATGACCACTTTGTACTTCCTAGTAGTCATGTCTTTTCACCAATCATGTTACGAATGAGCCATTTAATGTTAACTCATGGAATCATGTGCTGGTTTTGTCATTTAGGTTTGATTTAAATGCTAAACAAGTTTTGAATTTTTTGTTTTCACTCTCAATTGAATATTCCTAGTTATACATACACACTCAAGAACTTGGTATTATAGTGGTAAATTATCAATTCAATATGGAAATTGTTTGACAAGCTTGGATTGCTAAATTCGCAAGGTGTTAGACACAATGACTAGGAGGAGCATTGTTAATTAACAAAACAATAGAGATATCAATGAATATAGAAGTTGTTTATTTGACTATTTGACTATGGATATCCATCCAATTGCTCACCATTTGAAGTTGTTAATGAAACAACCACTAGATTCAGAATTAAATTTATAAACTCACTCCCCTGCATTTGAATATATCAGAAAGTATGTGGTAAGTAAAGCAACGAATGCCCAACAAAGGTTAGGTTGGGATGGAAGGACAAACAACTATGGAGAGGTTGATCACAATAGGAGAGGAGGTTTACCTTGATAGTGATAAGGAGAGGCCATCACATTATACGTATCATATTCTGTGAGGTCAAGCCTACAAGAGGAGGAATCAAAACATTTACTTGAAACTGATCCGAGATGGGACCTCTACCTAATTTACTACTTATGGATCTAAGACTGGTTCTAGGTCAGCACCCCAGTCAATTGATTATTCGATTGGTTAAAATGTGCTTGGTGCTTCCACCAGTTCAATTGGATCAATTGCTACAAAAGGATTTGAGCCTAGTGAAGCTACAACTGGTACTAGTTCAACGGTCACAGATGATAGCTATGAAGTTATAAAGGCACCTCAGTTAAGTGTGTCGACGGAGCCTTAAGGCCTTGCATTTTCCTAGAAGGATTGGTTGATTCTATCAATGAAAGGTTATGGTTATGTTAGAATCTTATCTCAAGAGAATGGTATGAATGTACTTTATTTGATTGCAACCATTAAAAATTTACAAAATTTAGTAAATTGTAACACTTCATTGTCAAAAATTGCAATTTTCCATTATCGGAGTAACGCAATTAAAAATGACTAATGTAAATGACTAATTCATATTCTTCTAGCTAGTCATCTTTTATGCCGTGACTAAATTGGTCGCTTATGTTAGTCATTTTTAACTCTGTCACTTATTATCTAGTCATATTTGTTAACTCCTGACTAAATTAGTCGTTAAATTTAGTCGTTTATAGTTGGGTCAATGTAAATCACTTGAAAAAACTGTGGTGACTAGATTTTTTAGTCACGTAGTCACTAATTCCTCATTTTGTACTAGTGTGTTGAGGATAGACACGGGTGAAGAACCAACTGGAATTGAGGATGAGCTACTAGATGCTCACTTGTTCATAATTGAAGCTGTTCCATTAGATTTAGCAAAGATTGCTCAGTTTCTAGAATAAGGACAAGCTCCAAAGGGAATTCCTGAAAAGAAAAAGAATATTCTAGCAATGAAATTGCTCCCTATACTATGATAAATGGGTTTCTTTATAATCTTGGACTAGACGATGTACAACGACGTTGTGTCTCAATCATGAAAGGAAAAGTATAATCAATGAAGCACATAATGGGCCAATAGGTGGACATTTCCAAGCCGACAGGACCACTAGAAAAAATCAACAATCAGGATTATGGTGGCCGACAATACACAAATATTGTCGAGAATTCGTAAAAAAATGTGACAAATGCCAGTGACTTGGCCAACTATTATCAAGCACTGAAATGCCTCTAATATCAGTAAATCCAAGCCTAAAATATGGGAAATCGAATTCATTGGTCCATTTCCGGTACTTGGTAGACGAACGGGAGCAAGATATACCATTACTGCTGTCGAGTATGTTACTAAGTGGGAAGAAGCAGAACCTGTTGAGACTTACTCAAGTGAGAGCCAAGTTTATCTATGAGAACATTATTACAATATTTGGATCCCCACTGACCTTGATTAGTGATCAAGGATCCCATTTCGTCAACAAAACAATTTCTATACTAATAAAAGAAATTTTGATCGAGCATAGACGGAGCACAACTTATCACCCTCAATCTAATGGCAGAATAGAGGCTTTCAATCAAATATTAAATACAAGCCTCGCTAAAGTGTGCAACATCGACACAGATGACTGGGACAAAAAAATACCCGCAGTACTATGGGCATATAGAACAACTTACAAAATATCGATATGTCAGACTCCATTTAAACTCATATTTGGACAAGAAGCAGTCGTCCCCCTACATTTTCGCCAACAAGCACTAGTTATTGCAGAAATACTACATATTGATGCTGAACAAGCTAGAAATGAAATATTATCCCAACTGTTGAAGCTAGAAGAACATAGACAGATAGCAATCCACTATCAAGAAATCCAAAAAAAACAACAAAAATCTTGGCACGACAGATGTAAAGTTAGTCACAGCAGATCTAATGAACAAATAAATCAGTCACAACAGATGAATAAGAAGATATGGTGCAAAACTGTGCAAAAACATGCAGCAGTGCTCTCTATCCCAGAAAGGGTGAATGAATTACAATAGATTACAATACAATCCAATGTCTGTCAATGAGCAATTCGAATTGACTAAGTAGGCCATTCGAATCACTGAATGGAGTAGCTTGACTCTGTCTAGGAGGAATGGAGTAGCTTGAACTGGAGGTCAATCGGAGGTGAAACAGTCAGTCAGGAGTGAAACTAGCCTCAAATCAGGGAGAATCGGAGCTAACTGAATGTAACTGGAGTGAATCTGCAGTGGTAGGTGAACAAGTGCGCCCTTCTCTGGCAGTAGGTGAGAAGAGGGCGCCTTTCAGCTTAGGAGGGCTAAAACTCTGTGGTAAGTGGCTCCCGGGTGCTAGAAGAAGGTGGATAAGGTGCTGGAGGCATCAAACTGGTGACTGGGATGCATGCCTGTGCATGCAAGATCCTGAAATAGATCATATCCTGAAATAGATGATCCTGAAATAGATCATGTCCTGAAATAGATCATGCAAGATCCTGAAATAGATGATGTATCCCGAAATAGATGATGGATATCCGAACACCCCCCCTCAAGCTAGACTATGATGTGCCAACTAAAATAATGTGGGGCCCTGGTAACTAAGACCAAAGGTCACCCCAATACAATAATCCAAAAAAAAAAAATAACAGTCAATAAACCGAGGAAATGGGGAAAACCTCATGGGAAAAATACCCCCCCTCAAAATAGACTGTAGTACACCAAAAGATTTAACTGCTCCAAAATCAAGTAGATATGTCTGGAGGTATCTTACTCTTGGGAGTAAATGGATCATGCTCCAAAAACATGTGCTTGAATTCTCCATTTGTGGATGCAAGCGAATGTGGAGACTTTATGAACTTGCTCTTCATACCGAAAATGGTGAGAACAAATTTGAAAATATGAGGATGATCCTGGAACCTGTGATTCGAACCAAGTGAGGTAGGAATAGCTCCAATCGGATCAAATAGATCTTGAAACTTGAACTTCTTATCAATAGAAGTTAAATCAGCTCCAAAAATAGATGAATGGTTTCTTGAGATCTCCTTTGAACCAACAAGGGTGAGATCAAAACCAAAATCAGCAAAAAATGCATGAGAATTGAACTCAAGCGAATGGTAGTGCTCTTCATCTTCATTAAAACTCTGAGAAACTTTGCAAATGATAGAACATAAGTTTATAGAAGGCATGCAATCAAGGAGGGCGAATGCTTCACCTCCAAAATCAGATTTTACCTCCAAAACATCAAGTAGATCATTATTCTGCATGCCGACAAACTCATGTGAAAGAGAGGATTCAAGAACCTCTTCGGAATCTAGAGTATGAGCTTGTTTATCTTGCTCAGAATTCGAAATAGAAGACTTTGAGAGAATGAGTGTTGAATCTACAGTTTCTTCTTCATCTTGAACAATTGTTGAGGCCAACACATGATCGGAAAGAACACATAAGGAGATCTCACTGGGCTTGTTCTCCAAAAGGCTAGCATGATCCTCTTCTTCCTGCTTTCCAAATTCTCTGTCAAGTTGGACCCATAGATCACTTGGATTTTCAGCAGTCTTAATGAGGTAGCGCATACAAGGAGACATAGCAAGACATATTGCTCCAAAAGCTCTATCACAATCATTGAGCCAATCATTCTTCTCTTCATCGGAATCAAAATCTCTTGTATTACCAATGCACATATCAAAAAGACATTGTCTCTTCAAGAATGCAATCATCTTTGGTTTCCATTCATCATAGTTGAATGGAGTAAGAATATTTTGTGAAGAAGAAGTCTCCATCTTTGCATTAGCGAATGCACATGGAGGAAGTAAGAAACCTGCAAATCACATAAAAACAACCACAATAAGGTCGAACAATCCACCCTTTGAGAGTTGCATCACACCTGGGATTGGATTTCAAGCAATGTTGAATAGGTCCAATGTATCAGATCCAGGAATTATGTGGTAACTCAAGCTTCTGGAGTGGTATTGGAATTATTTTCAAGCTTTGCATGCACAGGAGCGAATGCCCTTGAGATATCTCATGCCAAACTTATTGCAATTTTTAGCAATTCAGTCAAATCTTCTTGTATAAACACCTGTAGAAAAGAGATCTTGTCCCTGCAATGGCTCTGATACCATGTAAAGTTAGTCACAGCAGATCTAATGAACAAATAAATCAGTCACAACAGATGAATAAGAAGATATGGTGCAAAACTGTGCAAAAACATGCAGCAGTGCTCTCTATCCCAGAAAGGGTGAATGAATTACAATAGATTACAATACAATCCAATGTCTGTCAATGAGCAATTCGAATTGACTAAGTAGGCCATTCGAATCACTGAATGGAGTAGCTTGACTCTGTCTAGGAGTCCTCATAGATCATCGGTGGTACTCATCAATCACAACAACCAGTCATCCAGGTGTCAATCTGAGTCTAACTGAGCATAATAAATGTAACTGAAGTGTGTAGCACTGATATAGGATCTGGAGGCTCAGTGGGGGCGCATGGGAGGCTAACTGGAGTCAGAACAAGTCACCTAATCGAACTGGAGGTCAATCGGAGGTGAAACAGTCAGTCAGGAGTGAAACTAGCCTCAAATCAGGGAGAATCGGAGCTAACTGAATGTAACTGGAGTGAATCTGCAGTGGTAGGTGAACAAGTGCGCCCTTCTCTGGCAGTAGGTGAGAAGAGGGCGCCTTTCAGCTTAGGAGGGCTAAAACTCTGTGGTAAGTGGCTCCCGGGTGCTAGAAGAAGGTGGATAAGGTGCTGGAGGCATCAAACTGGTGACTGGGATGCATGCCTGTGCATGCAAGATCCTGAAATAGATCATATCCTGAAATAGATGATCCTGAAATAGATCATGTCCTGAAATAGATCATGCAAGATCCTGAAATAGATGATGTATCCCGAAATAGATGATGGATATCCGAACAACAGAAACATAAAGAACCAAATTATATCAATTGGCGATCTATCCTTGCTTTATGATAGCTGAATTAAAAAGTTACACACTGCATGGCTGGGTCCCTTTTTCGTTGAAGAAATCAATGCTAATGGGTCAGTTCGACTGAAAATGTTACAAGGGAGCGTGTCTCGAAAACTTGTCAACAACACACTACTAAAATGCTACAAATATAAAGGCACGTTGTCCCGTTAGCCTTGATTCAGAATGCTATAAACTCCAGATGCATTGTGGGATGAGCACAAATACTAGGAGTGAACTCCTTGCATTATGGATGCTATTATTCTTTGCACTACACATTGGCATCACATCAATTACTATTTATGGAGACTCAAGGATTACTATTGACTGGGCAAACAATAGTGGCAGGATACATGTAATTCATCTTAAGCAGTGACAGCAGAAGACCAAGGGTTTAATCAGGTGTTTTGTGGATGTATCTTTTATTCATATATTTAGAGAATTCAATGCAGTAGCATATAAATTATCCAAGGAATTGCTGACGGTGGTTGAAGGTGGCATACATTATCAGAAGTTTAATGGCGGATCCCTTTCTGCATAGGGGGTTATCAATATTTTTCAATAGCCGAGATTTGAGGCTGATCTACAAGCCATGTTTTAGTGTTGACAGCTAAGGCATTGGTTCAAATAGTTGATTGAACCTTTAAATATTTTGTGTTAATTTTGTTTGATAACATTTCTGGTCTATTTTGTTAATTAACAAGCCATGGGGCTTGCTTTATCTGGCACTAAAAAACATTGGGAGTCTATGATATGTTGTTCATATGTAATAGTTGTTTATAATGGGTGTTTGTCCAATCTCAGGTTTTATGTTTTTCATGGACTATAGTTATGAGATAGGACTTAGTCAAGACATGGAGATGTTAATCTTTGTAATAGACAATTTGGACATATAACGCCAATTTCATTAATTTTGGACATATTAGGCAATTTTTGGACTAAGAAAGTGTGAATTTAGGTCTTGAAAGTGTCAACATCAACCTTTCTAAAGTGCAAAAACAGGTTCTAAAAGTGGCAATATTGGCTTTGAAAAGTGAGTTTTTCTATTCGAATAGTGTGTTTTTTGACTACTTATGAACCTTAAAATTGCAGTTTTTTGTTATAAAACTATAAATTTCAATTCAAAAAGTGTGAATTTCAAATAAAAAAATGCAAATTTTAATTTGAAAAGTGTGAATTTCAAATAAAAAAATGCAAATTTTGATTTCAAAAGTGTAAATTTCAAATCAAAAAATGAAAATTTTCATTTAAAAAATGTGAATTTAAAATTAAAAAATGCAATTTCTGATTTAAAAGGTGTGAATTTCAAATAAAAAAAATGCAAATTTTTATTTGAAAATTGCAATTTTCATTTTTAAATGTTCAAAATGTTAAGGTGAAAAGTCCAATGTCTAAAATATTCATTCATTGTCTGAATAGCTAGTCAATTGGCTAAGTTATAAGACATAAAAATGGTTTGTCCCGACTTCTATTTTCTGACAAGAAGGATCGGTCACCCATTCTTTTCGTAGTTAATTGTGAAAACATTTATCCAACAATTCAGATATATTCATAATGGAGAACACAAGAAGGGTCAGTCATAATGGAGAACACAAGAAGGGTTGACCGACCCTTCTTGTAGTGTCGAACTATTATGAAAATAATATTGGGAGTACGAAGGGTCGACCGACCTTTCAATTACGAGACAATTTTAAAAATAGAACACCTTGAAAGTTTTAACATATAAAAATGGTTTCTCCTGGATTTCGTTTTCCGACAAGAAGGATCAGCCGCCCCTTCTTTTTGTATTTAATTGTGAAAACCTTTATCCAACAATTCAGCTATATCCATAATAGAGAACACAAGAAGGAGTGAACGACCCTTCTTGCAGTATCAAACTATTATGAAAAGAATATTGGGAATAAGATGGGTTGGACGACCCTTCATTTACGAGGGAAATGTAACAATAGAACACGTTGGAGAAAGAGCAGCCACTCTTTCTCTGAGAATATTTCCACTTGCCAACAAACTCTTTGAAGCAAAACATCTAAATTTTGTTGTTTAAATGTTGATATCTAGTATCCCAGGGTGACATGTGGAATGATCATATTGTGACACATGGCATATTTGATTTGGCACATTGAGTATTAGAAATATAATTTAATTATAATATTGGCTCATATAGAATATTTTCTCCTCTGAGCACCACTGAATCCATGCTACGTTTTATTCTCTATTAAACACTATGTTTTAAATATGCTTGGGCATACTGCAAGAGGAAGTGAATAATTATAGTAGCATTTGTGCTCTCTCACTATCACTGCCTCTCTATTTTGGGGGTTCTCGTGCGAAAATAATTCTGGTTTTTTCATGTTTTTCAACTTTGGGGGAACAAAAGTGATATTTTTGTTTAAAATTTCACTTTGCAGTAAAAATAAAACTTTTAGAGAATTATGTTAGCTTTCTATTTATAATTTTTTCAATTTTTTTTATTGAGATTTGATATGTCGATTTCGCAAATGTTTGACAGTGTGTTCTTATAAAGTGAAAAGACTACAAAATAGTTATGATTTGTTGCACCAGTAAAATCATTGTTAGACTTGTTTTTTGCAAAAACAGAAAATGTTACAACAATTTACACACAATGTAGTAGTGCCTGACTATAAGTTTGTAACCAATGGATCTATATACTAATTATTATATTTTTTTAAAGTCGATCAATGGGGAAACTTAGTCTATTTTCAACATCTTTTTTGTTGCGCCACTTTTCTCTCAATCGGCTCTAAAAATAAAAAATCTACGAACAACCTTTTGAAGTAGACACGCCAATTAAGATTTCCACATTTTTTTCAATTTTTTTGGTGGTGTATTTTTAAAGTTATGGATTTTTCTTTTCACCGTTTTTTTAAAGAGATGAATCCAAACTCGACACATGTTACAAAAATAAAACATTAAAATATCAATTATTATCTATACACAACCAAATCTATACCCACATAAAGTATGTTCAATGATGAACCTAATGGTATCAAGTCCGACATTCATTTTGTAGTGTAAGAGGTTGTTTTTCCCTTCCGAAAATGGAGAAACCTGAAAATTCTGCAGAATCGTGAAGCTTCCATGTCTCAGAGATTATTCGAGCGAATAATTGTTCGGTCGAATAATTATTCAGTCGAATAACCTTTTTCCCTAACAACACCGTCAATTACAGCAAAGGTTATTCGGCCGAATAATGAAACGGAAAAAAATCTCGTAGGACGAAAAAAAAATAAAAAAATACGTTTTCTATACTCATATAAATAAACCTAAATTGATTCATTATTTTTGCATGTTTTAACTTTTTTGTGCTTGTGTTTCATGTTCTAATCGGCCATGAAACTATTTCCAACTTATGAGATATTGAAAAACATAAATACCTGGCAATTGAAAACTAGATTTAAATGTTCTGTTACAAATTTATTATTAAGACATGAAAATCAGTGGAAGTTATTCCTGGGAATTGAATTTAATTTGATCTTTCAACTTTTACAGATCTTGGGCTCTTAATACATTTCACGACTACGAGCTTGAGCTCACAAACATAGACTCTTCTACTACAGGATTTATATTAAAAAATTTCTTACTAATTAGACATAAAAATCAGTAGAAGTTATTCCGAGTTAAAACAGTGCAACTTCGCTGCATTACACATTATTAGATGAAATTTACTTCGATATTTCACCTTTTACAGAGCTTTGGCTCTTAATACATTTCAGGACTACGATCTTGAGCTCACAAACACGGACTCGTCTACTACAAAGAATTTATAGACTTTATTTTGGCTTCAACTAGAAGCTATACTTTATTTTTGCTTCAACTAGAAGCTATGAGTCACATTAGACACAAATCCTGGCCTTGGGGCTTCGACAATGCTCGAAATGTCCATATATCATGGTGTGGTGAGGATTTGTCAGGGAAATGCTGTCGAAATGCTCATATATAACGAAGAGAGCGACCATAAGATTCCATGACTTCCTTTGTATTTATGATAAAACAACAAAGGAAACAAAACAGAGGCGACAAAGAAGAGTGCCATGACTTCCTGAAGATTTATGATTTAGTCTTTATATAGTGTATTGTTGAATTGACTTGGATGTTACAGATGGGAAAGGATAATTATGGAGGGATGGTGGTCATAGATATGATCTGTACCGACTATATATATTGCTGGAGTATAGATATGATCTGTACCAACTGTAGTAATTGTACATGTATCACTCCAATCGATGCCTTGAGAAAGGAATGTATGCTGACATCGTGATGGTTTATACGATGAAATTCTGAAATGGCGGTTATCCTGATGGTACTAATGGTGAACTATGGCTTGTATCACATGTGTGAAGAAAATAATCACATCATGCTTTAGTCGAAATTATGCCTTGTCACAAACACCAAGATCACCGAGATCATTTACCATTAGCACCATTAGGATTCGGGACAAACATTTTTTAGATCTTCTAACTAAGCTTGTGATTTGGTTTCTTAAATGTAGTCCAATATTATTTTATATTCTGTTAATTGTAATGTTGTGATTTCTTTGTTATTTAATTAGATTAATATGTATGTTTGAAAAGAGAACACATAAAATTCTGAGAACTGTTTAAAAAGAAAGCACATAAAATTTGAATATTTTAATGCCCCTCAAAGGGATTTAGACTTTGAAAGTGTGAATTTAGACTTTGAAATTGTGAATATCAACCTTTCTAAAGTGCAAAAACAGGTTCTAAAATACTTTTGTTCTTAATATGTAAAATATAATGAGTTATATTCAGAAAGATATATTCATCATTTGACCATATTTCTCTATAATTATATTGAAGCATATAGATGGATTTATTTAAAAGGCTGTGTACAACCATTCATTACAAAAAGGAGAGAATGAGAGCATAAATAGATTTCCTAGTATGGCTCTATAAATTTAAAAGATTCCAAAATTGATGTAAAATCTCATCCAGGTAGGGATCTCTTCCACAAAAAATAATGTTGATGAACAGAGATTTCCTCAACAATTCTCATGTCCATAGAGGGGAATTCCTGGCAGTGGTTTCACTATGACATCCTAGCCATCTTCAAAATTTCATCTTTTATAAAATCCATTGTCCCCATAAGTTCAATCAAATTGCATTCCAAATAATCAATTCTGGAGTCGTGGCAGGTTAATTGCTGAGAGATATACCTCATGTGGTCGTATGACTCTGTGCACTTTCATGCCCAAGAAGACTGCCTCATAAACCTTTAGTAGGTGTTTTTTGAAGTCTTCCACAATGGACCTTAGGAACATCATTCTGTCAGCAAGTCCCGCCATTGAACTGAGAGAAGAGGTAAGACAAGGGACCAAATCGAGGGATCTGCTCAAAGTTTGAAATAAAACTTCGATTTGCCAACAGTTCCAATTGTTTAATCCACCAATCATCTTATGAGCATGAGAGACTTTGCGACCACCATAGGTTATATTCTCCTCTTGCTCCTTGGTGGTCCATAATGCTCGTCGAACTGAAGTTTACTTTTGGAAGTAATTATAAATAAGTAACTTTACATATTTACATTAGTATCATTATAGTAGCATTATACAAAAACTATTCTATTTTTTTAAATAGAATCATTCTTTTTTTTTTTCTTTTAAAAGAAACATTCTTTCTTTTTGTATTTTTAAATAGAAACATTCTTCTTTCCTTTTGTTTTTAATCGAATCATTTATTATCTTCTTTTAATTAAAGCCCTTCATGCTAGAAGGGCGATATGAATATATAACCTTCAACCTAAAATTAAGTTCATCCCTTCAAATTTGATCCCTGACACTGCCACTAGCTTTCATGTTTATTGAAAGGATTGTTTTTTTAAGCAAAAGAAGAGAAAATTTGTATTATATATTGGTAAAAAAGATTACATCCGTCTTCTTTTCACATTGCACTTCTGAGACAAAAACTGCCATATAGAGAAATTCCCAAGTCTACTATCAACCTTGGAGACTGAATAGAAAGCCTTACTATAAACCTTAAAGACTCAACATTTTAAGGTGAAAAGTTATAACCTATAAAAATTGTTTGTCCCAACAGCCAAGAAGGATTGACTGACCCTTCTTGTAGTGTTGAAATATTACGAAAATAATATTGGAAATACAAAGGGTCGACCGACCCTTCTTGCAGTGTCGAACTATTATGAAAATAATATTGGGAATAATAAGGGTCGACCGACCCTTCAAGTATGAGTTAATTGTAAAAATAGAACATCTTGGAAGTTATATTATATAAAAATGTTTTGTTACGACTTTCCTTTTACGACAAGAAGGATCGGCCACCCCTTGTTTTCATAGTGAATTGTGAAAAGATTTATCCAGCAATTCAGCTATAGACATAATGGAGAATACAAGAAGGATCGATGGACCCTTGTTGTATTGTCAAACTATTATGAAACAAATATTGGGAATAGGAAGGCTAGCCGGCCCTTCATTTAGGAGGGAATTGTAACAATAGAAAACCTTGGAGAAAGAGTGGTCGCTCTTTCTCTGAGAATATTTCCACTTGCAAGCAAAGTCTTTAAAGCGAAAATTCTATAAATTTTGTTGTTAAAATGTTGATATCTAGTATCCTAGGGTGACACGTGGAACGATCATATTGTGACATATTTTATTTGGAACTTTGAGCAGACCCAAAAGTATATTGATTCTATTTAAAAAAACAAAAAAAAAAGAATGTTTCTATCTGGTTAATCGCAGTTAGAATCATTCTAACTAATGGCATCACTATCTACATTGTCGTCACTATTAAATTCCTTTTCTAACATAGTATCCTGCTTAAATTTTAATTAGCATTATGGTGTGTCTGGGAAGGCATGCATGTGTTGCTTATTTTTGAAATTATACATGGAATTAGTGTTGAATATAATTGTCACTGATTTTGTATCTACCCCATTGCAATAAAAAGTAAAATGTTTCTATTTAAAAAAAGCAAAAAGAAAAAGTAAAATGTTTCTATTAAAAAAAAACAAAAATAAAGAATGTTTCTCTTTAAAAAGTAAAATGTTTCTATTTAAAAAGCAAACAAAAATGCTTCAGTTGTAGCCAAAAAATTTGAAAAATTGGGTGTTGGTGCATTCAGCAAGTTGGAAATAATCAAAATGGAAGACACAATTTTATCGTGGAAGCCCAATTGGGAAAACCACCAACTCTTTCTAATATTGCAAAATTATATTTACAATTAATTTGCAAGCTCCAACTTGATATTCCAACAGAATGATGGAACAGTCCGATGCAAAGATTACATGTTTGAGGAATAATGACTGATTATTTTTGCGGTTGCAGGGGATGAGTCTATTGCTTCTATGCCTACAAGTCAAAGCTCCAATAAAATTTTAGTCTTTTATTACTCCTGCAAAGGAGATGATCTTTTTTTTTCAAGTAAGCATAGGTCCAATCTATTACTGAAAACAAAATAATGGTACATAATACAATTACAAACACGTGCCCAGCAGCTCGTGCCATACAAAGTATGGTCAAAAGGCCAGAAAAGATCAAAATGAGGAGCATACAACCAGGATAAACAACCCATGAAGTAGAGGAAACTACAGATAAAACCCGAGATTACAATAGACTGAAGATATCATGGTCGATAGACAGCTAACCGCAGAAAGAACTAAGAGGCCCCAAGCCTCAGAAGACCCCAAGATGATCAGAAGAGCAAGGAAAACCTTAACCAAAAAGGAAGAGGGCTCTGGACGAGCAGCCCCCATAACAAAACCATGCTAACATCCAGATTCTGCACCGAGACCGAACTTCCCAAGACATGGAAAAATCTACAAGAAAAACAAAAAAGAGCTCATACCATCAAACGACCACCAGCGCAAACGCTGACCACCAAGACCAACACTAACACAGACCGCCAAGACCAATCAGGGAGCAGGGTGCTCCCCCCGTGGGGAAACTGGTTCTTCACGAGGGAAGTCCCTCGAGGTATCCATATAATCTTCCAGAGAAGACATGAGCAAGCGAACACCGACCGAATTAGTTTGTTGGCCGCATTTTATAATTTGGATGGATTCACGGAGACCGTGAGCCAGCTGGTTCCTCGGTTGAATATCGCAAGCCAACAAGATCCTGACCGCCCATAAGGGGCTGGCGATTAATTTCCGGCCCAAGTGGGATTCATATTCACAGAGAAGGGATACTTCACAGCGTGTTATCTGTGCCTCTATCGGAGCAGGCGTCTCTACTAGATACTGAGCCCCCCAATTGAATCTCTATGGGGTAGACTCTTCTAGCTCCATGGTCTACTGTTGAGAGAAACTTCCCCCCCAAGTCGTGAAGACCCTCCACCCCTGCTGGATCCCTTGCGACTATGGGGAGCCATGATATACCAATTCAAAAAACTGAACCACCAGAAATACACCCAGAAGTTCAGCCAACCTTTAAATTGCAGATCTCTCAATTCCATTGATAATATTTATAGGAATTTCTATGGAAAGAAGGGTAGAGAGCCGACTTGACTCGCAGATATTTTCACAGAATCCCACACATACGAAATGATTGCCATTAATGGCTTTGTAGAGATCGAATGACTCAAAATCCATGTAAAAGGAAATCAACATAATGATTGAGGGTGTAATTTATTGGAGGCATGATGTTACAGGGCGTCTGGCCGACCCCTCCCCTGTGTCATCCTCCACTACCGTCCCTTCAAACGAGCATGCATCCATCAGAATAGTACTCTCATGATGGTTGATAGGGGTGTCATCTGTGGCTGATATAAAAGATGCTTCCAACGTTTAGCGATTGACAAGGAGAATTACTGCCTGCAGCACGGAGGCAGTTATGGCTAAGGAATCCAACTGCCTCGACGGAGCAATGATGGAATAGAATTGTGTAAACTGGCATCAGCATAATGATTGAGGGCATAATTTATTGGAGGCATGACATTACAGGGCGTCTGGCTAACCCCTGCCCCGTGTCATCCTCCACTACCGTCCCTTCAAACGAGCCATGATGGTTGCACATAATGAAACAATATAAATAGAATCCTTTTGGTAGCATAACATATATACATAATTCTTTTAAAACATAGGACTTGCATAACATATATGGTTGCACATAAAAATATATAAACAAAATTTTTCTTTTTTTTGTGTAGAAAAACATATATAAATAATTCTTTTAAAACATAGGACTTGTTATGGTTTCACATAGTGAAGTTCCAAAACATATATACATAATTCTTTTAAAACATAGGACTTGCATAACATATATGGTTTCACATGGTGAAGTTGCAAAACATATATACATAATTCTGTTTAAACATAGGACTTGCATAACATATATGGATGCAAATAATGAAAATATATAAATAAAAACCTTTTGGTTGTAAAACATCTATACACAATTGTTATAAAACGTAGGACTTGCATAACATGTGGGAATCACCACTATTTTCATTATGTGCATCCATACGAGTGCAAGTATTTTCAAGACCCATATGAAAATAGACAATTATAATTCTTTCGATTTATATAAAACTAATTTCATTACATATAACTCACATCCCTCTCTACTATATTGAACCCCACTCTTCTCCCTCGTGGCTTAAGTATTATCATACCATAAAATGAATTACATTACCATCACAAGATAATGGTAAAGCACCATTTAAGAAATGCCCATAAATATTCTATAACTAACATTACCGTCTGGCTGACCCCTGCATCCGTTGGAATAATACTGTCATGATGGTTGATAGGGGTGTCATCCATGGCTGATATAAAAGATGTCGCCAAAGTTCATCAATTAACAAGGAGAATCTAGAACGTTCAACAACTTTAAATTACTGCGAACTTGAATTTAAAATGAAAAAGTGCAATTTCTGATTTGAAAAGTGTGAATTTCAAATCAAAAAATGAAATTTTTTATTTGAAAATTGCAGTTTTCATTTGTAAATGTTCAAAATTTGAACGAGATATTTTTAGATATTTTCACAGAAGCCCACACATTTGTAATGGCTTTGTACAGATCAAATAACTCAAAATCCATGTAAAAGGCCATCTCGTACAATTGAAAATCGATTTTGTAGTACTTGCTCGGCAGCGTGGTACAATTAGAAAAATGAGTTAGACTTGACAAATTTGCTATGACTAAGAAAGTGTGAATCTAGGCTTTGAAAGTGTCAATATCAACCTTTTCTAAAGTGCAAAATCAGGTTCTGAAAGTGGCAATATTGGCTTTGAAAAGTGCGTTTTTCTATTCGAATAGTGTGTTTTTTGACTAATCATGAACCTTAAAATTGCAGTTTTTTGTTATAAAACTATGAATTTCAAATCAAAAAATGCAAATTTTGATTTGAAACGTGTGAATTTTAAATTAAAAAGTGCAAAATTTGATTTCAAAAGTATGAATTTCAAATCAAAAAATGAAAATTTTCATTTGAAAAGTGTGAATTTAAAATAAAAAGTGCAATTTCTAATTTGAAAAGTGTGAATTCGAAATCAAATAATGTAATTTTTTATTTGAAAATTACAATTTTCATTTGTAAATGTTCAAAATTTTAAGGTGAAAAAATCAGTGTCGAAAATATACAGTCATTGTTTTCGTAATTAATTTTGAAAAACATTTATCTAGCAATTCAGCTATATCCATAATGGAGAACACAAGAAGGATCGACTGACCCTTCTTGTAGTGTTGAACTATTATGAAAATAATATTGGGAATAAGAACAGTCGGTCGACCCTTCAATTTCGAATGAATTATAAAAATAGAACACCTTGGTAGTTATAACATATAAAAATAATTTGTCCCGACTTCTGTTTTCCGACAAGAAGGATCGACTGCCCCTTCTTTTCGTAGTTAATTGCGAAAACCTTTATCTAACAATTCAGCTATATCCATAATGGAGAACATAAGAAGGATCGACCGACTCTTCTTGGAGTGTCAAAATATTATGAAAAGAATATTGGTAATAACCAGGGTCGACCAACCCTTCTTGCAATGTCGAACTATTATGAAAATAATATGGAAAATAACAAGGGTTGACCGACCCTTCAATTACGAGGGAATTGTAAAAATAGAACACCTTGGAAGTTATATCATATAAAAATGGTTTGTCCTGACTTCCGTTTTGCGACAAGAAGGATTGGTCGCCCCTTTTTTTTGTAGTTAATTGTCAAAACTTTTATCTATCAATTCAGCTATAGCCATAATGGATAATACAAGAAGGATCGATCGAACCTTCTTGCAGTCTCGAACTATTATGAAAATAATATTAGGAATAAGAAGGGTTTGCCAACCCTTCATTTAGGAGGGAATTGTAACAATATAACACCTTGGAGAAAGAGTGGCCTCTCTTTCTCTGAGAATATTTCTACTTGCCAGCAAAGTCTTTAAAGCAAAACGTCTATAAAGTTTGTTGTTAAAATGTCGATATCTAGTATCCTAGGGTGACACGTGGAACGATCATATTGTGACACGTGACATATTTGATTTGGCACATTGAGTATAGAGAGATTACTAATGCAGGTTTAACCACAACACAATCAGGAAATGGAAATTAATTGATAGTAGTTTTAAGATTATCAGTGCTTCGACAGTGCTCGAAATGCTCATATATCACGAAAAGAGCGACCATAAGACTCAAGTATTTCTGATAAAACAACAAAGGAAACGGAACAGAGGCTGTAAAGAAGAGTGCCATGACTTCCCGAAGATTTCATTCAGATGCAATACCGGATATGATTTAGTCTTTATATAGTGAATTGGTCAATTGACTTGGATGTTACAGATAATTATCACAGTATGGCGGGATAGTTTATACGATGAAATTCTGAAATGGCGTTTATTCTGACAGTGCTAATGGTGAATGATGGCTTGTATAACGTGTGTGAAGAAAATAATCACATCATGCTTTAGTCAAAATTATGTCACAAACACCAAGAATAGTGATAAAATTTAAGAATAGTGAAAATACTGATTCACCCCCCCTCTCAGTATTGCTTGATATTCGAACAGAATGATGGAACAGTCTGATGCAAAGATTACATGTTTGAGGAATAATAAATGATTATTTTTGCAGCTGCAGGGCATGAGTCTACTGCTTCTATGTCTACAAGTCGAAGCTCCGATAAAATTTTAGTCTTTTCTTACTCCTGCAAAGGAGATGATCTGATTCAAGGATAAGGAGAATCTAAAACGTTCAGAGACTTTGCTGGTGACAAGACATAAAAATAATGTGGATTGAAGCATGATGAGATTATTCACACGAGTGATACAATCCATCATTTATGACAAATATTATTCAGCCTGTTGTAGGCCATTTAATGCGCTATAAGCGGGCATGTTGGCTATTGGATTTTCAAGGAATCGATTGGATTGATACATGTACGATTACGAGGGAATTGTAAAAAGGGTTGGCCAACCCTTCTATGCTTTGAATCTCAAAACCAAGGGGTTCTCTATCACTCAAATCAGCCATTAAATAGTTTAGTGTAGAGCAGAGAACCTGCTTGGTTGGTTGAAGGTTGGCACCCCTGCATTTCAGCTGACCCTTCGAAGAAAGGTCGACCGACCCTTCTATGCTTTGAATCTCAAAACCAAGGGGTTCTCTATCACTCAAATCAACCGTTTTATCCTTTGCTATCACACTTGTATCTCCTGCGGTGTGGAAGCTTCCCTAGCCACCTATTTTCCTAATCCGTTATGGGACATGGATCACCGCTGCTTTCTAACTCTATGATCCCTGGTTGTCTCGAATCCCGCCCCATGTCGCCTTTTCTGCTAGTTAAAACCACGGAAAGTCACCCCCTTTTTTACCAACTTCGCCGATTTGGCTTGTGTTGATGTTTTGTGCAAGTTAGATGCGTGAAAAAAACCTCGGCCATAGATCTCGGCCTCATCGGATCTAAGTCGTCCAAACCCGCGGAACTCTACCAAAAGTTCATGGATCCGGAAATTTGTTTGCTCCGCGCATGTCATATCGAAGAAGTAATTCTTGACCGTCGATCTGCTCCATTGGCCATTGATCTGCTCCTTAAGATGCTTGTGGGATAAACCTCCCACCTCCATCTAAAACACCTCACCCTTTTTTCACGAAGCGTGCTCATGACTGTAGATCTTCACCATCGTCGATCTAGACAGTTTATTTGCGCAGATATGTACCTGGAGGCAGACCTCTGCAATGTAATTCTCCTTGCAAAGTTTCAAGATTGGGAGTTGATAATTTTACCATTAATGCCGTGAATACCTACCCAGATGATTATATTTTGCTCAGACCACCGAGGTTTTCTCCATTCTTTTTAGAAATTGAACCTCCCACTTTCATCCAGGACAAAGCTAGTGCTAATACTGACAAGCTAAACGAGCAAGCTAAACTTCATTCAAATCACCCAGTGTAATCTTATCCACAGGATCAAGGCAAATCGACAGTTAAAACGTAAACATGTGGGAAGGAAAAGAAGGGTTGCGAGTTTGTTCTTCTGCATCCGCAACCCGCAATTGCGGGTTGTGGGTTACGGATGTAGAAGACCACAATTGTTGAAGAATATTTCTGTATCCGCAATCCACATTGTGGATTGTGGGTTGCGGAATGAAAATGTTTCAAAATCGAAATCAAGATTCTGCAATCCGGTTGCGGAAAGAACTTGAATTTTGGAAAAAATCAGTGCTTTCCTCAACTCACAAAAACACTAAAAAATGCAAGAAAATTTCAAAGGAAAGTGTCAACATCTACCTGACTTTGAAAGTGTCAATATAAGCCTTTCTAATGTGCAAAAGTGGCAATATTGGCTTTGAAACGTGTGTTTTTCTATTTGAATAGTGTGTTTCTTGACTACTTATGAACCTTAAAAGTGTGAATTTCAAATAAAAAAATGCAAATTTTGATTTGAAAAGTGTGAATTTCAAATCAAAAAATGCAATTTTTTATTTGAAAAGTGCAATTTTCATTTTTAAATGTTCAAAATTTTAAAGTGAAAAGTCCAATGTCTAAAATATTCACGCATTGTACGAATAGCCAGTCAATCGGCTAAGTTATAACATATAAAAATCGTTTGTCCGGATTTCTATTTTCAGACAAGAAGGATCGGCCGACCCTTCTTTTCATAGTTAATTGTGAAAACATTTATCCAGCAATTCATCGATATCAATAATGGAGAACACAAGAAGGAACGACCAACCCTTCTTGCAGTGTTGAACTATCATGAAAAGAATATTTGGAATAAGAACAGTCGACTGACCCTTCTTACAGTGTCGACTATTATGAAAATAATATTGGTAATACGAAGGGTCGACCGGCCTTTCAATTTCGAGGCAATTTTATAAATATAACACCTTGGAAGTTTTAGCATATAAAAATAGTTTCTCCCGACTTCTATTTTCCGAGAAGAAGGATCAGTCGCCCCTTCTTTTGGTAGTTAATTGTGAAAACCCTTATCCAATAATTTCACTATATCCGTAATAGAGAACACAAGAAGGATCGACCGACCCTTCCTGTACTGTCAAACTATTATGAAAATAATATTGGGAATAAGAAGGGTCGGCTGACCTTTCATTTACGAGGGAATCGTAACAATAGAACACCTTTGGGAAAGAGCAGTCGCTGTTTCTCTAAGAATATTTCCACTTGCCAATAAAGTCTTTGAAGCAAAATGTATATAAATTTGGTTGTTTAAATGTTGATATCTAGTATCCCAGGGTGACACGTGGCATATTTGATTTGGCACATTGACTATTAGAAATATAGTTTAATTATAATATTTGCTCGTATAGAATATTTTCTCCTAGTATGAGCACTACTGAATTTGGCACTTTGAGTATAATTACTCTAAGGACAATTATTCTTAAGCACAATTAACTAGTAATTAAGGTGTTAATTACAACACTTAATGACATTTAGTAGGCAAAAGACGACAGTAATCACAAATCCAATTTTTTAATAGATAACCATCCATTATCAATCCCAATGGCCTTTCCTTTTATAAAACTTTAATGAAAATGAAAAAATACAACTTTTTGTTGACCAAGTGGAAATTTAGAAACACAATAATTTTGTTGCCTAAAACTGCCACATAGAGAAATTTAGAAACCAATTTTGTCTACTATTTAGAAACCATATTTTCTCGTTGTGCCCTGAATGCTGGAAGGCCCTTCTCGTTTATGCTAATTTTTTCTCCTTCCCTTCCTTGCCTTGGTGGCCATGCCCATATGATGCTATTTATGTCGATCATCATATTTTCTTCTGCACCAACAACCCATTGTTGCTTTCTATCTAAGCATTTTTTGTACAAAACCTTCAGATCCTTCGATGCTCCTATTGGCTTCCACCATTGCACCTCTACTTTGTAATACCCAATAGTACTAGCATCTGACTCCTCATAAATATCACCAATCGCCTTACCCAACCAGATTGCACAATCTGGCTCTGGTGATTGCACAATGACCATTTGGCCCTTTACAGCATCCACTCTTGGAATGAATTCATCTCTAGGCTTGTTGCACAGTGGTCCAACATAGCAATCCTACAAAGCAGGAACATTTTCCTTCAAATAGGCATCCATAATTTCATGTTCAGATCTTGTAGGTTCACTACTACGAATATCATGGCTTGTCGATGGCCAAAATTTAGTTGATGATTGATCAACACTCTCGAAGGGACTATCCAAAGCTTTAAGTACAACCTCCCAATAATTTAACTTGGGATGCCAAAATTGTTCACCTTCCTTCTCAATCCCGTGATTCCAAAATGAAATATATGTTTCTATTCCCTTTTTGATTTCCTCAATCTCCGAAGGACTTTTTGATTGCAGATTTAATAACCTAGGATGTCCCACCGGCAAGTCTGCGCTACCATTTGGCAATGAACACTAGATATGAATAAGAGACGACCAAGGTTCATCCCAAAGTGATGCCTTCCATTACATGACTGGAATGTCATCTATGAGCTGAAATTTAAAAAACTGGCATTTTTTGATACAGATGATTTTGGCATTTCCATCCAAAAGGTGGGGTTTCACAAAACTCTTAAAATTGTAAAGTTCATCAATTAGATAAGGAACAAAGGAATTTTTATCTTCACATGTCCTATACGTATCCATAATTTTCAGGAGTGAAAATATATCCTTGAGCATTAGCTTTGCTGATCACCTGCCATAAGTTCCATCTATGTCTTCATGGGTATGTCTGACTGGCAGGAATCCAACTTCAACTATCTTGAACACTCTCCTTGCTATTAAAAGAGATAAAAATGCAAATACAAAGTGGTTTTTGTTATCGCTTGAACAATTATCCATTTGCAACAACAATATGGGTGGTAGTTTTCTATTTGGCATGCCTTGATTAGTACCATCAACACACATTACATCATCTTGCATTACATCTTGCCTGTATATCGAGCACTTTTCATATGAGTTTGGTTGCAATAGAGCATCATGCAATTGGTGCTTCGATGTCCTGCCTTTGTAGAGCAAATCACCATATTTATCACCCACTAGATCTTCAAGACACTTCAAGCATTTAGCTAGGGATGTCACAGTGAAATTCGATCCCATCTCTAAAAATGAGAGGCTGAAATGACCAAAACCCCCAGTCTTGTTCCCATCAGTCAACATTCCAGTTAATGATATGGGAAGATTCATAAAATTACTAAAATATTTTGCCTTCTTACCCATCCTTGGAATGGAAGTCTTTGACTTATCCATTTTATCATGAACAATACTGAGATAAGTCTTCGGATTGTTCTGTGAAGCTGACCTGTGTGAATAATAGACCTGGCGACAACTTGTGATATATTTATTATGAGCTTCTTAGTTTGCTTGCAACTTTTCCACCTCAGCTGGATTAGTGGTCCCCTTAAGCCTATCTTGTATTGTAATGCACTCATTACACCTTGCAAAGGATTTTGATTTAGAAATTTTAACATCTGTAAAATCTTCTCTCATCACCTTGCTAAAGGAGGATTGTGATACCGGAGGCAAACCGATTCTTTCAATTTCAACATTAGCCATTTGTCACAGCAAACCATGGAAAATATTCGCGGGAAATAATTTCAAGGTTGTCCTTGTTCCATCTCCACTGATTAATCGTATAAGATGTGGAGATTTGTTTGAATTCTCTACTACAATTTTATTAATAGTAGCTACCAGTGCAATAGTGTTCGCCCTATATTTTTCCAAGCCACTGTTACCATGCACAGCTCTCACATCACCATTCAAGAACATTCTTTTATAATTGAAGAAAGTGATCTTTTTTATACCATGGCATTTATACCATGCATTTTGATAGACATCTCTTGTGTCTAATCTCATTGTAAACAAGCTTCTTTTTCTGTCATCTCCTTCTTTGGCCAGAGGAGCATTTGATCCCATACAATTTATAACATACTGTCTTTTTGAATTTCCATTCATACTATCAAATTTCTTCCAACATTCAACTATCGATTGAAGTGGAATTTTTGATATACAAAAATTTGAGCAACATTGTTCAGTGCCAATTTTTGAAAGGAATGCACCTTGATTTATTGGAGGCCTGTAAGGTATCGATCTTGAATTTATGTTGAAAATTTTAGTCCCAGCATGTCGCTTTACGGAATTGTATGGCCTTCTTACATTACCTTTAACATCTGTATATTCACAATGGGGAGTACCTGGAAGGACCATCTGTAAAGGACATTCTTCGAACACATTCCAAAAGCTGACCATATCTTCGTCTACTTTATTTTTTAGTATAACATCCAAAGGAACATCATGGAGGTCAAGCAAATGGTTTGCAGGCCATCTTATAAGGGAGCCTTCAAATACACTACAATCATCACAATTGCAGAAGACTTTATGAACTAAAGTACTAAACTCATCAGCAACTAGTGCTTTGAATTGTACAATGTCTCCCTCAAAAACAACTGACACTATTCCCCAAGCAACATACTATGTCTTTAAAGAACATTGATGTATCAAATTAACTTTATGTCCCACAAACCTGACATTGTGATTTTCTCTTAATACTTTCAAAGTAGATTCAGATTGATTATTGTTGAAATTGCTTGCAACAGAAAGCAATGTTTCTATATTAAAATCAATGATTCTTTTAATTGGTCATACAACAAAACTTCCACTGCTCAACCCTGGAAAACATTCCATACAAGAAAACACCACTTCATCCACCAGAACACTAAAGGAGAAGTCAACCAAAAATTTTCCCCCAACAAAATCAGTCCCGCTCACATTTGTTACCAAACCTATGGAAATGCAATCCTTACTTTTTGAACACTTATGTAACAACTTAACTTTTCTCATAATAAAAGAAGATCTATTCTTAGTTGTTATGATATGTGCTACACTCGTTGAAGTAGAAGCTGGTATATCATTCACCTCATTCTCGCGAAGAGCGGACCCAATCTAGTTAACGATCTCAGATACAGGCCATTGAATATAACCACCAACAGCCTCTGACAATCTATCTACACCTTCCGATGGATAGGGCAATGGAAGACTTGCATTTAAAGTCTTGGTAATATTTACAATGATACATCAGACATTAATGTTGATATTATGCAAAAATTTTCTTTCTGGAAAATAGATTCCCTCAGCAACTTTCAATCCATTCAAAAGCAGGTCCACACATTGTTGAGTACCAAAATCCATTTCCTAAACAATATCTGAAATATAAATTAACAGGTCACATTGTTTAGAACAAAAATCCAGTTCAAAAGCGTTTTATGAAATATAAAATAACAGGAGGACATTAAAAATCATATTTATTTTAAACAAAGATATAACATAAGTTATAATATATAAAAATATGTCTGTCCGGACTTCCAATTTTTCAAATGAAAGGATCGGCCACCCCTTTTTAAAGAAGAAGAGAACACAAGAAGGATTGAATGACCCTTCTTGCTGTCTAGAAAGATTACGAAACGAATACTAGGTATAAGAAGCATTTCCTGCCTATTCATTTATGGCTGAATATTAAAAATGTTCAACCTACGAATGCTAGGCCGTCAATACATGTATTTCCAAAATTGTGAACAAGGGAAGAATATTAAGCACAACAAGGGTCGGCCGAACCTTTATTTACAATATAAATTTAAATATATTTAATCTACGAAGGCTATGTTGACAATTCCTGACTTTCGACTTCTGTTGTAAATAGTAGGGACTCGGACATCATCTAAGTTCTAACATATAAAAAGTTTGGCCCGAATTCCATTTTCTAAAGAGAAGGATCGGCTGCCCCTTCGTTTAGGAGATAATTGTGAACAACTATATCTGGCAATTTACCTATAGAATGGTGAAAGAAAGAAGGAACTACCGACCCTTCTTGCATTCTAGAACTATTATGAATACAATACTAGGCAGAAGAAGGTTCGACTGCCCCTTCATTTATGAGGGAATTGTAAAATTATTCAACCTACGAAGGCTAGTACGTCAATTCATCTATATCTAAAATGGTGAACACCGGAAGAAGGGTCGGCCGCTCCTTCGTTTAGTAGATAATTGTGAAAACCTTTATCTACAAATGAACGATATCCAGAATGGTGAAGACGAAGAAGGATTGAACGACCCTTCTTGTAGTCTCAAGTTATAACAAAAAGAATATTGGGAAGAAGAAGGATCATCCGCACCTTCTTTTACGAGGGAATTGTAAAAATAGAACTTGGAGAAAGAGCGGCCGATCTTTCTCTGTGCATATTTCCACTTTCCAACAAAATGTTCAAAGCAATGTTCCTATGAAATATGAGTTTAAAGTGTTGATATCTACTTTAGCCACTCCGGAAAAATCATCCCTGGGGAAGGAGCGGATGCTCTTTCTCCTCAGCATCTACTTCCAACACCCTGAAATGGAACAACCTAACGAAAGAGTGACCTCGATTTCTCTGACAAAATTTCGACTTGACAACAAACTAGATTGTGCCACGTGGAATGCTTATATTGTGCCACGTGGCTTTGATTATTCCAAAATTGATCTTTGCTACACTCAGCGAAGTAGAAGCTACTATATCATTCACATAATTCTCGGGAAGAGCAAACCCAATATTTCTATTTTTTTTAAATAAAGAAAAAGAAATAATGTTTATGTCTGGTTAATCGCAGTCAGAATCATTCCAACTAATGGCATCACTATTTGCATTATCATCAATGTTAAATTCCTTTTCCAACACGGTATCTTGTTTAAATTTTAATTAGCATTATGGTGTTCCTTGGAAGACATGCATGTGTTACTTGGAATGTGTTGAATATAATTGTACCACTGATGACAAAACTATTCATTAATGACAGTCTTTAAATTTACTTCCTTTCTCTGTTAATTGTTATTTCCAGTAATGACAGTCTGTAAATTTCCTTCCTTTCTCTGTTAATTGTTATTTCCAGTAAATCTTTTCCATTGTGTTATTCTTCATGCTTGGATGAAAGTAATATTAAATCAGAATTCATATGTTTGTGCTATTCACCAATTTTCTACTAAAATTGATATTGGATTCATTTATGACCAATGCCCAATATTAATGGATTGTTTTCTTGTCTTCGTTATCAACCAGCAAATTAAGACAGACAAGGGTATTCACCAATTTTCTGCTAAAATTCACTTAATTTTAAGAACATTTTTACCAGCTTTATCTCTTCAACTAAGTGCCTTGGTATTGTATGAAAGACTCACATGTGTTCTCATTGCATCCAACAATTTGACTCATTCACCACGTCCAACTACCCAATACAATATGGGACTTTTCGAGCCAAGATAGTGTATTGGCAAATAATTATATGTTAATAAATTTGTTTAAAGCTATTTGATTGCTTAATTTTATTAAATTAAATTATATATATTTATAAAAGAAATGTAATCAATATTATATAAATTAAGACATAAATGATCAATTTCAAATATTTCAAATAAAGTATAACGTTTACATAGATCAGTATACTATAGTGAATATTAACTGCAAAATGATATTAAAAAGAAAAAAACATGTTTCAATTTTCCGAGTTCATTTGTCGTTATCTTTTTCCAACAAACCTAGCCAAATGCTAGAGGATTTGCAGAAAACAATATGGAATATATGAAAATAATACGCTACATCACCAAACAGAAAACGTATGCATGCAGGCGGCAATTGACATTAAACCTGTTAATTCCGTTAATTTAGCCTAGTAATGAGTAATGCATGATTTTTCAAATATAATGATGTGAATTCATATTAATGGACTGTAAGAAGATAACTACCCAGAATTGAAGGAAATAAATTCTGGAAATCTGAAGAAGACAGACAAGGGTGGAAGGAAATCTGAAGAATCTAAAATGTTCAATGACTTTAAATTACTGTGAACTTGAAACTGTCATTGCATTGAATCACATTTTTGACAACCATGGAAGATATGGATTTTAGCCCGGAGGCTGAATAAGAATGCTCTGTTACAGATTTAGATTTATGGTTTGAATAATATAAATACCTGCCAATTGAAAAACTAGCAGTCGATTCTTCAAACCAATCTTACTACTCTACCCTCCCAACACTCTTCTTGGTTCCACCTCAGCAAAAACAAACCGCGGTCCTGAGAGAAAACAGAGCTCTAGAGATGGCAAACTAGAAAACACAGAGTTTCAATGTAGGCAGTGGGCGGCTAGAGCAGTGTGGCAGGATATCAACACAGTATGAATGCATAAAAGATGGTGACATTAATTATCACAGTGTGGCGGGATATCATCTGTACGTCGTGACACATAAACACAATCCATCATAAACGTGACATTAATTATCATAGTGTGGCGTGATATCATCTGTACATCGTGACACATAAAACACAAATCATCATAAACGTGATGATATTATTCACACGAGTGATACAATCCTCAATATCACCTCCATGCCAACGTAAAAACCATTTTAAATGGAGGAAAAGATCAATCAGGAAGGGAAAGATCAAGGGTCTCACATTCATTCTGCATCCCCAACATGCACGCTAGGATGGAGGGATGGGTGGTTGCGGAATCTGAAACCGCTCTCCACATACCAGCACCACATGATTTCACAAGTTGAAAGGGCGGTAAGGAAAACCGCCTTCCTCCATTTGCGAAACCACCTTCACCCATCCTTCACGGTCGCTGACATGTGTGGATAGGATGTGGTCGGTCCACATCACACCTTCTTCCCATGCAACTCCTCCACGTCGGGGATCCTACCCACATGTCTCCTCCATGCCAGAATTCCTGTCCACGTGGCTTCTCCACGTCAACCTATACATGCACAGTGGAAAACACCTTTCAATTACCCAATCACAACATAATTAAAAACCTTTCAATTACACAATCACAACATAATTAAAAACCTTTCAATTACAAAATTACAACAGAAGATTACTTATCTTTATCCAACGCAACTGGCTGTGTAAGAGCACTTTTCCACTTAGCATCAATATAAATGTGTGGATGTTTATCAGTTGCAAAAATAGATAAAATCAGTTAAACGAAGAAATTCATTTAACACATAATAACACGTGAATCGTATATTAATAGAAATCCAACCTACAGATCGATGCATTCTTAAAATTGGCAACATAAAACATAGTTCATAAAAATTTGACAAATTATCCAAAAAGGATAGCCAAGAGAAACCGACTGAATTTCACTAATTATGCAAAAAATTACAATGAATCAATCCATAAACATCATAATAAATTTACCTAATACATAATAACATCCAAACAGTGAGTTAAGAAAAATATGAACCAACAAATCAGATGCGTTCATAAATTGCAAAGATCAAAGCAATTGAAAAACAGTTTAAAAAAAAACACCACACGGATCGCAGTAGATAAAGAAAACCCAGAACGCGGATCACAGTAGATATACAGAGCCGTCGGAATTAAAGATCAAAGCAATTGAAATACTATTATAATGCGTTATAGGAAAATAAGGGTCAAAGACGTTACCCTTTGATTTAACTGATGGGACATATTGATGACAAGGGTTCATAATTAGTAATTCCTTACTAATTAATACAAGATTGAAAGACTATGAAGATCAATGATGAATCGATGCCATTATAAGGATCCAATATTTTTTTTATGAAGAGGCATGATTTTCCTTATTAAAGTTCTCAACTAATAAAGTTCTTTGAAAATATATATAACCATACAAGTCAAATGTATGAAGAGGACCATAGGTGTCTATGAAGTTTTAGTAATTGCATATCAGAAGAAAGATCTGGAAAACCGAAGCAAGATCATAAATTAGAGGTTTGTTGGGTGCTTCTTGGGGCAGGTTCAGGCCTTCTAAGGGAATTGTTTCCTCCTTCCAGTCGTGGGTAGATATTTAGGGTGGTGGGGCATCCTTGTCTGTTTAGCAGGTAGAAAACCAGGGGTATAGGAGCATCCTTTCTGTAGTGGTAGAAGAATTCATGGGATTAAGTTCTCCATCAAGTTGGTGCTTGTAGAACAATTTTGTATTGGTGTGTTCAAATTTTTAATTGTCCTATTCACATTTGGAACGATTATTTAACTTGTTCTTAATACTAATTTTATATAAAAGGGTTGAAAAATGAAATATTGATTCCCCCCAACCTCTAAGTATTGTTGGATGAACCAACGTTGACCTGCTGCATAGCGCCCTCATCGTTGCCTAACGTGTTGTGTAGTTGATGCTCTAGCGCCTCTGCTTAATATTTTAAGCGCTTAGGCCTATTGGCATAAGTTTGTAGGCCCCCTAAGGTAAGCTTACTTCCCTTATACTTTTTAAGCCTTCTTTGGACTCCAAAGCTCATGAACTATTTACCCGATCTTTTTAGGTACTCCGAACAAAAATAAAGCTCTGAATGGGGTCCCTTTGTGCAGAGATTTGTACCTTGTCCCACCTGATGAACACCTTCCAAATTTATCTTTCACATGATCATGTATTCCATGCAACACGATATCCATTTCCATTGCATTATTGTTTGTTAGATCCTTCATGGATGCAGTTTTTTGTAGTCTTTTTAGAGCGATGTAAGCATTTAAAACAGATTTCTAGATATCAAAACTGTGAAGAACCTTCAATATTTAATTAATGAAAACACACGAAATAGTAGAAATAACAGAACTCATAATCACTTTTATATTGATCACAGGCCCCTTTGAGAAGGCAACCTCCTTTGATAAAGATCAATACAAATAACTTCATGGTGCCTTCATTGGTCTCAACACAAACTTATATACTAAGTCTAGGCGCCAATACCATGGGTCAATACCATGTGTCAATACAAACCATGGGCCAATACAAACTATGGATGAATAATTACTTATGGGACGACTTACAAAGCATATGCGTTCAACAACAATAAGATAAATTATGGATCAACAAATACTACAAGACAACTTACAAAGCATATGCGTCCAACAACAATATACTAACAAAGTAAATAGAAGGGTTGACATGGGTTCCTAATATCCCCTCTCCCTTAGAAAAAGCTTTGTCCTCAAAGCTTTAGATGTGGAAATTGATGCAGAATATGAAGGAGTGGTTCCCTTGTAGCATCCTTGGGTTGCATTCCGGGCCACTAATGCCTTTTGATTTTTAGGAAGGGTTGCTTGGAAGGCTGTAGATGAAGAAGAACCATATCAACTACATGAAAAGTGCGCTCAGAAAGGTGCTGATCGGCTTGTTGCTTTAGTCGAATTATTTCCATGTGAAGATTGTCCTACAGAATGAGAAGAATCTGATCGCGGTTTTGAAGAACCGAGTCAATTGCCTAAACTGGGGAGCTACTTAGGGTGTATGGAAGAAGAACTTGCAGTGTCTATCCATAGACTACTTCATATGGTGTCCTTTTAGATGTGGTATTGTACCACTGGAGTGCTTCTAGGAAATCCATAGAAAGAGTTGTCCAAATCTGTGTAGTGATGGGAAAGGGTTCAAGCAATCCCGAAAGGAGTGTCGTTTCACCCTTGTTGACCTAGAAAATATCACAGTTAGCCACCATCTATTGAGTTGTCATTTTCAGTCCCTGCCAAAAGAAGTTACATTGTTCTCGGTCAAACATTTTGTGGAACCCAGAGTGCCATGCTGATGAAGAAGCATGGAGTTCATAGAAGAGATAGCCTTGTTGAACAGATTGCAACCAATTTGGATCAAGTAGAGAAATAGTTGTAAGAGAAACTGGGTCATCAAATGTGCGAGAAGGAGAATCTGCCACCATATTGTCCTTACCCTTATTGTAAGTGATCACATAGGCATAACACATGAGTTGGATAACCCATTTCAGGTGTGCTAGGGAGGAGATCCATTGTTCCAAGAAATTTTTCAGACTCTAGAGATCGGTCTTGATGCATAAATAATTCCCTAATAGGTATGGCTGCCACTTCGGTACTGCATGCAAAATAGCCATCATTTCCTGCTGAGCTGTAGATGCGACTAGATTCTTACCGAAAAGGTCTCTTGAAGGTGACAAGTCCACTGGTTCAGCAAGGACACCTGCATATCTATCCAAGAAAGTAGGGGAGACCATTGATGGGTGCATCTGAATGGAATGAAGTTGAGTGATGACACCATGTGAATTCTTCTTAAGGATCTTTTCCAGGTGATGTGAACTGATGATGTGGAGAGACCCTTGTTGTAAGCCCTTAAATGTTTGTTGTTTCCCATTGAGTGAAAACTGCATCCAAAGTTCAGCAAAATCCCATAAGATGGGGCCAAGTGTGCATAACCATTGAACGCCCAAAACCACATCACATCCGCCTAGGGACAAGGCAAACATGTCAGAGCACAGGTTATAATCTTCTAGAGAGATACACACATTGTGACACTTCCCCTTGCAAAGTAAGATGCCCCCATTGGCAGCCATGACTTCAAAGTTGGAGCAAGGATGGACAAAACAATTAGCATGTTTGGCGATCCGAGGGTCAATAAAGTTATGAGTGCTACCAGAATCAATGAGTATTGTAAGAGGAAGCTTCTTGAAGTAACCCCTAACCCACATTGTTTGGGGGGTGGTGACGCCAGATAAAGCATGGAGAGATATATCTGGTTGTTCATCCTAAGAGGGGGGGTCAATAGGTGGCTCCTTAATGTCGACCTGATCATCCATTGTATCTAGAGCTTCTTCACCAATTTTAGAGGCAGACGGAGAATCCATATCCAAGAGATAGAGCTTTCGTTGAACACATCTATGTCCCTGGGTGAATTTCTCATCACAATTATAACAAAGCCCTTTTTCCTTGCGTGCTTTCATCTCTATTTCAGACAAATGCTTGATAGGAGTTGGTTGAGGAGCTGGCGAGATGGGAGGTTGTTGAGAACCCATATTTCGGAAGGGAACAAAAGTGCGTTTGGAGCGTTGTTGGGCTAGAATCTTGTCTTCTGCCAACTTAGCCAACGCTAGGACTTCCATCATTGTGTTGGGACAGAACATTTTAACCTCTGACCGGATTTTATCCTTAAGACCACTAATAAAACAACTCCTGTAGAATTCATTAGACAATCCTTCTGTGTGATTGGCTAGTTTCTCAAACTCTATCTGATACTCTCTCACAGTGCCACTTTGACGAAGTTTAGTGAGTGCTCCGGTGAAGTCATCAAAAGCACTAGGACCAAATTGTTGCAAAAGGAGTTGGCAAAAATATGTCCATTTTGGCTCGTCATGCACCTTGATGTACCAACAGTACCATTGAAGGGATTCCTGTTCCAAATGAAAGGATACAAGTGGAACTTTTTGGACATCAAAAGTATTATGCAGACTGAAATACTATTCTGCACGATAGATCCATCCAGTCGGATCAGTACCATTGAAGAAAGGAAATTCAAGCTTTGGACCACTAAAATTGTTGGAAGAAGAGAAACCATTGGTTGTAGAAGATTCTTGTTGTTGGTTATTGCTCATGGCTGAATACTGAAGATGGAGGCTGAGAAATTTTTCATCCAGATCTTGGAGTTTGGTTTGGATGGCTGCAAGTGCTTCCTCCATGGTTTTTGCTCCTATGTGGGTGACAACCATAACTAGGAGTTTTTTTTTTGGGGGGGGGTGGGGAATGGATAGAAAAACACAAACAAAAGCTTATTTAGTAAAGGGAAATTTGGATTTGGAAAAAACTCGGATGGGTAATTGGGGTTTGAATAGGTTTTGGACACTTTCTGATGGACAAGGAAGCAGAAAATGAGGACTTCAGAAGCAGGGTGAAAGAATGAGAAAATTTGGCAAAGAGGGACAAAGAAGCATATTTAGGAAAGGAACTCTGTGGTAAAATTTGAAGGAGATTGGGTGAAATCCGAAGACGTTATGGCAAACCCTAAAAATAGACAAATGCAGGATTTCAAGCTTTAGGAAGTGGAATTTGGGATAGGGTCCTCAGGAATGAAATATGCATAATGGGATTACAGGGGTGTCAGGGAATTTTCAAGGGAAACAGAGTGAAAACAAGGGAGATATGGCCAAAAACAGTTTTTTTTTTTAATGGATCTGCTACAGCGCAGAAGGGAGCAGAAACAGATGGATCTGCCACAACATGGAAGTGATCAGCAACAAATGGATCTAAAACAACGCTGAATGAATAAAAAATGGTTGGATCTGAAACAAATTTCAGAATAGATCTGAAACGGTTGGATCTGGAATGGCTTTGAGAATGGATCTGAAATGGCTGGATCTGAAACGGCGTGGAAGTGATCAGCAACAGTTCAGCTGAAAATAGATATGGACCCCAGGTATGTGTGGCTTCCTAACAGTTCATGGGTTTCACTTGGCCACCAATGATGTCTGTCGGCTTACATATCGGGGCAGTACCCCTCACTCCACGGATCAAGTAAAACTGATAACCACTTTGCCACAAACGATAGCTCTTGGTTTACCTCACGGGTGGGAACTAGTCAATCAAGTAGGGGTCGTTGCCCTTTTCCCTGGCAGGTCCTCTTAATGGGCCAGCTACTTCGGGTTCCTATGGTACTCCTCACAGTGAGTTTTAGGGCTTATGCCCAAGTACTTCCCATAGTTAAGAGGATAGGGATTATTCCCAGATCCAAAGCTGCAACAGATGTGAAAAAAAATTTGGGCAAAAATTTCACCCAACGAGCCCAAGAAAGTGCTCTTATACCAAATGTGAAGAACCTGTAATATTTAATTAATGAAAACACATGAAATAGCAGAAATAACAGAACTCAGAATCATTTTTATATTGATCGCAGGCCACTTCGAGGGGGCAACCTCCTTTGAGCAAGCTCAATACAAATAACTTCACGGTGCCTTCATTGGTCTCAACACAAACTTATATACTAAGTCTAAGCGCCAATACCATGTGTCAATACAAACCATCGGCCAATACAAACTATGGATCAACAATTACTTATGGACGACTTACAAAGCATATGCTTCCAACAACAATAAGACAAACTATGGATCAACAAATACTACGGGATGACTTACAAAGCATATGCGTCAAACAACAATATACTAACAAAGTAAATAGAAGGGTTGACATGGGTTCCTAACAAAAATCTTGTCCATTTAAATGGAGTCTCATTCTTATAATCCAATCAGATCAGAATTTGATCCATAGAATAGTCAAACCCCATCTGTGAAGTAGAGACTTTCATGTTCGTCCATGTTCTCTAGAGATATTTGGTCCAACTATCATACTCTCTTGAAGGAATTGAATCCATGATTTAACTGCACCAACTCGAAGGAGGATCAAAACCTAAGGAAGCTCCAACTCCTCGGTTTACTAACTCCATCTAGAACGAGGCTACAACCCCTTGGTTTTCATAATTTCCAACCTATAGATAAGACTCCAGACCTCGGTAAAGTCCAACTCAATAGTTTTACTAGCACCAACTGGATGGAATCCCCAACTCCCTGATATGATCGCGAGCACGAACCCAAAGGAGACTTCAATCTCCTATCCTTGCTCGATCCTGCCACCCTAATATGAATTAGAAGAACAATATGCCTCCAAAGAGTGTAATCAAAACCCATAAATAATCACCAATAGACTTCATCTATTTTCACCTTCAAACCCTTACATCATAGACCTCATAGTACATTCCAAAACCTTAGAGGGATCTCATGCCAATATCATTATCCTGGAATATTCCAATACAATCACCAATAATATCTATGCCATTGGAGAGTGGTTTTTTATCATTTCTCATTTTGCATAATATTGGAGAGCATATCTTGTCCATGCTTATGGAGTGTTTACTCTACTTTCCTTAGTACCAATTTCGAGGGTGAAATATTCCCATCCTAATTGGGAATTGGAGAGGCTATTGTGCATTGGACCATGAGAACACATATTAAGAGGTTGTGGGACCCATTTGTGGCAAGATTCCCCACTATACTTGGCATGATTCTCTCACCAATTCGAGTTCAAGATGAAGGGTAGCATAATTGGGGTAGTTTAAGAGGTATTATTCATGGCATGAGTCACATAAGGTTGAATTGGAGTGGAAGAATAAGTCCCATGGAAGAGGAAGAGGCATGTTAGAAGAATTGTGACATTTGGGCTAGATTCCCTAGCCTCTAGTATGAAAACAATGATGAAGATGCTATGACACCTATGACACAAATCATACCTGAATGCCGACATCTGAAATATATGACATGTTAGGGATAAAAATAGCCTCCAAGAAGGTGCACAAGGGAGTTATGGGAGCCAAAGAGACACCCATTTGAAATGAGGGAATAAGGAGACTAGGAATTGTTGGACAAGTGGCACACATTGGAATCTCTTCCCAAAATTGAGTCAGAATGAATTCTTTGGAAGGAATTCGACCCATGGAGGACTTGAGAAGTTTATAAAACTCATAAGAACAAAGAAGGAGAGTAGCTTTTGATCATTTTTATTTGCATCTTTGCAATTTGGAGAGCTTGTACCTTGTCCATGCTAGTGGAGTGTTTACTCTACTTTCCTTATTACCAATTTGTGGAGTTTTCAAAATATGAGCACACTAGCTTGCTCGCCTCAGTCAATTGCATCTCCATGTCGAGTCAGAAGTTTGAAATTTCAAGTTTGGATTTTTACGGTTTCTCTGTCAAACCCTAGCCAGCTCCAAATATAGTGGTAAGATCTAAATCTTTTATCTCCATTTGAGTTTCTCATTAAGATGTCTCACCACACCAAGCTTGAGGATAAGCTTGAAGCAGTTGATAACTTCCGAATGTGGAAGTATAGGATTGGGTTAATCTTAGAAGAGAATGAATTGGATACGGTCCTACATAAGTGAAGAGGTTCCATTCCCAAAGGGAGATGAGGCTAAGGACTTACATAAGAAGAACTTGGTCAAGGCCATGAGGATCATTGCAGATTCTATCAAGGACCATCTAATACCACATGTGTCATCCCTAAAGACACCCAAAGAGATGTTTGACTCCTTGACCAAGCTGTTTGAAGGAAAGAACATAAATCGAAAGATGACTTTGAGGAATCAATTAAAGAATGTCAAGATACAAAATGCAAAGACCATGCAGTCACAATTTACAAGGGTCTCTCAAATAAAAGAAAAACTTGAAGCCATTGAAGAATATATAGATAATGGAGAAAGAGCGATGACCACCTTGAATGGTCCTCCTAGGTCATGGGATTCTTTCATCCAAAGAATTTTTTCTAGGAAGAAGCTCATCACATTTAGTAGGTTGTGGGAGGAATGCCAATAGGAAGAAGCTGTAATTGTAGCTCGAAAAGAAAACATGGGTAGTGAAGACCAGGCTCTCATAGCACACGCCAAGAAGAATTACAACAAGAGGGAGCATCCTCATCATAAGAAGCCAGATTGTCCCGGGAACAAAAGCAACTCCCACAAGAAGAAGAACACTCTATTAGAGACTCTAGTAGTTCCTACAAGGAAACAAAGATTGAGAGGGAGTCCACCCAACAACCAAACAAAGATAAGTAATTGAGCCAACATTTCTTGTATAATATATGATTACTTAAATAATGTTGTTCACTCATATACATACTTATGTTCCTAGATTTAGGATGTATATTATGCATGTTAGAAAAAAATTGCATTAAATTATGAACAAGATACTTAAGTTATATGCAAGTAATGGGTACTAAGTGGTCTATGGTACTATACAACATTCCATTGATACTTATCTAGAATGAAACCTATTTGCTGACATGTTGGAGTAGTGCACACTCTTAACAATCAGTTCTGGTAGAGATGGAAGGAATCTAGAAAGTTACGGGATATGTGGACATCATTCTTGAAATATGGTGTAGTGGAAGAGGGAGTGTATGTGGAGCAACCACTTGGGTTTGAGACACATGACAGGGAGACTCATGTGTGTAAACTAAATAAATCCTTGTACAATTCGAAACAGGCACCAAGGACATGGTACGACAGAATTGACAATTTCCTGACTAGTTTGGGCTTTACCTAGAGTAAAGCAGATTCCAACCTTCACTAGAAGGTTGAGGAAGGCAATCCTGGAACAGTGATACTCCTACTGTATGTGGATGACTTGGTTGTTACAAGTGAGGATGGGTTGATTGCTAACACGAAGAGGAATCTTGCTGCCGAGTTCGAGATAAGGGACTTGGGTATGATGCACTAATTTCTAGGCATGCAGGTGTGGCAAAGTGCAGATAGAATCTTGTTCCTTGGACAGAGAAGTATGTAGTAGAGATCCTGAAGCGGTTCGGGATGATGGAATGTAAGGCCATGGACACACCTATGGAATGGAACCTGAAGCTATTGAATGATGCTTCATCATAGTTTTTTGATGCCATGATAGGTTTTTCAGAGACAGTGTAATTAGTCCCGAGACGTACCCATGGAGGACTTGAGAAGTTTATAAAAGTTGCAAGAACAAAGAAGGAGAGTAGCTTTTGTAATGGTCCAAGAATATCCATTTATTTGTATTTTGATAGATATACTTTGTATTTAATGCTCAGAAGAATCTCAGGTCGAAATACCAAGTGAAACTATGTAAAAATACCAAACAATGCATAGTGGTGCCATTTTCCCGATATCTTGTTGCCAGAGCTTGGAGAGACATTATTTCGAATTGTATAATTCAATATTTGTGATTTTTTTATGTATGGACTATCATTAATTTTATGAAGAATTTTGATTCATTAACATTGCACAAGTCCTTGGAACCTAAATCTCGAATTTCATAACCAGTGGTGAAGTTTACTAGCATTTCCCCCTAGACTGTATGTGAAGACATGTATACAAACATCTGATTTATGGTAGTTGATGAAGCACATAGAAACTAATTGATGATGCATTGGGGAGATCATTGAAGTCCTTTATCAGTACCACATCTCTGTTTTGAAATTTGGGAAGCCATCTTTGTCCCCTACCCTTGGGGGTTTTGAACCTCGTTTTGACTAGTAAAATTCCGCAACTTCTCCTGAAGTTAAATGGATGTTGCAGAAGTATTCTAATATTAGTCTACAATCACCAATGATTTTCCTTTTTATGTCTTAATACCCTTCATATACCTTCAGAACCAATTCGAAATCCTTTAAAAGAGTCTTTTGGAGCCATCTACCCTTGGGGGCTTCAACACAGATTTTCCTAGTAATTCTGCCTTTCATTCTCTAATTGTAAATGCAAGTGGCTGAAGTCTTTTTGAAGTTTCCAAGCCTATAATAGCTTCATAAATGTGTCATATTGCACCTCAATGGTTATGAATATTTTTCAAATTGTTAGGTATTTTTTATGTTAACTTTCTACAATTTCCTCTATAATATGGGTTCTTGGTTTATCTCGGTTACTAGGAATTGCTTATTAAAATATGTAGAGAGGAACGATGAAAATTTTGTTGCTTTTTATGTCCGAATACCTTTAAAACACCTTCAGACCCAAATCAGAAGCATTTGGAGCCATTTGGAAGCATTCGAGCCATTAATAGTCTAAGGGTCGAATTGGCCAAAAATTGCAATTTTCCAATTTTAACAAATTTATTAAAAAGGGACACTACTTGAACAATAGAATTATGTAGCTAATATGAAATGGGTTGTGTAAAAAAACAGCACCAACCTTAGATGTTATTGCTACGACATGTTATCTCTCCTTCTTTTCCTAATTTAATGTTTCATCTCAATGCCATCTTGGAAGATTGATCTTGTTGTTTAGACTTCTCTTATCTCTTATGTTCATCTCTGCCTCTTCTTCATCGATTTCTTCCCATGTTACACTAGAAATTCTACAAATCCATCTACAAACAATGTCTAGAATTGGTATAATTGATCAAACAAGTGATTTCTTCATATTGTTAGCATTTTTGTCTTTATGTTTTTTAAATTTATTCTATATGGATTCTTGGGTTATTTAACATTAATATAACATTTCTTATTAATGTTTATAGAGAGGAACAATGCAAATATTGTTACTATTCTAAGGTCTCTACATAAGGTCTCTCACTCCAAGGGCGTAGGTGGACAACTCACACCAAAAGTTGCAAACGTGTAGCAATGTGGCAATGATGCAGACCCACCCAGAAGCAAATCGACGGTGGAAATGGGTTCCCGCGCTAGAAAGTGCATGGTGGTTAAACTTGGAGAAGGTGGAGCAGAAATAAAACCGCTTACCACATGGCAAGCGTTGGTGGAGTCCGCTATGAAAAGCGGTTAAAGTTAAACCGCTCATCGCAAGTTCCGAAACCACCTAAACATATGTTCTATAAAACGTTTGTTCGAAATTTAAAAAGAAAAAATTGTCGCTTATTGCCTGGACGAAAAGAACACGCGGGAAACACGTCGTTGTCTTTTTCAACTGGAACAACACACAAGAAGCTCACTTCACAAGTAGCTCAAAACCCTCAGTGTTTAGATTTTGTGTCCCAAATGGAGAAAACCCAAGACCTTCTTCCCTTCAATGAAAGTTCAAATGAAAACGAGAATCTTGTATTTGACAGGGAAAGGGATATTTTCGACCATGTTTTGTCTGTGTGTAGTATTTCGCAGTTTAAGTCACAGGGAAAGGATGTATTTAATGTTTTTGGTTCTTTTATGTACTATTTTTGTGTCAAACAAACCCTATACTTCCCCGAATTTGTTTGTTGGTGTGCGGAGAATTATTCGCAGGGCGAAAGGGTTCGTAGGGTGAAAGGGTAATCATTAATGAAAAAACGACCAAAATTCTATGCCGAGTAAATGCATAGACATTCTGTGACGTTATACGTTTACCTGAAACATTTCCCAAAATCCCTAAGTCATTTAACGAAGAAAATATGGCAAAGTTTTATAGAAACTGCAGTCCTGCAGAAAAAGACAAGTTTTTATTACAAGTCTTGAAAGATGGTCAGTCACATGAAAACCTATCGTTCCCTTTGAGTATTGGTGTCTTTCAGCGAGATACCTAGTTAGTTTTGTATTTGTTGAGTGAAATTTTAGGTCTAGATAGTGATAATTCAATCACGGAAGTTATGTTAGGTTTCCTTCTCCAAGTAATTTCACCAGAGTCACAGTCGATTCCGGTGTGTTGTTTTAATTTTGATGAATTCCTAGTTGAAGCGATTCATGTCCAGTTGGTGAAATTCAACCAGTTGAAGCATTTTAGATATCAGTCATATCTCCTAAAGCTGTTCGTGTGTTCAAACATTTCGGAATCCAAGTTTCTTGGTACCATGTTTTCTCATGACCGTCCTACACAGGTCAATATGTTTGAGTTCACCCATAAAATCATGGCAAAAGTTTACAAAATTATCTTTAATGCTGAAATGCCCCAAGTGTTAGAAGAAATGAAAGAAACTTTGCAGCCTACATCATAAGTCCAAACATGTGATTGGTTCTTGTATAGAGAACATATTATAATTAGGGTGTATGGTTTTACTGGAGCACCATATATGTTGCCAGCGTTTTTAACGGTGAGCGTTTTTGCATTGGAATTTATTAGACAATGGTTGCATTTCGAAGAAGAACATTTCTGTGCTTTCAAAAAAGCATCGGATGTGAAATTCCCTCTTAAAGTTGGTCCATTCATCATTAATTATAAGGCATCCCTCTCTGTAGTAGAAAAATTATTGAAGATTATGGATTTCCAAGAGGCTAAAAGGATAAATTATGATCCTATGTCATGGTCAAAGGATTAACTGGAAAGACAATAATTGATAAATTGACCGATGATTTTGAAATACTTGAACAATTTGTAATGATTAAGAAGGGTCTTCCAGATATATGTTACACAAAATGCATAGAATTGGAGGTGATGGTGAGAGAAATGATGGATTATTAAATCCCAACTCAACAGCAATGGAAAATTGTTGAAAGATTTGGGAAACCAAAACACAAGTTATGTCAAGAATAAATATTTGAGAATAGATTTGGATGTCCCATTGGTAGATTTCTTTGAAATTTCTTTTTTTAGTGAAGAATTCAAATAACGTTTTGTATAATTTTGATTTTAAAAAGTAACAGGGGTTGGATCCGAGAGCAAAAAATACAGTGATGTAATATTTTTTGAAGACTTTAATGAATAACAGAAGTACAAGTATATCCGAAACCGTGATTCATATGTTGTTACTTTCTTCATTCTTTTAATTTCTCTTTTGTGAATGTCTTTTGTGTTACACCATCTTATCGCTTTGCCTCAGTTGACTGTAATATCTGAGTTAGAATTCATTTTATATGCTCTGATCCACACATTTAAATATTGTCAATGTTCTTTCTTCCAAATTAATGCATAATTCATCCTAGAATAGAGATTGGCTAAGTTATAACATATAAACAATATTTATCCCAGCTTCTGACCTCCGACAAGAAGGATCGGCCACCCCTTCGTTTATTATAAAATTGTCAACAACTATATCCAACCATTCACCTGTATCCAGAATGGTGAACACAAGAAGGATCGACTGACCCTTCTGGCAATCTAGAACTATTTTGAACAGAATACTGGGAAGAAGAAAGGTCGGCCGACCCTTCATTTATGAGTGAACTGTAAAAATATTCAACTCGCCTAGGATGGGACAACAATTCCAGACTTCCGAATTCCACAATGAATAGTTGGGATTAGTGTATTGTCTAAGTTATAACATATTAACAATATTTATCTCGACTTGTGACAAGAAGAATCGGCCGCCCCTTCGTTTAGTAGAGAACTACAGACACCTATATGTTACAATTCACCTGTATCCAGAATGGTGAACACAAGAAGGATCGACCAACCGTTCTTGCACCCTAGAACTACTTTGAACAGAATACTCGGCACAAGAAAGATCGATCGACCCTTCTTACCCCGCATGAGGATTTCATCACCTTTTTTGAAGATGAAAATATATTGCAGATTGCAGATACCTATATTTCTTAAAACGTTCCATCAATTCCACTATCCCTCAACCCACAATGTAGATTGCGCAATGGGACAACAATTCCCGACTCCCAACTTCCGCAGTAAATAGTGGGGAATGGAGATTGGCTAAGCTATAACATATAAACAATATTTATCCTGACTTCCAACCTCTGACAAGAACGATCGGCTGCCACTTTGTTTACTATAAAATTGTGAACACCTATATCCAGGAGTTCACCTGTATCCAGTATGTTGAACACAAGAATGATTGACCGACCCTTCTTGTAGTCTAGAACTCTTATGAAAAGAATACCTGGTAGTAGGGTTGGAATTTGACGGGCATTTTGCCCATTATTTACTGCCATAAATTTTTCCAAGCCGTCGAGTTCAACGGGTAAGTAACTAGCAATAACATATTGTTGACGTTTAATTTTTTTTATAAAACGTGGCTAGTTTTGGTTAGCAAGGTGTTAATAACATAGAGGTAATGTGATGGTAAGTTGGTAATGGTAACTGCAGTGGACCCCTTTTGCTTTGACATGAACCCTTCGTAGTTTGTACCATCCCAACTGGTCGCTTCACATTAAATGTGAATCTCCACTCGATTTCCTCTTCTGCTACATGTTTACGGTCACAATCACTTTCATCTACACAGCAATACTGACAACCTCCAAGTGTGTGTTTTTGTTTGCAGCAGATAACAGAACTAAAACCAGTCAAGATTTAATTTATTGCCATATGGGGGTTAATTTATCACCATATGGGGCTACTATTGAAGCCAAGCAGAACACTATAGGCATGAAATAGGCTCTAAATGTTGGATAGGAGATCCCATGTGTGGAGAATGGCTTTTGGCTGCATTTAGAGAAAAAAAATTAACCAAAAGTAGATTTGTTGAAGGGTAATTTTTTCAACAAAACGTTAAGTGACGGGGAAGATTAAAGTTCAAAACGTTAAAAAAATTTAACTTGAAGGGAAAAGATAAAATGAAATTCCAACCCTGCTTGGTAGAAGAAGGGTCAGCCGCCCCTTCATTGCATGGGAATTTTTAACAAAGCCAAGGTAGCCATTTGGTTACAGTCCAAATGCTTTGGTCTGGTGGAGAAGAAGAGATAAGAAAAAATCCAATCAATACTCTTTAATAAGTTTTTTTGGTTATCTATGTATCATTTGTAGAGCTTGTTGTCCAATAATTGTCCAAGCTCAATTAAGGTTGCCATCTATTCAATGCATGTAAATTCCATTTTTAATACCATAAATATTTTCAAATTATCGGGTGGCCTGCATATACTTTTGTCAAAATATTCGACCTTCGAAGGCGAGGGTGTCAATTCATGTATATGAAGAATGGTGACACTAAAAGAAGACTGAGGACAATAAGGTTCGGCCGACCCTTCTTTCATGAGATAAATGTATACACAACAAAACCCCTTTCAATGGCCCCTTCGGCATCACCTTGTAAACAGGTTGAAGTCTAAGATGAAGCAAATATGGGGGTTGCATAATCAAGATTCTCTTAACCATGGCGATGCAGAGATGTCGTTATGATCTTCACATATCGTTCTATTTAACATCAACTAACTAATGGGATAGAACAATAGATGTCTTTGCTCTTGGAAGCTATCACAGTATATAGAACTACGCTCAATCTCTACTGTATTCACCGGTTAGCCACAAATTCGTCAAACTATGTGTTTCGTCTTCACAATCACGCACTTGTATTCCAATTAACCAATGTGCAATTACCATTCACATACATATAAATTAAGTACAAAAACTCACATAAACTCGAATACAAAACATGTGATTAACTCATACACATAAACAAGAAGGATTGGCTTCCCTTTCTATGATGATCGCTCATTCTATGATCGATCCTTATCTCAAACGACTCTGTAAAATGTGCATTCAACATGGATAATGCTAGTAGATTTGTTCTTAATCAATCAATTGATTTTGAAAATGAGGGGTCATTCGTTAACCATCGATCATTAGCATGAACATTTGCAAGTATACATCTAATATTAAAACACTAATTTATAATTATAGACATTGTATGCATTCTTATATTGACTACTTAATATTGACTGTTTTGCATATAAAGCATGGCTGCATTGTTGAGCCTCAGTAACTACCAATAAATCCCTCTCTTTGAATTGATAACAGATCACTACTGCCTTCAGCCATTCAGAAATGGATGGTGTGTTGAGATGGAAGAACCAGATAATTTGTACCAAGATTTATATCTATTCTACTTGAATGAGGATGGAGCTCATACTAGAGCTGGAATATTGACATATGTGGATCATGTTGAATCTAATGAACAATCACGAGTTCAAGTTGAAGCGGTCAATGGTGAAAACTGTTGCCTTGTACAACTTGATCTTATGGTTTGTAATTATCCAGCAGATCTAATTAAAAGTGGTCCCAATCCAGATCTGATTTCCTGTGCGAAGCAAGGGTGGGTTTTTCCCTCGTATGATGTTTTTAATCGTTCCGGAATTGATACCATGTCATCCTTGAAGAAAGGATTTTTTTCGGTATGGAGGAAAAGAATGTTGGCTGGCAAAACTTCGTCTGTATTGCATTACATGAATATTAATAAGAAGTTGATAAAGGTATGCCATGAAAAGATTGTTACATACAACAAAAGAGTATTTCTCCAATATATTGTAAAAGTTGTGAACAAATCTTCCTTCAAACAACTCAAAGGAAGTCCTTCTAAAGTGATGCTGCGGAAAGCGACTAAGAGCTTCGAAAGTTCAAAATAAGTTCAACAAGAGCAGATCAAATACTTTTTGTTCAAAAAGCAAACTTTTTCCATTGACGTAACAAGATGTGTTGTTGTGCCGCTGCACTTACAATATCGAAAGGCTGATGAGGAGGTCGTGCAAAAGATGGTTGTATCTCTTCTCCATACATTTACAACAACATTGAGAGATGCCATTCTATTTCCTTTCGATAAGGAGACCACATTGCCCTTTCTTCCTAGAAATGAAGAAGAAATTAATTTGCCGACAATAAATTTTTATATATTGGATGGGCAACGTACTATTTCTATGCAGAAAATAATCATTACAGATGATCAATATAAATAGCTCCATTCAAGGTATTGGCATCGAACAGCTCATCTTCTACATAGTGATGTTCCTCAACACATCATCATCAAATTATGCAAACAACAAAATTTAACAAACAAGGAATTTTCAGAGACTACATTCATTTCTCAAGTTGAAAAAGCAAGGGAGAAATGGATATCCCACGGTAGCCCATCCCGCCTTGGAAAGGGAAACGTTCCAAGTGATGCTTGGAAGGTATAAAAATTTTCTTCTTATCAATCAAATTTTTCAGATTGCTTCCTGTGTTATGAAATTAGAAAATTAATTGGAATATTCAATTTTATATGTTTGCAGTCTTTCCAATTTGAATGTATGGATATCTTTCAAGGTAAAAATAAGGAGAGCCTTAAAGACAAGCTAACTCTTGTTTTGACATCAGATCAACTGTGGAGCAAATGGCAGTCTGTATTCGAGCCTTACAAAAGTGGCTCCTTGCTATGCTCGCCCAAGAGCATCAATCAGGAAGATTTTGTTCCAAATAAAATAAATTGTTATGACTCTAATTTTTTTAGACCATTGCGTGATCTTGATGAAGATGAATTGACCAATGTGGTGGACAATATAATCAATAGATTGGTTTGGATGAGCACATCACTCGATAAAAACGTTTGCGCAGAAACTTTAAATCAATATTGCAAATGAATCAAGGACAAGAGGTCAACTAGGCATTCGATCGTTGAATATCTCAAAGTTAATGATGTTCAAAGTGATCGATCACAGATTGTCACTGACCATAACATCATTGAAATATATAAAATTGCACCAAACCATATCCAGCAATTGTGCAGTATTTTATGCTCCGGAAAGCAAGTAAAATCTCCGAGTAAAAAGAGAAAGAACGAATCTGAAGTGGATAATGGTACCAAAATACCAATTGATTCTCAGAAAATATTGAATCTGTATATCGATAAAGAGAGGATGGGTATGTCCATTAGCGACATCGAAAAATAGTTCACATTTTGCTTGTCAATGTTGTTATCCTAAATCTTTGGTCAACACACTCAGATTAATTCCATTTTTTGGTGCGGCAGTTAGCTGTGAATTTGTTGCTATGGATATGTCTAATTGTGATAGTAAATGGATAGAACAAGACATGCTTTCATTTTTGTACTACTTCAAAACAAATCAAGAGGCATGTACTTGTATTTTTTTAGCTAATATGGAAAACTCTTGTATGATTTCTAAAGCTTTCACAATTTTCAGCAAGAAATCAAAAAAACATGTTACACCGAATCCTACAAAGGGTCTTTATAGAGAATTCTCTAGGGACTCGTTTATAGGATTCTCTATTATATAGTGTTGGAGCATTGGAACGGATAAGGATATTTTATCTACTTGTGAAATTGATATGTATTGGAAGGATGAGGGCCTACTGATGATTGATTTACCTCGGACCAAGGTTAACAACGATAGTGCTAGAAGCCATGCGTTTGCAAAAGAAAGGACACGAGAATTCTAGGATCACATAGTTTCCAAACAGGTCTCTTCTCAAGGCATAGTTCTTTCATTGTACGTAGGAGGTAGGATTCTTCGTTCGTTAATGAGGGCTCCAGAAATAATAGTTATTTCTATTGTGGAAACAGTACAACAAGAGTTTTTTATGAACAGTTTCTATCATGAATTGGGTGTAAAACAAGGTATTTCTATTAACTTTTCAGATGTCTTTGATTTTATTTTACTTTTCTAAAACAAGGTATTTCTATTAACATTTTTAGATGTCTTTGATTTTATTTTACTTTTCTCGATCGGTTATGTTCAATAACTTCTTCAAATTCCTATTCTACTATAGCTTCAAATAAAGACCACACCCAGGTATCGTCCAATCAAATCATACTATCTGATGACGAAAGTGAATGTGATATCGAATCTACAAAGAACTACCAAACAGTAGCACAAAGAGGACAAGAAGGTAAAAATTTATTTTTCAAAGATCATGGTTAAATTAACTAAATTATGAAAGGGGATAGTGACCTTGAATACTTGCAAAAAAATATATAAAATGTATACCTGCAAATTTCTAGGTCAACATGTGGATCATCCACAACTAGAGCTGGCATCGATGATGTCCCTGGATATTGGCCAGCAAATCATATTGGAGAATAATGGACTAGGCAGGAGCTTGGACAATAAAGAACCAGAAGAGTGCTTGGACAATAATGAAGAAGGCGAGTGCTTGGACAATAATGAAGAGTGATTCAACAATATTGAAAGTGGAGAGGGCTTGGTGTCAAAATGCATTGTCTCCAGCGATGTTGCTCACCAATCAAATGTTGGCTTGCCATTGACAGGTAAAAGACAAAGAATATTTTTTACTTAAATTGATAAAACAAATTTATTCCAAAGTATATAATGACAAGCAATATTTCTATGTAGCTCCCCATACAAAAATTTTATTGATATTAGAAATGGAAGGTTTTCTATTTCGCAAGAAAGCCACAGAAAATGACTCCAAAAGAGAAAAAAAGGAAATAAAAAAAATATTGTTGGAGGGGAAAGAGGAAAAAAGGGGGAAGAGATTACTAATGGTGAATTTGAATTTAAACATAGAAGAACTTCATATGAGTCACGAACAAATGCCATTGAATTTTTGGATTTACTTCTTTCCAAATTCAATGTTGGGATTTGGTCATCTAAATGTAGTGTCAATAAGGGGAAGCCACAGCTTACAAATATTTTGGTGGCAGGTGGTAAAGATAAATCATATGAGCAAATTTTTTTATTTATTTGGTTTCAAGAGAGATGTACCTATGATCAAGAAGGAAATACACAAAAAAATATGTAGAGTGTGTGGACAAAGTTCCCAATGAAAACTTTGGAAATTAATACATCAATGATTGTTTTGGAGGGTGATGGTGAGAAAACACTTCCATTTCAAAACTGTATTTTGAGTAAGCCCTTTATTGAATCAGCCCTTAGGACAGATACTGAATTGGTAAATGGACTTTGGTAGCATTTTAGTAAAATGCATGAATCAGCTGATATTAGAACCTTCAATTCCTTCTCCCAGTTGAATCCTGGTTGAGTGACAACCATCAAATGTAACCTATCATTGCCTATTTCTATAAGTAATCTATCATTGCCTATTTTAAATCATTCAATGTGTTTTCTATTTTTTCCGGAGACGTTGCTATTTTCGTCTGAATGTAACATATTATTAGTTCAGTGTGATGTTTTTATTAAATCAATTGAAACTGTGAAATTTTGGGTGATTTTTGTATTATTCTTTGGAAATCAGCATCTTCATGTACAGTTGCATTGTTGTGATCATTAAATTCATGAACAAAGTGTTGTTGTTGTTGTTATATATATAGTCACTGTTCTTGTATGTAGTCAGGATATCAACTCAAAAAAAAGTATTGGTCCTGGGAGTAGAGGGATTGCTCTTTGGAGTTCGGATGTTATCCAACATTGGAGATTCTTCAGAATGTCAACCTCATTTTGTCCATAATTGCTATAGTTATTATACATGCATGTTCAGCCCTGACATTATCAGTGTTGCCAGAGATCATTTCTACGTTTCTCTGTGGTTTTCCTCGCTCAACAACATGGAAATTAAAAATTTTCTTGGTGTATTTGAATGGTTGAAAAATGAAAAATTTGTATTTATTTGGGGTTGAGAGCAATGTAAACTTAGTACTATTTATAATCACTCAATGTCTATATACTATAATGTTGGTGAAGTACAGAACATATACAAAAAGTCGTTCAAGGATGTACTTATCCAATATGGAGATATATATAAACAAACAAACATGTTTATAGATGAAGGGCAATATCAATCAGCAGACAATTGCAAGGAAAACTGCTTGAAAATGCCAACTAGTTGGAAATTTGATGGTTCACAAGAGAGAGATCTAACTATAAAAACAATGTTGTGTTGTCTATTGAATTATCTCAGGCCTCGTTCAAAAATGGGGCGTTGGTTAAACACATTGAATTTGAAATGAACGTCATATTATACAAAAAAAATTCATTTAGTGATTTGTATATTTTTGACAACTCTTGCATTTAATTGATGTAAGTTCTATTGCACAGTTCTCATATTATTTATGGACATCGTACCATGTATCTGGTAATGTGTTTAAAAAATTGTTGAACATGAAAGCAATATACTTAGAAACATTGAACCATAATATTTTATTGACTGGGTTGTGTGTGTGTGTTTTTTGTTTGCAGATAGTACTAGAAGATTTGTTTCTAGTAAACCATTGATTATTTTTTATTTCAATGGCGTTTTGTTACACGCATTACATAGAAAATAGAAACCCGGATTGCGACAACCACCAGACATCGAAACATCGACAAAGTATTATTTTATATGGCCATGCTTAAGGGAATTTGTTGAAAAATGCTTTAGTATTTTTGAGGTTGGTGTATGGACATCTGCTCAATGAAAAAACGTTGACGAGTTTTTGCCTAGATTATTAGAAAGAACAAGATTGAAAAGGGAACTATTTAGATTAATTTTAACACAGGAAGATTGTTCTTTCGTATCCAGAGAGGGTTTTCAGGGTGATGGAAATCCTTATGTATTTCGCAAGCCTTTGAGTATAGTTTGGGACACTTTGATCCATGGTTGGGATCGAACAAATACTGTGATTGTCAATGACTCCAAAGAAAAACAGGTTTCTAATGAGGAAAGAAACTATATTATAACAAAAACTTATACTTTCGACAATGTCAAGGATACATTTTTGTTAGATTGATTGTGGCCTTGCTTGCTGCAGTTGAATGGCATGAGCGATGTGAGGCCAATTGTGAATCAAATAAAAATGGAAGTATTTTGTTAAATAATACACTTGAATGTTTGTTTTTACTAGTATGTTCAATTTCACTGTGATAATAATTCTTGTAAAGTGTCAAGTTTGGTTTCTGAAAATGCAATATTAGAGTTTGGAATTGCTAAAATCTATTTTAAAATTTCAAGATTAAGTATTGGATGTGTAAATGGTAGCCTTCCAAAAGGGCAAGTGGTAATCTTCCCTTGGAAAATCAGATGAATGGGGGAACCATCGAAGGAGAGAACTGGAGAAACTCTGTACTTGGAGAATTGTAATGTTTTACGATCTTAAAAGAATTTCAGTTAGTTTCTCTTTTCCTTTCTTTTGTTGTGTATAAAGTTTCCTCGATTCATTTTGGTTTTTCATACATACATCTAGTACCTCTGTTTAAATTGTATTGTTAAATCATAAAACATATAAATCCGTGTGCTTGATTTATCATTCATATGATTTATATGTAGGTTACGCATCAATAAATTTCTTTACATGATTCATATTGTTTCACATTCTGCAATTACATAACAGTCATTATCATCATATTGAGTTAATTTTCTAAGTTAAGTTATTAAGCATCTAATTAACAACTCCTTCACTAGGCTTATGCCTATCATTCTAAGAACATACAGGAGGCATCTATCCATCAATGAGGTTGTGACATGGTGTTCCTAGTTATCAGTATGTCAAATGGTGTTCTGTTGAATTGTTGCAAGTCCTCTACTTTGTAGGTTAATAATTCTTTGTTGTACTCTAGAAACACTATCATTAGAAATTTTCAGTATTTGTTCAAGTGAAAGGGGTCCTCTAGTAGGTGATATGATAAGGATATCCCTTCTATTTTCCTGCTGAGGTGCAGGTGTACCAAGAATTACAGTCAGTTGTGGGACTATTTGTTGTTCAGAGCTAGATGCATGTGACTGGCTACGAGTGATAACCGATGATGTTTTTGCTGGAGGAGGTTTATGGTTATTCTATTTAGGCATATTTTACTTAAGGCCCTCCTTCTAGATCCATTTGTTGAGGTCTCGAGTGTGTATGTGCTATAATGGGTTTCAAAGCTCTCAACATAGGGAGAAAACCCAGCCAGAGGCTTCAGATAATCCTGCGCAAGTATTACCCTATCCTCGAGCTGTTTGGGATGGTGATCTCCCACAGATACAAAGGCCTCCGCTGGCACTTGTGGTTTTGATCCTAAAAGGATCTGTCTTCCAATGAAGGAAAACAAAGTGTGTTCAGTCTAAAACAAATCTACCTAGGAAGGAAAATCTAAGATAAGTTAGACCTACTCTAAAAGGTGTCTTGTTTAAATGCAGATTTAACTTGATGTGAAAATAAATAAGTACATTCATCCACTTAACAGAAATGTAAAGAAGATCAATTCCTTATTTGCTTAAGTTACAATCAATCAATTAAAATTAACTAAATGCAATATTAAGTGTTTAAGCTCATTCAAGATTAACCTATAACCAATATGTCAATTGAAAAATGATCAAATAGATTATAATTTACTGTAAATCATTTGTAGAAATCAATAAATATTTTAGTTGAAGAAATTCAATTAAAACATAATGCATACACAAATCTAACATAAGGAAAAATCCAAATTAACAATCTCTGCATGAAATAATATTTGCAAAGGATTAAACAACATAGATAATAACCTAAAGTAGAAATCAATGTTTACCAAAGAAATTTGATCAATGAACAAAAGATGATGCAAGAGAATAATTTTACTGTATTAATGAATGTCTGTAAGAAATTACAAGCTCAGCATAAAACATAGCATCTCCAGTCTTCTTTTGTCGATTTCTACCCCAAAAATGATCATCCCTTGCCTAAGAGAGATCTACCCCTTAAATAATAAATTACAAAAATAATAGAAAGGATAAATTCCCCTTAAACAGGGATTACAAAATCAGAATATTCTATTTAGTGAGGAAATCTTCCTACTTGTCCCAAACTTCTATTGATTCATCTATATCTAGATAACGAGGAGATTCGAGCCCCTGTTATATTTTCAGAATTTACTTCAATCTTATCTAGGATCTTAACTGAGAGAACAACATGTACAACGAATCTACAGCATATCAATCATGGACACAATAATGCAAGCACACAAGAGATAGACATCTCCTAGCAGCAGCTTCTCCTCCTCCACTAGTGCACCACTCTCCCGAGAGTGTGAGAGAGAATATAATGTGTAAAATGAGAGAGACACACTCTCTATTTATACACTAACTTGACTTGACCTTTACTCAACTAGGTCGACCTCAACTTAACCACTTAACATAATGCTGACTGGGCCGAAACCCAATAGAGTGGTCTAATAACCCTTTGACCCACATGGCCAACCCCCAATAGGGTGGTCTAATAACCCTTCGACCCACATTACTTATATAGGGCCGACCCTAACAAGGTGGTCTAATAACCTATCAAGTTACGATACTTATAATATAAATGTCGACACTTCCATATAGAGGAATAATAACACCTCTATAGGAATAAAAAGACTTCCATATAGAGGAATAATAACATCTCTATAGGAATACAATATACATATATGTGAAATACATTCCGAAGTTACATATACATCAACACTCCCTCTTAACTAGGAAGGTATTTCTCGACACAGGTCTTATAGCACAAGTCTTCTTCTCTGGATCATCGTCACTGGATAATCGTCATCGAGTCATCGTCATCGTCACTGCTGCTGCTATCTCAATCAATCTCCGAATCTACTCATCATAGGAAGTTCTACAGAGCCAGTCCTTTTTCATACTGGATGTAGGCCCACCACCTGCAGGTCTTCATCATCACTGGCCATACTGTGGAATCCTCATGACTTATTACATGAGTCACAATCTTCGAAAGAGCATCCCAGGCTGTTACGAGCACACGGCTCTACCTATAGGATCTCCCAAGGCCATATTATATGTGACCTCACCACAAAACCTCGCAAGAGCATCCCAGGCTGTTACGAGCACACAGCTCTACCTATAGGATCTCCTAGGGACAGATTATGTGTGGTCACCACAAAACCTCGCAAGAGCATCCCAGGCTGTTACGAGCACACATCTATACCTATAGGATCTCCCAAGGATAGATTATATGTGGTCATGGAAAAACCTCGCAAGAGCATACCAGGCTATTACGAGCACACAACTCTACCTATATGATCTCCCAGGGACAGATTATATGCTATAGGACAAAACCTCGAAAGAGCATCTGTCAGATATCCCAAGGCAAAATTATATGCCATAGGAAAAACCTCGAAAGACTATCTGTAGATCTCCCAGGGCCAAATTATATGTCCTCCCAGAGCAAAACCTCGAAAGAGCATTTGCCAGATATCCCTGGGCCAGATTACATGCCATAGGAAAAACCTCGAAAGACTATCTAGAAATCTCCCAGGGCCAAATTATATGCTCATCTACACAACCTAATCCACGGCCATAGAGTATCATCCTGATACTCACCATACATCATCTTGATGTATACATGATCATCCTGATCATCATCACTGCAACATCCTGTTTCAAGTCATCTGGAGCAACATCCTGAAGCTCGTCATCCATGATCATCCTGATCATATCATGCATCTACCTGATGCATGCCAAGTATCTACCTGATACATATCATCATACATGATCCACCTAATCATACAATGTATCCACCTTATACAAATACAAATACATGATCCACCTGATCATACCTAATACATATCAACATACATGATCTACCTAATCATACAATGTATCCACCTGATACATATACAAATACATGGTCCAATCATCCAACATGATGCATATACAAAATACATACAAATGATCCAACCGATCATATCTAGCATCCAACATGATGCGTACATACATATATATATAAATGATCCAACTGATCATATCCAGCATCCAACATGATGCGTACATACATATACATATAAATGATCCAATTGATCATATCCAGCATCCAACATGATGCGTACATACATATACATATAAATGATCCAACTGATCATATCCATCATCCTCCTGATGCATATACAGAGCAGTAACTGGAGCATCGTCCTGATGCTCATCATCCAGTGCTTACATCCACAGCCATGTGAAGGATCCTCCTTCCAACATTCTTGGAATGGCTTCTGCAAATGTGTCCATCACTTATTCCTCGAAGTGTCATCAATCCGAAGAACACCAAGCCTCTCTCTGAAGTACTCGAACTTCACTCTGGCTAGTGGTTTCATCAACACATCTGCAATCTACTCGTCCATCTCAACATACAGGAGCTTCACTGCTCCTCTCTACACCATATCCTTGATATAGTGATATTTGATCTCTATGTGTTTCGACCTGTCGTGAAACACTGGGTTCTCAGACAGCTTCACACAACTCTGGTTATCACAGAAGATGCCTCACAACTAGTCGAACAGGCTACAACATACTCTACCTCGGCTATACACAGTGCTATGCAGGACTGCTTCCTGCTAAACCAAGAGATCACACCTAATCCCATACTAAAGCAGCACCCATATGTGCTCTTCCTATCTGCAGCAATACCTTCTCAATCTGAATCAACATAACCCTGCAGGTTAAACTTTTGATTCGCATCATACTTGAGCCCATAATCAACCATTCCCTTCAGGTACCTCAGAATATGCTTTACAACAACTAGGTGAACATCTCTCAGATCCGTCAGGAACTGGCTCAATGTGTTCACCGCAAAGCAAATATCTGGTCTCATCAGGTACATTAAGGACCCAAACATCTGACGATACACTATGACATCAACCAGATCAAATGAAGCATCACACAGAAGCTTCAGGTTCGATGCCATAGATGTGGCCATGTCCTTGCAGTCCATCATCCCAAACCTCTTCAGGATCTCTACTGCATACTTCTTTTGTCCAAGGTAGATTCCATCTGCACTCTACCACACCTCCATACCAAGAAAGTAGTGCATCATACCCAATTTCTTTATCTCGAACTCAGCAGCAAGCTTCCACTGCATGTCGGCAATCAATCTATCCTCACCTGTTACAAATAGGTCATCCACATACAATAGTAGTATTACTGGATTGCCTTCCTCAACCTTGTAGTAAAGGTTGGAATCTGCTTTACTCTTGGTAAAGCCCAAATTGGATAGAAAGCTGTCTATCCTACCATACCAAATTCTGCACATATATGACTCCCTGTCATGTGTCTCAGAACCAAGTGGCTGCTCCACATACACTTCTTCTTCAACTACACCATTCGAGAAAGCTGTCTTGAAATCCATATGGTGTATCTTCCTCTTCATCACTGCAGCCAGAGCAAGTACTGAACTAATGGAAGTGTATCTGGCTACAGGAGCAAAATTCTCTATGCTACCACCTGCAACATGCTTGATCTTGTAGATTCTCTTGGAAGTCACTGCAGACTCCCCTTCAGGTCTTGGGACTGTATCCCAAACATATTCATGATCGACTGGTACTCTTCGATCATGGCATTCTTCCCAAATCTTGGGAACTTCAATATCTTCAATATTTTCAATAGATAACTTTGTTGCTGAACAAATGTTGTAGTCCTTCTTTTGTAGGTGATGGTATACGATCTTTCCTACACAACAAGTTAAATTGCATGATTAGAAAACATCTCATAGTTTTCAGAACAAATTCTTACACATAAAGAAATATGTCATGCAGTCATGCAATTATCTTAGCCAATGCTTCAATACAACATTTATCCATATTCCGTAACTTTCTAGATGCCTTCCAATCTCCACCAGAACATTGTTAAGAGTTTGCACTACTCTCAACATGTCAGCAAAGAGGTTTCATTCTAGATAAGTAGCAATGGAATGTTGCATAGTGCCATAGGCCACTTACCCATGTATATTCGTAGTATACCGTTCATCAATACAACTATTCTAATCTGCATAATACACAACCTAATTCTAGGAACATCAGTATATACATTATTGAACAGTATTATTTAAACAATAAAATATGCAAGGAATGATAATTCAAATACTTATCTTTGTTTGTTTGTTGGGTTGACTCCCTCTCAGTCTTTGCTTCTTTTCTGCAACTCCATTCTGATGTGGATTGTGAGAAGTGGTCAACTCCCTCTAAATATCTACATCCTTGCAGAAACTACTGAAGTGTGCTCATTTGCTTTCTTGCAGGAACAACTAGAGTGTGCTCCCTCTTAATCTTTGCTTCCTGGATTACCTGTCCTTGAACTTATATCCATCCTTAATCACTATGCATGCTTATTAGTATCATCATTGTGTTATCCTTGAGGTCTCATACATAATCACACATTTATTAGTATAATCTTAATACTATCAAAACACAATAATCTTAAACATGTATAGTCATGATCATTCACAGATAATAAACATTAGTATTCAAGGTTTCAGCGAAGTCTTCTTTTACTCATGCATATTCTTAATTTTGTTAAGGTGATACGACAAATCTAAAATCAAGATTGTACTAACTGTAATAACATGAAGACAAACATACCATAAACTTAATCATGAAAAAAATCTCGAAACATACCTCAATGAGCCATACCTGTCGAGATCGCTTGTAATCTTCTTATGTAAGGCCTTAGCCTCATCTCCCTCTGAAACAAGAACTTCTTCACTTATGCAAGTGACCAATACATCCTCTTCTAGGATTAAACCAATCCACTTGATTTGCAGGAACTGGATCTAGAGCTATATTACGGTTTGTCAAAGAAACCCCAAAAATTCAAATTTTGAATTTCAAACTTTTGAAAGGATAGAAATATGCGCCTTGATAAGCTGATCAAGCTGGTATATTCAGAATTTGAAAACTGCAAAGTTTCACTCCTCAATTTTGCCTTCGAAACTTCCGGATTCATTGGATGTGACCCTGAACTGGGGTTTGATAAAGCCCAATCTTCTGCCCAATCAAAAGGTTTGATCCAAATCTCTAAGCTTCTATTTTTCTAAGGATCTTCCAGCCATGGTCACAAATTTAAAAAATTCCCATTTTTACAAAAGCCCTAATTTTTCACTTTTATGATCAAAGTCCCGAACTAGGGTCTGATCAAGCCCGACCTTCTGCCCAACCAAAAATTCTGATCTTGGTCTTTAAATTTTGATTTTGATGAGTAGCATTCAGCCGTGGTCTCTGATTACAAGAAATCCAACTTTCTCCAAAACCCTAAATTCCGAAAGCCATGAATGAAGGTGCTCAAAAATAATTATGTTTTGACAGAAATATGTACCTGATTGTTTCTAGTGTAAATCCGCACCTTTCGATCCACAGGGTCTGAAAACATTTTCTGTGGTAGCCTGACCTGTCATGTTTCCACCCCGATAGATCTGACCTCAATTGGATTTTCTGAGATATAGTTATGCCAACTGTCACAACATGACCTGTTTATGGGATAATACATGAGAGCAAACTTGTACGGCATGCCACATGTCACGGGTTCTACTTCGGCCTTTGAAAACATTTCTTGAGATATTACAGTCTATGTACTACCTGTCACATTTTACAAAATTTCATTTGGAGCTTCCTAGCCCAAGTTATGACCTTTTTTGCAAGGTCACCTGTTTTTGACTCAGATCTGGAAGAGGCAGAAATCCTATATTGTATAGATCATAAATCACAAAGTACAACGAATTAGAGGTTGTACTTTGGACACAAGGTACATGGGGATCTTATCTTCGACCTGTAAAAGTTTCATACCTGAACACTTCTCCAAACTAGATTTATAGCGAAAGTACTACGATGACGTGGTTTTGCTATATCAAGCCCTAGCATCATAAGTACAACAAGTGTCATACATGCCATATCTTGCCTTCTTTCAGGCTAGCTCTGATACCATGTTATATTTTCAAAATTTACTTCAATATGATCTAGGATCTTAACTAAGAGAACAACATGTATAGCAAATCTACAGCATATCAATCATGGACACAATAATGCAAGCACACAAGAGATATACATCTCCTAGTAGCAGCTTCTCCTCCTCCACAAGTGCGCCACTCTCCCAAGAGTGTGAGAGAGAATAGAATGTGTAAAATGAGAGAGACACACTCTCTATTTATACACTAACTTGACTTGACCTTTACTCAACTAGGTCGGCCTCAACTTAACCACTTAACATAATGCTGACTGGGCCGACACCCAATAGGGTGGTCTAATAACCCTTTGACCCACATGGCTGACCCCCAATAGGGTGGTCTAATAACCCTTCGACCCACATGACTTATACAGGGCCGACCCCAACAAGGTGGTCTAATAACCCATCAAGTATAAGTTACGACACTTACAATATAAATGATGACACTTCCATATAGAGGAATAATAACATCTCTATAGGAATACAAACACTTCCGTATACAGGAATAATAACATCTCTATAGGAATACAATATACATATATGTGAAATACATTCCGAAGTTACATATACATCAACAGCCCTAGCTAGGCATCACACATGAATCCTTCAATCTCATTTTTGGCTATTTTATGCCACGTGCGGATAAACATATAGATCTTGGCCTCCAAGGAAACAAGTTGCTTAATCAACCAATGCACATCTTCAATGTGGATATGCTCAATCTGCATGATTTTCTCCTTGACTTAATCACAACGGGCTTCGACCTGTTCTATCATCATTTTTGGAAGAAATGACCCCTCTATGAACCCCATTGCAGGGAATGTCGGTATCTCCATGAGATTTCCTAAGGCATACCATCTTCTTCTGCAAAGGGCTTGAGCCTGGTTGATAGTATCATGTACCATGTCAATAAAAATCTCCCAAGTTCGCACAACAGTTTGGATCCTTCTAAATTTGAGGCTGTCCAACTCAGGGATATCAGTTGGCTTATCTTCAACATACTTCTACCAATCCATGATGTCTTCTACAGCTTTAGAAGCCTGTTTTGTTTCCTCTACTTGCTGGCCCAAGGTGACAGCCATTTTGTCAAAGATAATGTAAGTCTCATGGATTTCACCCAAGGTAGTAAATAGCTTAGCTAGAAGCTGATGATGCTCCTAGAAGCTGATGATGCTCCAGGTTGACTTGATTGGCTAGGTCCTTGAACTCATGCTGTGAAAACCTAGAAAACGTAGAGGAGGCTGCATTTGCAGTTGCATCCTTTAGCTGTTGTTCAAGCACAACTATCTTTTCAGCATTGGCAGTGTCCAAAGCTTCAGCATCTTGCAATTGGACTTGAAGAGAAGCATTATGTTCTTGAAGGTATTCAATCTTATTTTCAAATACTTTTCTTAGTTCACGAATGTGAGCTTCATGTTCTTCATTGGCCTTAACCAGCTGCTCTTGAAGTTTCTTGAGCTTCTCCTTCTTGAAATCAATTTATTTATTAAGTGTGATTATTGAATCAAAATTGGCACCTGCAAAAGCAGCCATGGAAGCAGCAGTATCCAATGCTTCTTGTTGTATGTCATATGATTGCTTGGCCCGAATGATTTGATTAGGAAAGGGGCCCTACAACACATCTTGATCTCTCCTTTTTTTGTTACCCTTCTTCACCACTACCTTAGCCTTTTTTCTATAGAAATAATATCCAAGGGAGATTACAATATCTTCCTCATAAGTAGCTACCAATTCAGTGGAAGATGTAGCCACATATCCTATTGCAATTATTGGGGATGTCCAAGTAACAGTGGTATTAGGTATTGTCATAGTAATCTGAGAGGTGGTTAGTGGAGAAGGGATAACTTCAGGGATTGAGGGTAAAGAGGTTGGAGTAGGGATTGAACTAAAAACTTAAGGAAGTGAAAAAGATGCACCAACAACTAATGGTGAAGACGGAACAACCAGGATTTGGACATCATTGGTTGGTGGTGATGAAATAGAAGATGGTGGTTGCAGAGAGACAATTGAAGACTGGATCTCTGCAACTATTGATAGTGGAATGGAAAGTGGAACTGATAGGGTTGGATATGGAACAGTAATGGAAGTTATTGCATGAAATAGCTTGGATATGGTGGATGGTGGTGTTACCCCAGAAGATAAAGTGGAAAGAGCTTGAATGGATGAAAGTAAGAGTGCTGAAGTTGTGGTATCAACAACAGTAGTGGTTTCAAGAGACTGTTGATTTGGGACAAGATCATCCATGAATATGGCATCCAACAAATCTACGATTAACTAAGAACTTTTAGTTTCTTCCTGCACCACAATCACAGAAGGAAGTGTTTCATCTTCCACATCACTGTCTTGAATAGTAAGAGTATGAATCTCAGAGGCAGAAGTTTGAATTTTCTGTCTTTTAGTTGGTTTACTCACAGCAATCACTTGAACATCACTAATCAGGTTGGCTATAGCAGCCACTTGAATATCAGTAGTGGGTTTGGGTACTGCAACCACTTGGGTATCCAACACCGAACTCATATGTGCTAATTTCTGCTTGAATTATTGAGATGTATGCATCCACATCTTTAATTCTACAGCAGTTTTCAACTTCGAAGTATCATCCATAAGGCCTTTGCCTTTGTCTCCATCCCGGTAGGTCAGCATCAGTGGATCACTAGCTTTGTGAGCTTCCTTTTCTTCCCTATCTTTTCTTGTTTTCTCATCGAGGTTGAGTTCCATACTTCTATGGCTCAAAACCTTGGTTTTAAGCTCCCGCTGATACTGAAAAATATGGCTTTGTTCTTCTTTGCTCTTGCCATTGGCAGGACTTTAGAGAAAATGTTAACTCCCTAATAAATAGAGTCAACAAGGGATGTGTTGATGTGTATAACCAATCTTCATATGCGCCTGTTTGAAATGAGCCTCCAGAAATCCTTTAGGGTCATGAGTTCTTTTGGGAGCAAATCCCAATTTCAAAGAAACAATCCTGTCTCCCAATGTTTCAATCCAAGTTGAAGTTGGGATAACCAAAGGCCCAAGGTTTAAAGGGAACTCAGGCCATCCCTTCCTTTTGGGACCAGTGAGCTTAAGGTAGACACCATTTGTAACAGTCTGATAAGATATCTCCTCAAGTAATAGTCTGTCAGGGACAACTCTTGGTAGAAAATGTACAGTACTACAAAGGATTCTCCCACATAAGGGAGAGGCTTCTCCACATATCAATCACCCAATGTATGGATGAGAGTTCTGGCATCAGGAGAACAAGCAAGGGCATCCTCCCTGAAAATCTGTTGGTAAATTGCACCAAAGAAATGGTCACAGATGTCACAAAGCGAGGGAACAAAATTGCTTTCCCATAAGGCGGAACAATAAATATGAACACGGGGTGAGGACTTAGTCCAACTCCACCCCATGGTGGGAAACTAAAACTCTGTACAGAAAACATCAATTACAAATGCAGAGAATACTGAACCCATTTTGCTTTGAATACTGAACAATTAGGGAGACCATAAATTCTGCAGAGCATGGCTTCCAGAAGAGAATAAGGCTCTTTGAACCAGGAAATTGGGTATACATTATCATCCCTGGGCATGAAATTTGTCAGTTTGTGCATCCAAGACTTCAGCATTTCATTGAAATTGTATTGACTCTTTGACGACTCAAGGAATGCAACATTGATGGGTTGAACAACTAGTTTTAGGGTGTAAGCTCTAGTAAAACCCTCGGGGCGAAAAGTAGCCAATTGAGACCTTGTACTATCATTGAAAGAGAGGTCTTTAGGGTTAGCATGGTCTATAATCCACTTAACTGCATCAGTGTAGGGAAGGATAGTAGGTCTAGCAGATATAGCATGGAGTTGTGCATCCCTAATATTTTCATATGCGGGGCGGTCACTCTGAATATCAGTTAGGTCGTCATTGTGAAACATGGAGTAAATTTTGGACCAATCGATTTGGTATGTCTCAGAAACCTTATCACTGGTTTCGGCAAGGATGCCTAAGTTTGGGTCTTTGTTCAAAAGATATTTCTAAGGAGTTTTGCAACGAGTGTTGTGAGACATGTTTGAAAAACTAGAGAAATCTGATGAATAAATAAACACTAATTCAAAAAAAAACTCAAAATAGCGAAAAACATTGAACAATTGAATAAGAAAGTGACACGAAGCCAACCTGTGCAAGCTGGAAAAAATGGTGAAAACAACCCCTGGTAAAAAGTCGTGAAAATGATCCCTAGTAAAAACTCGCGAAAACGACCCCTGGTAAAAACGCGCAGTAAAATCCGCACAAATGGCGAAAACGATGCCTGGTAAAAACTGGCAGTAAAATCCACAAGGCAGGCAATTTTCGAAAATGAAAAATGATAAAAGAAAACAGAAACAAAATCAACATATTTATAAATTCCGTCGGGTTACATCTGAGCCGTAAGATTAAGAGAAATCGATGGTTGAGAACTAATCTGGGGAATGCGGAAGACAAGTTGCGGGGGTTTAATTTTTTGGAAATATATACAACGTTCTCACAATTTGCAATCCGCAATCTGCAATTGCGGGTTTCAGGACCACAACTCCAAATAAAAACAAAACAAAGTGTCATCACTTCCTATGATGCCAGTGCTCTCTTTGAGGCTCACATGTGTGAGATTTTGGCCTTACAAAATAGAGATCAATTCATGTATAACTAGAATGGTCAAGACCGGAAAAATATAAATAACAAGAAGGGTTGGTCGATCCTTCATTTAGTAGATAATTGTGAACAACAATATCTAGCAATTCACCTGTATCCATGACTAGTGAACACAAGAAGGATCGGACGACCCTTCTGGCAGTCTAGAACTAGTATAAAAATAATAATGGGCAGAAGAAGGGTCAGCCGCCCCTTCATTCATGATGGAATTGTGCAAATATTCAACCTACAAAGTATAGGCTGTCAATTCATGTATATCCTGAATGGTGAAGACTGCAAAACTACTAATCACAAGAAGGGTCAGCCGACCCTTCATTTAATCTGGAAAAAATGGCGAAAACGACCCTTGGTAAAAACTCGCAGTAAAATCCACACATCAGGTAAATTAAGGTTGCCATCTATTCAATGCATGTAAATTCTATTTGTAATGCCATAAATCTTTTCAAATTATTGAGTGGCTTGCATATACTTTCGTCCAATTTTAAGTCTTAGCTCATTTGCTCTCATAGAGGAAGAATATACCTTTGGAAGTGGGAATTTTCTTGTATGCATTAGAGCAAGCTTAAACCCCTAGATTTTCTTATATATCAAAGATTCAAAATGATTATAACTTTGTTCCATATGTCTCATGTGACTTTACATTGTAGCTCTCTTACCTGATTCTTTGAAGTTTTTTTTGAGCTAGTTGATAAGTTATTGCATCAGTTTTGATGGACTTGGTCCCAGATAGAATGTGCAGTCAACAAGGTGCTAGAGTCTATTTGAGTCTATCTAAATTAACTTGCCCCCCTTGACCTCGACCAAAGGGGCAAGGGGGAAACCAAATCATATAGTACTCAGATCCCTGTGCATTCCATTTTTTATATTATCTATCCTTTCCTATCTTTCTTGCACCTCTAGTGATAAAGGAGTTTCTCTGATCCGTCCATCTTGCATGATCAATCTGGTACAGTTGATTTTCTTCCATGCTTAGCCCCACGACCTTCCACAGTCTTCAATCTCTCAAACACTGCCTTGCTCGCACCTTATATCTGCATATTTATTATCAACTATTGATCTGGCCCCTGTCCGCATCCTTACCGTCCAAAGGTGTGGCCTTTACCGAGGTTCACGAATTTGGAACATGTCGATACTCCATGCATGTTCAATCTGCGAACTAAACCTCTACCGTTGATGCCTTTCCCCGCCAGATCTGCACCGTCGAAACATGCGGTCCCTACCAAAACTTTGCAAATCTGAAAAGTCCATTTCCTCGCGCATCTCAAATCACCGAAGTACCTATCGTCCGTAGATTTGTCCTTTCGCCCGTCGATCTAATTTCCAACTTGCTTGTGGGTTAGCAACACTCCGCCCATGCTTAAACCATCCTATCTCACTTTAGCGAACAATGCTTGTGGCCATCAATCTCCGTCAAGCTTCTATAGCCGTTGATCTCCGTCAAGCTTCTGGCAGTCTAGAACTAGTATGAAAATAATAGTTGGCAGAAGAAGAGTCGGCCACCCCTTCATTTATGAGGGAATTGTACAAATATTCAACCTACGAAGTATAGGCTCTCAATTCATGTATATCCTGAATGGTGAAGACTGCAAAAATACTAAGCACACGAAGGGTTGGCCAACCCTTCATTTAAGCTGGAAAAAATGGCGAAAACGAACTCCGGTAAAAACTCGCAATAAAATCCACACAGTAAGTAATTTTCGAAGATGAAAAATAATAAAAGGAAACAGAAATAAAATCAACATATTTATTAATTCTGTTGGGTAAAATCTATGACGTAAGATTAAGACAAATCGACGGCTGAGATCTAATCTGTGGAATGCGAAAGACGAGTTGCAGGAGTTTATTTTTTGGGAAATATATACAACGTTCCCGCAATCCACAATTGCGAGTTGCGGGACTACAACTCGAAATAAAAACAAACCTAAGTTTCTGCAATCCGCAATTCGCATTACGGGTTGCGGGTTGCAGAAATGCATGTCGCAAATCCATTATTCAAACAGTTCCTGCATCCACAATCATTTATAACTAGATAGCCACTTTAACAAGCTATAGTATGATATGATGGGGCATGCATTTTTCTCAAACCATGAATTGTGGCAGGCATTGTCTCAGAGCAGTTTTGACTACTTTTTCCATACTTTGTCAATTTCCAAAGTTTCACAAACTTGTCATACTTTTCCAAAATGATGTCAGATTGCAACACTCACACATTCCATGTCACCGCTTCTTATGGTGTCAGTTCTCTCTTTGAGGCTCACACGTGTGATATTTTGGCCTGCCAAAACAGACATAAATTCATGTATAACCAGAATGGTCAAGACTGGAAAAATATAAATCATAAGAAGGGTCGGTCAACCCTTTTTTTAGTAGATAATTGTGAACACCAATATCCAGCAATTCACCTGTATCCAGTCTAGTGAACACAAGAAGGATCGGATGACCCTTCTGGCAGTCTAGAACTAGTATGAAAATAATATTAAGCAGAAGAAGGGTCAGATGTCCCTTCATTTATGAGGGAATTGTGCAAATATTCAACCTACGAAGTATAGGATATCAATTCATGTATATAATGAATGGTGAAGACTGCAAAACTACTAAGCACAAGAAGGATCGATCAAGCCTTCATTTAAAAGAGAAATGAATTTTTTTTAACCTACGAAGGTTGGGAAAACAATTCCCCACTACCAATTTCCGTAGAAGATGGTAGGGATCGAAACATTGCCTATGTTATAACATGTAAACAACATTTTTCCCGACTTCCGACTACCGACAAGATGGATCGGCCACCCCTTCTCTTAGTAGATAATTGTGAACACCAATAAACAACAATTCACCTGTATCCACAATTGTGAACACAAGAAGGATCGAACCACCCTTCCTGCAATCTAGAACTATTATGAAAATAATATTGGGCAAAAGAAGAGTTGGCCGCTCCTTCATTCATTTATCTCGAGCCTCATTCAAAAATGGGGTGTTGGTTAATGACATTCAACTTCAAATGAAAACAAACCAAAGTTTCCACAATCCGCATTGTGGGTTGCAGGTTGTGGAAATGCATGTCGCAAATCCATTATTCAAATAGTTCCTGCAATCTGCATTACGGGTTTCGGAAATGAAGAATGCAAACATTTACAATACTCTTCCTACAATCCGCAATTGCGGGTTGCGGGTTGCGGGCATCAAATCCCCCATTATTGGAAAACATTTACAATGGAAAACCATAATGGTCAATCATGGAAAAATACTAAGGCTAGGTCGTCATTTCATGTATAATCAGAATGGTCAATAATGGAAAAATCATAAGCACAAGAAGGGTCGGCCGACCCTTCGTTTAGTAGATAATTGAGAACACCGATATCCATCAATTCACCTGTATCCAGAATGGTGAGCACAAGAAGGATCAGAGGACCCTTCCTGCAGTCTAGAGCTAGAATGGAAATAATACTTGGCAAATCACATGAATTGGGGGGACCATCGAAGGAGAGATCTGGAGACACTCTGTACTTGGAGACTTGTAATGTTTTACAATATTTAAATAATTTCAGTAAGTTTCTACTTTACTTTCTTTTGTTATATGAATCAAATTTCCTTGATTCATTTTGTTTTTTCATACATACATCTACTAACTCTGTTTTGTATTGTTAAATCATAAAACATATAAATCTGTGTGCTTGATTTATCATTCATATGATTTATATGCAGGTTATGCACCAGTATATTTATTTCCTTGATTCATATTGTTTCACATTCTGCAATCACAGCACAGTCATTATCGCCATAATTTAATTTGTTAATTAGCTCATCATTGACAGGATAGTCACATTCTTTTTAATCCTTTGACTAAAATAACACAAGAATCTTTACTATTGAAAATATGCATCAACTCTATTTGGGAAATATTATTTCAGAATTGAAGGGCTCAATACAAAACGAGTATATCTTCACGATTTCCAACCCTTACTAGATTTTCCAAAAAAAACATCTAATCCTTTCAATAAAATAACACTAGAATATTTAGTCTTGAAAATATGCATCAACTCTGCTCGGCCATCTTTATTCAAAATTGAAGGTCTCAATACAAAACGAATATCTCTTCACGGGTTCCAACACTTACCACATTGCCAAAAATTGTCTTTTATACATTGTAAAACCTCTCAAGTGAAAACCCTAACTGCTTCATAACTAAAAATAGAAAATTATAACCTAACTATTACATTCCATTTCAGTCAAAATTTATACAATTTCAAAAATTTGTTAGAATATAACATTTGATGTCTTTTTATTGGATGTAGCTGCTGACAGGGCTTCTTTCTCGAACAGTAGTCTTCAAGTGTGTAAGGTGTACTTCATTTTCCCATATCTCTCCACTTTCTTCCATTGCTCTGTAGAAGGTACCTCATAACTAGTCATCTCCTCGACCAGAACTTTCATCTCTATCTGCTTTGCAATGGAAGTTGGAGGAATCTTTTCAGCTATCATGGCCAGCAGGTTTAGAATTTCAAAGTCAAGGGAGAGTTTCTTCAGTAGAATTTTCCCTGTTAGAACATGAGTCAAACCTTGAAATTGCTCATGGTTCCTCCCGATGTTATATAGTAAATTCTTATAATCATCCTGGAAATTAATTCATTATTTTCATCTCAAAAAGAAGGCAGTCCCTTTTGTATTACCTTTCAAATCCTTTTTTGAATGCTTCAACCTATTCCTTCATCTGTTTTGCACTAGCCTGAACATTCTAAATGTGAGAATGTTTGACAAGGACTCTCCTATCCCAATTTATGACTATGACCATGTTTTCGATAGCCATTGTTTTTAGATTACATTCTGTTAGAGTATGTAAGAAACTTATGGTACCCTGGGCTGTATCTTTTGGTATCTTATCTAAAACTTCTCTCATTGCTTTACAGCTTTGTAAGCTATCATTTGCTATGGCTTCCTTTGTCTTCATAAAATATAAATAAGGCCTCAATTTTGAAGCCTCATCGATGATTGAATCCCAAATCAAACGCTTTGTACCTTGCAATGCTATTTGTCCTGTCACTTGGCCTATCATCCTCTGATTTCTTCCTACCAAATCTTTATTGTTTTTTGTCAACTCTTTTATTTCATTTTCCTTTTTTTTATTTTCCTCTTCTAGTCTTTGTTTTTCTTCTTTTAGTTCTATGATCTCCACTTCTTTCAAGCTAACTTGGGACATAGCTTGAACTATATCATCTATGATTGCTTCTTTGTTTTCTTGATCTATTCTTTGCTTCGCTTGTGCTGTATTTGCCAATTTGGCTTTAGATCTTCAATTTCAGTCTTAAGACTCGATCTATCTTTCTCCCAACTTTCCTCTTTTTCCTCAAACTTGAGCAATTTAGCAAGACAGTCATCCAATTCTCGAGATAAAGTTTCTTTTTCTTGTTCTAACATAGTTAATTTAAAGGCTTTAATTATCCAAGTTGTTGGAATTCTAACCTTTTGCTGAAGTAATTGGATATTCTTTTCTTTCTCAGCTAAAAGCTTTTTAATTCCCTCCCCTCTATTTGGTTCAACATTGCTCTTCACCATGTCATCTTGTAATCTTTTTATTTGCAACTGATGAGCTTTGTTCTCTGTTTTCTCTTGCCTCAACTGGATTCGCAGCCTGTTCATTGTTTTCTGTAGTTTTTCCATTGTTAAAGTAGCTTTCATCATATCAGCATAAATCACCTCTCTAGTCTGTCTATGTAGGTGAATTTTATTAGAGACTGTTATCTTCTACAAATTCAATTTCATTTATGTGACCTTATCATCAGATGATATGGCCAAATTCAAAGTATTTTTGTCTGGATCTCTGCTAGTCATTAGAGTAATTTTTGACTCAACAACATTCCTAACTTCTGGAAACAACTTATGCATTGATTCTGCTACTGTTTGTCTGTCTTTGCCATATTTTACACATATTTCATCTCTTGAATGAAATTTGCTAGAATCACCTACGGCTCTTGCCTCGTCAAATATGTATTCCTGTACTTGAATTCTTGGCCCTTGGTATTTTTCTTTCTTCATTCCCTTTTCTTTGTCAAATACAACTACTTCATCTTGTTGGCTTGATTTTAATCTTTTGGCTTCTCTTTCTTCCTCCACCTACATATCAGTACTTTCATAAAAACTTCTTTTACTTGTTACTTCAACCTTTCCTGGGGTAGGTACCATCTCAAGTACCAACTCAGCTGAAACTTTATCCAAGGTAGAAGGATTAGCATGTGAACTCCCCGAAACTTCTGTGTATGATTCATATTGTAGTAAATTTTCCATCTTTGCCAATCCTTCAACCTCTTGGTGATCAAAGGCTTTATTTTTGTTCTCTTACCTTCTGTCAGAAATAACATGGCAAGGATCATAATTAATAACTGTCGCTTTCCTAAAACTCAGTGCTTCTAAATTTTTTGTACAAAAGGGAGAGCATTCTTGTTCTTGATGATAAAAGGACCAATTTTTAAAGGGAACTTTATATCTGTAGCTTTCTTGAAATGTAGAAAATGGTCATTTTCTACTGTCAATTTTTGTCTGATAAACTCCAAAGCAAAAAATCTTGGAGTCAAAAAGGCTGGTAGAATATAGGGCTCCCTAAAAAATCCATAAAGTCTGATTACTGTATCTTACTTCCCTAAAAACCAGTCTCCAATTTCTTTTTGTAGGCTTAATTGCATCAGGGTCTTCATCTTTGATAATACTCTAGGAAAATTTTCTCCAAACATCAATCTGTATACTTCTGATAAAATAAAATTCATAAAATTAAACATATTGTCTTCCACTGTTTATGAAAACACAGATTGTGGGAAATGTAAATCTTTTCGACTGCCAAACAGGAGTATTTTCATCAGGTGTGTCTAGAATTTGAAATGTCTCGAAGTGTAGAAATTCACTAGCTGAAGGTGGATGTTCTGAGCCAAGAATTCATCAAATTTAAGGTAGGGTACTTGACTGTAATCTATTTCTGGTTTAGCAACACTTAATCTAAAAAACAAACTTAACTAGACCTCTGTGACCATGGAATCATCATCAAACCCTAAGAACTGTGAAATGAGTGACAAAACTAACTGTGAATTTTCATCAAAGAAATTAATGTCAAGTGGATAGGGGGGTGAAAACATAAAGTTGGGAAACAATTTTGGCTTGTTTTTGACAAAAAAAAACTGCTAATTTTTATCTTTTTCAACTTCGACCTCTTCAAACCCATATCTCCCTTAGGAATTTCAACTTGAAGTAAACACAAAGGTTTTACAGCATTGAATTAGCTTTCTACTCATATTTTTTTTTATTTTTTTTATGGACATATCGTGGGACAAATTTATTGTCAACCAACGGCATATACTTGAAAATTTTAGGTATGGATAATAAGTGACCTGTGTTGACGACGGTTTTTTGATAGATGGTTATTCATTTTAGGAAAAAAATTGTATGCTCATAATCTACACACACTAAACTTGATCCTGGACTATATTTCGAGTTTTCTAAGACTTGGGAACTATTTTTTTATTATTTATCGAAACAACATATGTTCAGAAAATGGTGCATTGTCGACACATGTTTTTGTCTTCACATTTTCTTTCAAATGTTACTCTTATCAAACAAACTAAAACCAACCCATTGAAGAGGACACTTCAAGGAACATCCTTATATTTTTTAATTTTTTTTTGGCTTTGTCATTGTGATGATATTGAATTTTCATTCTGACTAATTTTTCAGTCACTTAATTTTTTAATGATAAAGTTTAGTAAAAAAATAGAAAAAAATAGTAGTCGTAAATGAAATTGAAAAAAACTTATATTACTAGAAAGTAGATTGAATGGTGAATCTACTAGTATAAACTCCGACATGAAATTTTCATGTTCTGCAGTGGGCTGACCTTGTTAAAGTGACACATTACTGAATTCTGCAGAAATGGTGCTGGAATTATTGACCAGAAACTCTCGAGCGAGAAAATGTCCTCCAAACTCTCGACCCAAAGTTTAGTTCAAACTCTCATCCGAGAGTTTTTTTTAAAATATAGCACGGCGATTGGTTCAAACTCTCGGCCTATATTTTTTTTAAACTCTCGGTCCAGAGTTTGAACTCTCAAAACTCTTGGCCTAGAGTTTGAGTTTGAATTTTTTTCGCGTGATCATCTGCCCGCACTCCATTTTTTTCACTCCGTTTGTCACCAAAGTGTTTCCCAAGTTCGCGATTTCACCTAGGAGGTGTTATCAATGGCAAGGCCAGGTTTCAGACAACTGGTCATGAAGGTTTGTTTGGTCTCAGGGGATGATTCTCTGTATTGGCTAACTAGGGATTCTTCGGAAAAATCTTCTTGGTGGTGGGAGGAAAACAGGGGTACTGTTAGAGCTTTCCTAACGGTAGACACATTTACACAGTAAAGAATTTTCTTTTCTGACGAATTCATAATGATTCTTTGACTCTGAGAATAATTTACTGCACACCACGAAACAAATTTCGGAAACCCTAAAGGTTGTTCAGGACAGAAATGGATAAAACGAGACTTAAAACATTGTGCACATCCAAATTTTGTTTATATAAACCCTCCAACTTGCTTTTGATTTCTGAAACTGAGAATTTAACCATTATGGGGTCACGAATGTCACTATCTCTGTCCACTAGGGTTTCTCCTATCCTCATATTTTCAACATTCTGACAGACAGTTTCACTACTTCCTTCCATTATGTAAACAATTCTAGTTGCTTTCACGAGTTAAGAGGACCTACCTAGCATGGAAAAGATGAATAAACTATGATCTGTCACTTTTGAGCAGCACGGACATGTTCCAATCCTCTGTCGTTTGCAACACAAAAGTCAATTTTTGACGTGCCCTTCTCTTTTATACAACACCGAAGGTGGTTTCGCAACACAGGATGGTGGTTTTCCTTACCACTTTTGCTGATTGCAGAATGATGTGGACGCGACACATGTACAATCGTATGGTATTTCGCAACCGCTCAGACCTCCACTACGTCGGGCATGTTGGCGGTGCAGAAAGATTATGGACCATCGATCTAACTGCCCTTTATTGAATAGCCATTGATCTAACCGCCCTTTTATCATTCTCCCATGAGGTACGGCGGGCATTTTCCCAAGACCACCTGAACTAGTTTTCCAACACTTGGTCATTTCCAAGATTTTCTCCAAGGTTGATCCTGAAACCCTATTTTGGTAGACTTATAACTTTCTCCTCAGAAATGATTAAGGCAAACTGAGACCATGACTAGATAGCTACTTGAACAAGCTATAGCATGATATGGTGGTGCGTGCATTTTTCTCAAACCAGGAATTATGGCAGGCATTCTCTCAAAGTAGTTTTTTCTACTTTTTCCATACTTTGTCAATTTCCAAAGTTTCACAAACTTGTCATACTTTTCCAGAATTATGTCAGATTGAAACATTGACTTAATGATAGCACCAGAACACCATCAGGTGTCTTTCCCAGCGTCATCACACATTCCATGTCATCATACATGCCATGTCATCACTTCTTATGGTGTCAGTTCTCTCTTCGAGGCTCACACGTGTGAGATTTTGGCCTGCCAAAATAGAGATAAATTCATGTATAACCAGAATGGTCAAGACTGGAAAAATACAAATCACAAGAAGGGTTGTTCGACCCTTCGTTTAGTAGATAATTGTGAACACGAATATCCAACAATTCACTTGTATCCAGACTGGTGAACACAAGAAGGATCAGATGACCCTTCTTGCAGTCTAGAACTAGTATGAAAATAATATTGGTCAGAAGAAGGGTCGATTGCCCCTTCATTTATGAGGGAATTGTGCAAATATTCAACCTATGAAGTGTAGGCTATCAATTCATGTATATCCTGAACAATGAAGGCTGCAAACATACTAACCACAAGAAGGGTCTGCCGACCCTTCATTTAAAAGAGAAATGAAAAAATATTTAATCTACAAAGGTTGGGACGACAATTCCCCACTACCAACTTCCGCAGTAAATGGTAGGGATCGGGACATTGCCTAAGCTATAACATCTAAACAATATTTCTTCGGACTTCTGACTGCCGACAAGAAGGATCGGTCGCCCCTTGTTTTAGTAGATAATTGAGAACACCAATATCTGACAATTCACCTGTATCCAGAATGGTGAACACACGAAGGATTAAACTACCCTTCTTGCAGTCTAGAACTATTATGAAAATAATAGTGGGCAGAAGAAGGATCGACCGACCCTTCATTCATTTATCTCGAGCCTAATTCAAAATGTGGTGTTGGTTAATGAAATTCAGCTTGAAATGACCATCATATTATACAGACACCGATTCATTTTATAATTTGTATATTTTTTACAACTTCAAATGACTGTCATAATTATCATATCGGAACACACCAAAAACCAATTTCAAAAGTGGCAATATCAAAAGAAAAAGTATGGTTTTGGAACTTGGATTTGGCACTTTTGGAAACGGATTTGGCTCTTTAGGAACTAGTTTTGTCACTTTTGGAACCTTTATTTGGCACTTTCGGAATCGGTTTGGCACTTTTGGAATCGATTTTGGCACTTTCGGAACCGGTTTTGGCACTTTTGGAACTGGTTTTGGCACTTTTGGACCCTTGATTTGGAACTTTTGGACCCTTGATTTGGCACTTTTGGAACCGGTTTTGGCACTTTTCGAAACCGGTTTTGGCACTTTTAGAACCGGATTTGGCACTTTTGGAATCGGTTTTGGCACTTTTGGAACCCGTATTTGGCACTTTTGGAACCGGATTTTGCTTGATTTTGGGGTTTAGAAAGGTTATTTTTGACCCATCTTCAAAGTGACTTGGACTAGAATAAGTCTAAGTTTAATGAAATTGGCATTATATGCTATTAATAGTATAGTTATTTTTTCTTCTTGAAAAACAAATATTCATTTGGTGCATCAGGTAGGAGCATGATGTGTGTGGTCTATATGGGTTATTATACTATTTAGTCAAAGTCACTTGTTTGGGCTATTTGGGTTGTATTGCCTTAAGTCAAATTTGTTGTTTTTTCTTTCTAATAGGTGTCCAACTATAATGGTTATTGATCAAAATTGTGTGTTCTTGAGTTATTTTATTTAACTTGAATTTATTATGTGCCATAGAAATCAATATCTATTTTCAGTGATAAGAATTACGTGTAATCATAATTGTTCAAGTTTTGGTTGGTGTCGATTTTTTTTTCTTAGAAACATGAGGATTTAGGTTATTTAATTTAGTCCATTACCATACAGAGATACACTATAAATTATTTTTTATGATTAATAGTGGTTGATGTTGTAGAGTTTTTATTCTTTTCTAGCCATTAGAAATATGAATATTTGAGTATTGTATTAAGTGAAATTTATTATTTATAATATAATTTAAATTTAATGTTTAATTTTAATAAGTGTTGAGCATAATAATCATCATTTAAAATATTGATGGGCTTAACGTTTTGTTTTATTCTTTGAACTGAGGATATATAATATTTATTGATATTTCATAATTTAATGGCAATTGATATTCATTGATTTTAGTATTTATTGATATTCATTGATTTAATCATTTATAGAAAGCATAATTTGACACTTACAATATTTTGATCCTCTAAAAAAATCTGGAAAAAATATTTTTCCATGTATATGCACTTTCTTTTAAGGAAAGGAATGTACAAACATGCTCTTCACAAAGGAGGCATGAGTACATACATGCTTTCTCTTCATGCAAGACCCGTACATGCATTATTAAATGGCAAAAGATATATAAATGTGCACTTCGTAGTGGAAGGTATGGGAGAAAGCTAACCATTGAGCTGCAGAGCATTAAATATGGCAGCTCAGTGGTTAGGGTCCATTGGATCTGGAGATTCTCCAGATCCAACGGACCCTAACCACTGAGCTACCGCATTTAATTCTCTGCAGCTTAGTGATTAGCTTTCGCCGAAGGTATGGACCTTGTACATGTATGTACAAGCCCTAACTGCTTTCCCCAAGTGTTTAAACTACTTTATTTTATTATAGAGAAGAACCATTGGTTCGGGAACACTAAAGGATCAGAGGACCCTTCCTGCAGTCTAGAGCTAGAATGGAAATAATACTTGGCAAATCACATGAATTGGGGGGACCATCGAAGGAGAGATCTGGAGACACTCTGTACTTGGAGACTTGTAATGTTTTACAATATTTAAATAATTTCAGTAAGTTTCTACTTTACTTTCTTTTGTTATATGAATCAAATTTCCTTGATTCATTTTGTTTTTTCATACATACATCTACTAACTCTGTTTTGTATTGTTAAATCATAAAACATATAAATCTGTGTGCTTGATTTATCATTCATATGATTTATATGCAGGTTATGCACCAGTATATTTATTTCCTTGATTCATATTGTTTCACATTCTGCAATCACAGCACAGTCATTATCGCCATAATTTAATTTGTTAATTAGCTCATCATTGACAGGATAGTCACATTCTTTTTAATCCTTTGACTAAAATAACACAAGAATCTTTACTATTGAAAATATGCATCAACTCTATTTGGGAAATATTATTTCAGAATTGAAGGGCTCAATACAAAACGAGTATATCTTCACGATTTCCAACCCTTACTAGATTTTCCAAAAAAAACATCTAATCCTTTCAATAAAATAACACTAGAATATTTAGTCTTGAAAATATGCATCAACTCTGCTCGGCCATCTTTATTCAAAATTGAAGGTCTCAATACAAAACGAATATCTCTTCACGGGTTCCAACACTTACCACATTGCCAAAAATTGTCTTTTATACATTGTAAAACCTCTCAAGTGAAAACCCTAACTGCTTCATAACTAAAAATAGAAAATTATAACCTAACTATTACATTCCATTTCAGTCAAAATTTATACAATTTCAAAAATTTGTTAGAATATAACAATTGATGTCTTTTTATTGGATGTAGCTGCTGACAGGGCTTCTTTCTCGAACAGTAGTATTCAAGTGTGTAAGGTGTACTTCATTTTCCCATATCTCTCCACTTTCTTCCATTGCTCTGTAGAAGGTACCTCATAGCTAGTCATCTCCTCGACCAGAACTTTCATCTCTATCTGCTTTGCAATGGAAGTTGGAGGAATCTTTTCAGCTATCATGGCCAGTTGGTTTAGAATTTCAAAGTAAAGGGAGAGTTTCTTCAGTAGAATTTTCCCTGTTAGAACATGAGTCAAACCTTGAAATTGCTCATGGTTCCTCCCGATGTTATATAGTAAATTCTTATAATTGTCCTGGAAATTAATTCATTATTTTCATCTCAAAAAGAAGGCAGTCCCTTTTGTATTACCTTTCAAATCCCTTTTTGAATGCTTCAACCTATTCCTTCATCTGTTTTGCACTAGCCTGAACATTCTCAATGTGAGAATGTTTGACAAGGACTCTCCTATCCCAATTTATGACTATGACCATGTTTTCGATAGCCATTGTTTTTAGATTACATTCTGTTAGAGTATGTAAGAAACTTATGGTACCCTGGGCTGTATCTTTTGGTATCTTATCTAAAACTTCTCTCATTGCTTTACAGCTTTGTAAGCTATCATTTGCTATGGCTTCCTTTGTCTTCATAAAATATAAATAAGGCCTCAATTTTGAAGCCTCATCGATGATTGAATCCCAAATCAAACGCTTTGCACCTTGCAATGCTATTTGTCTTGTCACTTGGCCTATCATCCTCTGATTTCTTCCTACCAAATCTTTATTGTTTTTTGTCAACTCTTTTATTTCATTTTCCTTTTTTTTATTTTCCTCTTCTAGTCTTTGTTTTTCTTCTTTTAGTTCTATGATCTCCACTTCTTTCAAGCTAACTTGGGACATAGCTTGAACTATATCATCTATGATTGCTTCTTTGTTTTCTTGATCTATTCTTTGCTTCGCTTGTGCTGTATTTGCCAATTTGGCTTTAGATCTTCAATTTCAGTCTTAAGACTCGATCTATCTTTCTCCCAACTTTCCTCTTTTTCCTCAAACTTGAGCAATTTAGCAAGACAGTCATCCAATTCTCGAGATAAAGTTTCTTTTTCTTGTTCTAACATAGTTAATTTAAAGGCTTGAATTATCTAAGTTGTTGGAATTCTAACCTTTTGCTGAAGTAATTGGATATTCTTTTCTTTCTCAGCTAAAAGCTTTTTAATTCCCTCCCCTCTATTTGGTTCAACATTGCTCTTCACCAGGTCATCTTGTAATCTTTTTATTTGCAACTGATGAGCTTTGTTCTCTGTTTTCTCTTACCTCAACTGGATTCGCATCCTGTTCATTGTTTTCTGTAGTTTTTCCATTGTTAAAGTAGCTTTCATCATATCAGCATAAATCACCTCTCTAGTCTGTCTATGTAGGTGAATTTTATCAGAGACTGTTATCTTCTGCAAATTCAATTTCATTTATGTGACCTTATCATCAGATGATATGGCCAAATTCAAAGTATTTTTGTCTGGATCTCTGCTTTTCATTAGAGTAATTTTTGACTCAACAACATTCCTAACTTCTGGAAACAACTTATGCATTGATTCTGCTACTGTTTGTCTGTCTTTTCCATATTTTACACATATTTCATCTCTTGAATGAAATTTGCTAGAATCACCTACGGCTCTTGCCTCGTCAAATATGTATTCCTGTACTTGAATTCTTGGCCCTTGGTATTTTTCTTTCTTCATTCCCTTTTCTTTGTCAGATACAACTACTTCATCTTGTTGGCTTGATTTTAATCTTTTGGCTTCTCATTCTTCCTCCACCTGCATATCAGTACTTTCATAAAAACTTCTTTTACTTGTTACTTCAACCTTTCCTGGGGTAGGTACCATCTCAAGTACCAACTCAGCTGAAACTTTATCCAAGGTAGAAGGATTAGCATGTGAACTCCCTGAAACTTCTGTGTATGATTCATATTGTAGTAAATTTTCCATCTTCGCCAATCCTTCAACCTCTTGGTGATCAAAGGCTTTATTTTTGTTCTCTTACCTTCTGTCAGAAATAACATGGCAAGGATCATAATTAATAACTGTCGCTTTCCTAAAACTCAGTGCTTCTAAATTTTTTGTACAAAAGGGAGAGCATTCTTGTTCTTGATGATAAAAGGACCAATTTTTAAAGGGAACTTTATATCTGTAGCTTTCTTGAAATGTAGAAAATGGTCATTTTCTACTGTCAATTTTTGTCTGATAAACTCCAAAGCAAAAAATCTTGGAGTCAAAAAGGCTGGTAGAATATAGGGCTCCCTAAAAAATCCATAAAGTCTGATTACTGTATCTTACTTCCCTAAAAACCAGTCTCTAATTTCTTTTTGTAGGCTTAATTGCATCAGGGTCTTCATCTTTGATAATACTCTAGGAAAATTTTCTCCAAACATCAATCTGTATACTTCTGATAAAATAAAATTCATAAAATTAAACATATTGTCTTCCACTGTTTATGAAAACACAGATTGTGGGAAATGTAAATCTTTTCGACTTCCAAACAGGAGTATTTTCATCAGGTGTGTCTAGAATTTGAAATTTCTCGAAGTGTGGAAATTCACTAACTGAAGGTGGATGTTCTGAGCCAAGAATTCATCAAATTTAAGGTAGGGTACTTGACTGTAATCTATTTCTGGTTTAGCAACACTTAATCTAAAAAACAAACTTAACTGGACCTCTGTGACCATGGAATCATCATCAAACCCTAAGAACTGTGAAATGAGTGACAAAACTAACTGTGAATTTTCATCAAAGAAATTAATGTCAAGTGGATAGGGGGGTGAAAACATAAAGTTGGGAAACAATTTTGGCTTGTTTTTGACAAAAAAAAACTGCTAATTTTTATCTTTTTCAACTTCGACCTCTTCAAACCCATATCTCCCTTAGGAATTTCAACTTGAAGTAAACACAAAGGTTTTACAGAATTGAATTAGCTTTCTACTCATATTTTTTTTTATTTTTTTTATGGACATATCGTGGGACAAATTTATTGTCAACCAACGGCATATACTTGAAAATTTTAGGTATGGATAATGAGTGACCTATGTTGACGACGGTTTTTTGATAGATGGTTATTCATTTTAGGGAAAAACATTGTATGCTCATAATCTACACACACTAAACTTGATCCTGGACTATATTTCGAGTTTTCTAAGACTTGGGAACTTATTTTTTATTATTTATCGAAACAACATATGTTCAGAAAATGGTGCATTGTCGACACATGTTTTTGTCTTCACATTTTCTTTCAAATGTTACTCTTATCAAACAAACTAAAACCAACCCATTGAAGAGGACACTTCAAGGAACATCCTTGTACTTTTTTAATTTTCTTTTGGCTTCGTCATTGTGATGATATTGAATTTTCATTGTGACTAATTTTTCAGTCACTTAATTTTTTAATGATAAAGTTTAGTAAAAAAATTGAAAAAAATAGTAGTCGTAAATGAAATTGAAAAAAACTTATATTACTAGAAAGTAGATTGAATGGTGAATCTACTAGTATAAACTCCGACATGAAATTTTCATGTTCTGCAGTGGTCTGACCTTGTTAAAGTGACACATTTCTGAATTCTGCAGAAATGGTGCTGGAATTATTGACCAGAAACTCTCGAGCGAGAAAATGTCCTCCAAACTCTCGACCCAAAGTTTAGTTCAAACTCTCATCCGAGAGTTTTTTTTAAAATATAGCACGGCGATTGGTTCAAACTCTCGGCCTATATTTTTTCAAAACTCTGGGTCCAGAGTTTGAACTCTCAAAACTCTCGGCCTAGAGTTTGAGTTTGAATTTTTTTCGCGTGATCATCTGCCCGCACTCCATTTTTTTCACTCCGTTTGTCACCAAAGTGTTTCCCAAGTTCGCGATTTCACCTAGGGGGTGTTATCAATGGCAAGGCAAGGTTTCAGACAACTGGTCATGAAGGTTTGTTTGGTCTCAGGGGATGATTCTTTGTATTGGCTAACTAGGGCTTCTTCGGAAAAATCTTCTTGGTGGTGGGAGGAAAATAGGGGTACTGTTAGAGCTTTCCTAACGGTAGACGCATTTACACAGCAAAGAATTTTCTTTTCTGACGAATTCATAATGATTCTTTGACTCTGAGAATAATTTACTGCACACCACAAAACAAATTCCGGAAACCCTAAAGGTTGTTCAGGACAGAAATGGATAAAACGAGACTTATAAACATTGTGCACATCCAAATTTTGTTTATATAAACCCTACAACTTGCTTTTGATTTCTGAAACTGAGAATTTAACCATTATGGGGTCACGAATGTCACTATCTCTGTCCACTAGGGTTTCTCCTATCCTCATATTTTCAACATTCTGACAGACAGTTTCACTACTTCCTTCCATTATGTAAACAATTCTAGTTGCTTTCACGAGTTAAGAGGACCTACCTAGCATGGAAAAGATGAATAAACTATGATCTGTCACTTTCGAGCAGCACGGACATGTTCCAATCCTCTGTCGTTTGCAACACAAAAGTCAATTTTTGACATGCCCTTCTCTTTTATACAACACCGAAGGTGGTTTCGCAACACGGGATGGTGGTTTTCCTTACCACTTTTGCTGATTGCAGAATGATGTGGACGTGACACATGTACAATGGTATGGTATTTCGCAACCGCTCAGACCTCCACTACGTCGGGCATGTTGGCGGTGCAGAAAGATTATGGACCATCGATCTAACTGTCCTTTATTGAATAGCCATTGATCTAACCGCCCTTTTATCATTCTCCCATGAGGTACGGCGAGCATTTTCCCAAGACCACCTGAACTAGTTTTCCAACACTTGGTCATTTCCAAGATTTTCTCCAAGGTTGATCCTGAAACCCTATTTTGGTAGACTTATAACTTTCTCCTCAGAAATGATTAAGGCAAATTGAGACCATGACTAGATAGCTACTTGAACAAGCTATAGCATGATATGGTGGTGCGTGCATTTTTCTCAAACCAGGAATTATGGCAGGCATTCTCTCAAAGTAGTTTTTTCTACTTTTTCCATACTTTGTCAATTTCCAAAGTTTCACAAACTTGTCATACTTTTCCAGAATTATGTCAGATTGAAACATTGACTTAATGATAGCACCAGAACACCATCAGGTGTCTTTCCAGCGTCATCACACATTCCATGTCATCATACATGCCATGTCATCTCTTCTTATGGTGTCAGTTCTCTCTTCGAGGCTCACACGTGTGAGATTTTGGCCTGCCAAAATAGAGATAAATTCATGTATAACCAGAATGGTCAAGACTGGAAAAATACAAATCACAAGAAGGGTCGTTCGACCCTTCGTTTAGTAGATAATTGTGAACACGAATATCCAACAATTCACTTGTATCCAGACTGGTGAACACAAGAAGGATCAGACGACCCTTCTTGCAGTCTAGAACTAGTATGAAAATAATATTGGTCAGAAGAAGGGTCGATCGCCCCTTCATTTATGAGGGAATTGTGCAAATATTCAACCTATGAAGTGTAGGCTATCAATTCATGTATATCCTGAACAATGAAGGCTGCAAACATACTAACCACAAGAAGGGTCTGCCGACCCTTCATTTAAAAGAGAAATGAAAAAATATTTAATCTACAAAGGTTGGGACGACAATTCCCCACTACCAACTTCCGCAGTAAATGGTAGGGATCGGGACATTGCCTAAGCTATAACATCTAAACAATATTTCTTCGGACTTCCGACTGGCGACAAGAAGGATCGGTCGCCCCTTGTTTTAGTAGATAATTGAGAACACCAATATCTGACAATTCACCTGTATCCAGAATGGTGAACACACGAAGGATTAAACCACCCTTCTTGCAGTCTAGAACTATTATGAAAATAATAGTGGGCAGAAGAAGGATCGACCGACCCTTCATTCATTTATCTCGAGCCTCATTCAAAATGTGGTGTTGGTTAATGAAATTCAGCTTGAAATGACCATCATATTATACAGACATCGATTCATTTTATAATTTGTATATTTTTTACAACTTCAAATGACCGTCATAATTATCATATCGGAAGACACCAAAAACCAATTTCAAAAGTGGCAATATCAAAAGAAAAAGTATGGTTTTGGAACTTGGATTTGGCACTTTTGGAAACGGATTTGGCTCTTTAGGAACTAGTTTTGTCACTTTTGGAACCTTTATTTGGCACTTTCGGAATCGTTTTTGGCACTTTTGGAATCGATTTTGGCACTTTCGGAACCGGTTTTGGCACTTTTGGAACTGGTTTTGGCACTTTTGGACCCTTGATTTGGCACTTTTGGACCCTTGATTTGGCACTTTTCGAACCGGTTTTGGCACTTTTCGAAACCGGTTTTGGCACTTTTAGAACCGGTTTTGGCACTTTTGGAACCCATATTTGGCACTTTTGGAACCGGATTTTGCTTGATTTTGGGGTTTAGAAAGGTTATTTTTGACCCGTTTTCAAAGTGACTTGGACTAGAATAAGTCTAAGTTTAATGAAATTGGCATTATATGCTATTAATAGTATAGTTATTTTTTCTTCTTGAAAAACAAATATTCATTTGGTGCATCAGGTAGGAGCATGATGTGTGTGGTCTATATGGGTTATTATACTATTTAGTCAAAGTCACGTGTTTGGGCTATTTGGGTTATATTGCCTTAAGTCAAATTTGTTGTTTTTTCTTTCTAATAGGTGTCCAACTATAATGGTTATTGATCAAAATTGTGTGTTCTTGAGTTATTTTATTTAACTTGAATTTATTATGTGCCATAGAAATCAATATCTATTTTCAGTGATAAGAATTACGTGTAATAATAATTGTTCAAGTTTTGGTTGGTGTCGATTTTTTTTTCTTAGAAACATGAGGATTTAGGTTATTTAATTTAGTCCATTACCATACAGAGATACACTATAAATTATTTTTTATGATTAATAGTGGTTGATGTTGTAGAGTTTTTATTCTTTTCTTGCCATTAGAAATATGAATATTTGAGTATTGTATTAAGTGAAATTTATTATTTATAATATAATTTAAATTTAATGTTTAATTTTAATAAGTGTTGAGCATAATAATCATCATTTAAAATATTGATGGGCTTAACGTTTTGTTTTATTCTTTGAACTGAGGATATATAATATTTATTGATATTTCATAATTTAATGGCAATTGATATTCATTGATTTTAGTATTTATTGATATTCATTGATTTAATCATTTATAGAAAGCATAATTTGACACTTACAATATTTTGATCCTCTAAAAAAATCTGGAAAAAATATTTTTCCATGTATATGCACTTTCTTTTAAGGAAAGGAATGTACAAACATGCTCTTCACAAAGGAGGCATGAGTACATACATGCTTTCTCTTCATGCAAGACCCGTACATGCATTATTAAATGGCAAAAGATATATAAATGTGCACTTCGTAGTGGAAGGTATGGGAGAAAGCTAACCATTGAGCTGCAGAGCATTAAATATGGCAGCTCAGTGGTTAGGGTCCATTGGATCTGGAGATTCTCCAGATCCAACGGACCCTAACCACTGAGTTACCGCATTTAATTCTCTGCAGCTTAGTGATTAGCTTTCGCCGAAGGTATGGACCTTTTACATGTATGTACAAGCCCTAACTGCTTTCCCCAAGTGTTTAAACTACTTTATTTTATTATAGAGAAGAGCCATTGGTTCAGGAACACTAAAGGAGCACTTAAATGTTGGATATATTTAGAGATATTTGTAAGGATTTTTTATCATAAGTGCCCTAACTCTAATTTATGAGTTTGTGATCAATTTGTTGAGGATTGAGAGTTGTATTTTCCAAGAGCCTCCCATTCCATATTAAAAAAGAATTACATAAGAGATTCTCAGGTGATAAGTGGTTCAGGATGAAGGAACTTGGATCCAGGTGATGAACAATAGGCAATCATATAACCATATTTTTGTTTTTTTATTATTAATAAACATGTTTAGATATTTCTTCTTTCCAACCACCCCCAACCCTAAATAGGTGTTAATTTTGAATCATCTTGCACTTGAATGTTTGTTTGGAATAGGAGTCATTTTTTTATTAGGTGATTGAGATCACCTATAACTACTTTTATTTTCTTGATATATTTGTTGTTAGAACAATAAAATCTTGAGAAAGGTTGTGTTTTCAAGTTATCAAAAGATCGCATGAATTAGTGAAGAGTTGGATTTGATTAGCATACAAAGAATCTTTTAGGACAAGTGACTCGATACATGTTTCTTCTTCCCTTATTATTTTAGGTAGTTATATTTAATAATATAATCTTGGGCAATAGAATGATGTCTTCTCTCTTCTCTGACAATGGTTAACCCTAAACCACTAGGCATTAACATAATTGGTGACCATATTGTGGAGGAATCTTTAAGTTTTTCTCTTAAGGTTATTTTTCTTTGCTTCTAGCCATACGGTCTCGATTCCTTAATTAGCTTGGTTAATTCTTTGAGTAGATTATTGTAGGATTGCATTTCAGTACCTTTCAATTTTCCTCCTTTGCAAATTTTATTATTTTCTAGGCCATATGCATGACTATGTTTGGGCATAGTAGCATATGTGCATGCCTTAAGAAAATAATGTATATACATGGCTTGCTCAAGTGCAAATCATGTGTAATAGTATTTTCCTTTTGGAAAGAAGTGTATGCCTCTTACTTGATTGAAAGCATGTATATTAGTATTGCATTGAAAGTTATCTTTCATAGATTTGTTTTGGTTTTTGCAAGAGTTAGTTAAAATCAATTTGGAAAATAATTAGCTACATTTTTAGGTTAATTGATTTGATTTCTTTATTTGCTTGGTTTGCAATATTGAAAAGGAATATGTGATTTGTAAGAAAGATGAGAATAAGTTCTTAATTGAATTTGTCAATATCTTTATAATTTTAGTGTTCCTAAGAGGTGTTTAAAAACAATACCAATTTCATTTCCATATAGAAAACAACCCCAAAATGGAATCCTTAATTAAAACTGAACTTCTAGGGAGAGTAAAATCCATTAATAATTGGAAACATTCGAGTACAAAGATTCTCCCTTTTTTGCTTGTTTTGTGGGCTATGCATGCAGGGGGAATTTAGACAAAGTGGCAAGTCCTCGGGTGACACCATTTCTTTCTAAAGAGTCTAGGACTTAGTCCTACATTTCCTGACTTTTTTACCCAACAAGCTTTCTGTAAGTGGTAGCCTTAGTTGTTTTTCTTAATGAGAAATGTTTGCAGTAAGAGTATTTTACCAATAACCAAACTTCAATTCCCATTAGAAATTTTTTTATATCATCATAAGTTATTTTAATTGATTATTATATTATTATAAGTTATTTTAATTAATTATTATAAAATTTATTTTGTACATAAAACTATTCACATTATAAAAAAAAATTAAAACACAAAAAACTACATAACCTAACTTAATAATAAAAATATTTAAAAACATGGCATTAATTATATCTATACATATATATAATCTCCTTTATTGTTCCTCGTCGTTGTGGAAGGTCTTAGTAGGCTTGTCATCATAGCAAAGGAGGAGGATAGAATTAAGCGAGTTAAAGTCTCTCCACACTTCCATTTGACACACTCCCTCTTTGTGGATGATGTCCTTATGTTTGGCGTTGGTACCCTAGTAGAATGGTTAGAATATTTGGAAGTGCTAAACGCCTTCTACAAGGCATTAGGAATGGAGGTGAGCATACATCACTCTTGCTCCAATATAGGCTAAATGAGCATATTGTAGCCGGTATTAGGAACTTGTTGCAAATTCAATTGGTGAACTTAAATGAGGGGATGAAGTATTTGGGCTTCCTTTTAAATCCAAATGATTACAAAATATTTGATTGGACGTGGCTTGTAAAAAATATTGTTAAAAGAGTAGACCATTGCTGCCACATATGACTCCCTTTGGGAGGTAGGCTTATAGTTGTTAAATTTGTGCTTGAAAGTATCCATGTTTATTGGCAATCTTTAGCTAAAATTCCAAATTTCACTCTTGAAAGGATCAGACAAAAGTGTTTCAAATTCTTGTGGGTAGGTAAGAAGGACAGAGGGGTTTTTCATCTGGTAAAGTGGGAGGTGCTTGCCAGACCAGAAGCTTATAGAGGTTAGGGGTTAAATTTTTATTTTTATTTTTGGCACAGCCTTAGTTGCTCAAAGTATGTAGAGATGCTAATTTGGATCTGGCATGTGGAGTGAGGTAACTAAGGATAAGTATTTAAGGAACCTGTCAATTGAAGATTGGGTTAGGTTGGAACCAAAAAATATTTCCAATGTATCCAATTTTTGGAATGTATTAGTTAAAGCTATGCTAGTTATTACCAAATGGTTGGCTTGGGAAATAAGGGATGTCAATAAGGTTTTGATAGGGGCTAACCATTGGGTAGGGAGTTCTTTCTACTATAAGTTGTCTATTCTTCTTGTTGATTATTTGAGGAATGGTGGCTTGTACTTCTTAGCTCAAGTTAGTATCCCTTCTCATGCTGGTCAAATTTGGATGGATGTTGAAGACCTAGATTTACAAGGGGATTGGGACAAGGAGAACACCTTTACTCATGGTCTCAAGTATTGTGCCCTCTTCCTTTCAAATGAGAAGAACAACTCGGTCTGGTCTTGAAATGCACTCAATGGTCAGATGACTTCTAAGTCTGCTTATGAGGCTATTATCTCCCAATACTCCTCTCTTGATAACAACTGGAGGTATGCTCATATCTGGAAGTGGAATTGTCCACTCAAATTGAAATTTTTTCACTTGGATCTCCTTAGCAAACTAGATTTTAACTTGGGATAATTTCATGAAAAAGGTGGGCAGGGACCAAATGTTTGTGTCCTCTGTAGATAGGATAGTGAGACTATTGATCACCTGCCGGTACATTTCATTTTTACAAAGCATGAGTGGATGGAGTTAAAAGATTCCCTCAAGTTTTCTGGGTAGTGGTCATCTATTTCTTATGCTCACAGCTCGAGAAAGTGGTTGCAATATTCAAATATTTTTTTCGTAGAGTTTCCTATGTATATTTGTTGGAAACTATGGATGCACGAGAATTTGGTATTATTTTAAGAACATTGTCCTAATGTTTATTCAGTTGTGTTGACGATGTTGGGTTCCTTTAAGGAAATGTCTACATGAAAGAAAATTAAAAATCCAAGGGTTTGTAATGCCCCCTATTGTGAACATAAGGAACCCTCTAGGCTTCTTTGATGGAGCTTATCAAGGGCTTGATGGAACTTGTGGAGTTGGGGTGCACCTCTTGTTCTCTGTAAGTCATTTTTATAATCTAAAACTAAGAGCTTGAAGTGGACCTAACACCAAAGCTGAGCTCATAGCTCTATGGGGTCTTTTATCCTTTGCTCATTCCAAGGGTATTTCTTAGTTCATAGTCTGTGGGGACTCAAAGATTATTATTGACTGAGCTAATTGTGTTATAGGACTTAATGTTCTTTTATTGGAATGGTGGCATAGGAGGACCAAATCTCTCTAGGAAGGCTTCTCTAATTTACAATTTACTCATGTCTACAAGGAATACAATGGGCTTTCAGATGGTTTATCCAAAGATTCTCTTTATGTCTAAGAAGGTGAACTGGTTATTGAAGAATGGAAGGATGGCAATTTGATCTCTGGATGACCAGCTATACTTATTTCTAGTTTGTCAACAATTTATGTATTTGAGTTTGGACTTATGTTGTTTTCTTTCCGGGACCTCTACCTTGTCTAGTTTTTTATGTCCAAACTTGTAAAAAAATTTGTTTTGATTTGAATGTCAAGTTGGCTTTATCTTCTAAGCCTTCGCTTTGTGAGATCATAAATCTTCTTATTATATATATATAGATATTAAAATATTAAATGCTCTAAACTATATATATTTCTTTATAAAAATATATTAAAACTATTAATCACCACACAAACTAACAAACTTACTTTTAGCAAATGGCATATGCATGAATGTTGTTGCTATGAATCTATATATGTACAAAACTATGGAAATAAATACATGCTTATCTCCTCGGGCGAAGGGGCAAATATTCCCAAATGTAGAGGTACTCAATGAATGCAGTCATTCTTATGTGCCTAAAAATATGAATGAATGATTGATTTAAAAAGCGGATGTGAATGATTTATTCTATATCCATGTGAATTTTTTTTTTCTATTTTTTCAATAGAATGTTTTTATTTTATTTTATTAATTAATTAAATATAATTTTAATTTTCTATAACTTTTTCATTAAATTTAAAAATTAAAATAAAATAAATTTTATTTATTTTTCACTTACTTCATTATAATGATATATAATTTGTATCTATAAAAACACTAACATTTTTATAAGTAAAGGAGTCTATTGTTGTTTCATTAAAAAGAGTATGCTTTTAATATTAAATAAATTTTATAAACAATTAGTGGCATGGAAGATAATGATATATTTTAACATATAAATATGATATAAATATATTATAAAATGGTTATTATATTATATGTGTAGTCGATTATAAAAATTGATTACTCTCTCCTCATTTAAATTTAATTCTTGTAAATGATATAATACTTTTGTTAAGCTTTTATTTATATAATGATTAAATAAATTATATATAAATTTATCATACCTATACTTAATTGTTTTTATAAAAATATATAAAATTTGTTACATCAAAATTAAAAAATTACATATAAAATATTAACAATATTTTATTTTTATTTATTTTTTAATAAATAAAAGTGAACATTAACATATAAAGGTTACACATTACACTTTAAAAAATATATATTAAATATTTTTATTTTTATCTTTTATATTTTAAAAATAAAGCTACATTATCATGAATTTATGTCTCGTCACTTTTGATCAATCAAAAAATAAAATACTTAAAATCCTAAAATATATTTTAATTTAATAAATTATTTTTTAAATTAATTAAAAATCATTGAAAAAATTATAACATTAAATTAAATTAACAAATAAAGCTACATTATCATGAATTTATGTATCGTCACTTTTGATCAATCAAAAAATAAAATACTTCAAATCCTAAAATTTATTTTAATTTAATAAATTAATTTTTAAATTAATATAAAATCATAGAAAAAAATATAACATTAAATTAAATGAACATAAAATCAAGTGTTTGAATTAACGTAAAGTCAAGTCAAACACTTTGATTTTTAAATTAAAAAAATACTTCCTTACTTTTTGTTAATTTAATAAATTATTATTTTAAGAATTTTTTTAATTAATATAAGATAATTGAAAAAATTATAACATAAAATCAAGTGTTTTAATTAACATAAAGTCAAGTCAAACACTTTGATTTATAAATTAAAAATAATATACTTCCTTACATTAACAAAATCTAATAAATATTTGAAATTCTTATACGACATAAAATATCAGACTTCAGAGAACGACCAAATTGGTTGACATAAGATAATTATTATTTTTTGATACTCTTCCAATGTTCCGCTTAACAAGAAACAGGTTACATCACTAAAGTAAAAAATCCCAATAGTTTGGGCGGGTCCTCAGCCTCCTTCCGAAGGGTTTGGAAGGTCGTGAGTTCAAAACTCACTGATAGCTATCTTGGAAACCACCTGGAGTAGCTTGTATGCTTCGGGCAAAGGGAGTGTGAAGATCCAACCTATGATTGAAAAAGCAAAAACTCAAAAGGCAGTTTCAAATCTCATCATGCGCAGCCAAGCACAAACCAAATAAAAACTGCGAAAATAACCAGCCAATTATGGCCGCAGAGTAGATTAATGAATAAAATTGCAATCACTTACAATTCTCATTCTACAGATTAAAGATCTCTAAAAATGAAAGAAAACCAACGATTTCCTTTATAGTCAAAATCCTTACGATGCTCGTTAAAAGTCACGGCCTCGGTGCCGGCAATAAATGCATCGCAGAGGCGATGGATGTGGCCTTTCCAGGGTTGCAGATATTGCGAGGAAAAGGTAGCCATGGCAGAATGAATCATTTCGGCCAAAGTTTTCTGGATCCTTTTGATGGCGCGGAGTATTGATGCGGCCATGGAAGCAAATATCTGCGCTTTAATGCTCCCCCGCCTCGGTGGAAACCTCTCCGCCCTTCCTCTCGCTCTGCCATTGAATTGGCCATGACAATAATTAATTTTATTGTCCATTATCTGGATTCACGGTCTGCTTCCTTCACTGTGTGCCCAGATGCTTGGAAAGCAGAAAACACAGCTCAGCTGTGGGAAAAACAAAGCATGATATGAATTCCTACAGGGAGACATGGGATGAATTTATAGGCAGCAGAAAGGCTCAAATTTCGTTCATGAATCTTGACTAGCACGTAACCGATGCAACGCATTTCTTTCTTGAAATATTTCAATGGAAGTGCGAACAGAGTGCGAGAACTTTTTTGGGTCCATCGAACATCTGTTGTAAGCATTTACCTAATGTTTCCATGGTCTTCAAAACTCTGTAAAGCTGACATTTTGTAGTATGTAAGGTTCACCGACCAGGAAAAACATGGTCTTCAAAACTCTGTAAAGCTGACATTTTGTTGTATGTAAGGTTCACCGACCAGGAAAAACATGGTCGGTGAACCTTACATAGTGGTTGAATTGTTGAAAGCATACAGTGTATCTGATATTCAGGAAGAGTCTAACCCTTCGACGTTTTCGCTCGGTGTTCCGTTTCTCAGGCGGTCGAGATTTAGATCCCTCCGTTTTCTGACTCCTTTCTGTTTACCACTTCGATGAACCTTACATAGTGATTGAATTGTTGAAAGCATACAGTGTATCTGATATTCAGAAAGAGTCTAACCCTTCGACGTTTTCGCCCGGTGTTCCGTTTCTCCGGCCGTCGAGATTTAGACCCCTCCGTTTTCTGACTCCTTTCTGTTTACCGCTTCCTAAAAAATTGGTGTACAGGGTCGTACCAACGGGCCAGCAATTCTCCAATTCCCAAGGTGACCACTGACGCCGTCCGAAGGTAATGCATGCCAATTGCCATGGCATCCATGCATCCGCCCATGCCGAAGTTTCAAATTTGAACTCAGTAATTTTAATTGGGCGGGCAATGTTTGAAATTTGAATTTAGTGGAGCTGTGCGTGCTGGTTGCATTGAGTGTGGAAGCTGCCACGATTGCTGAGGAAACCGCTGCTCAGGAGTTCACAGCCATCGCTTGAAGGGCCGAGATCGATCGTTGTTGTGTGAAGAGGAGAGCCACGAGATCGATCGATCGTTGTTGTGTGAAGAGGAGAGCCACGCGTCCCCCTTGTATTTTATAAACTGAATGGACTGTTCAGATCGTTTCATTTTAGGATTTAACAGTTTTGAATTCTTTAACAGTTTTGAATTCTGTAAATGCATGCTGTTTAATGTTTGAAGTCTAGATCACCATGTCAGTTTTCTTTATTTTTTTATTTTTGTTATTTTTCATTATTGTTTTTAATTATTCCTTGGGTTGTTTATATTTAGTTTAAGTGGAAGTTAACAATCATTATCATCATCATATATTTATGTAAATATCATATATGTGAGGGTGTGAGTCAAGGTTGCGTTTTTGTGGTTGATTCATAGAAACCCAAAACCCAAATTCTAATCATTGTTGGGCACACCTATAGATGTTAATGTAACTAGCACAACCACAACCAGACACCGCTTTTAACTGAAGCTTATTTAAATCTTAATCAAGATGCATTTAAGTATAACAAGATACAACGACCATGAAATGAATCCCGGATGTACACTTGTTACACTCAGGTTAATCTAAGATAATATTTAAACGCCTATCGACTTAATTATATTTAAATTTGATATCTCTTATAATTTCTATATAATTTGTGTGTATATCAAATCTCTCCTTTTCAATATATAAAAAGATATTTTTATTTTTATCATGTACACCATCTGTATATAGGTTGTAGATATAACACGTTTAGCTTAGGATAAAAGACAACCAAAAGGCCAAAATCGGTCAAAAGTCTCGCTGGAAATTGCTATTTTCGTATTTTTGTAATTTCAGAGATTGGGATTGTCTGTTCTGGACTAATTGCTCATTTTTAAACTACCTAGATAGTCCAAATTGTGATCTGAGCACTCCAAATTGCGATTTTGACAATAATTGTTGTGTCGAATTCCAGCTAGAGGAACGTTTTAGTTAGCCCTTATATAGCTCCTAACATGTTTAGACACAAATATAAAAAAAAAACATATTACATAAAAATAAATATAAAACTGTCGTTGAAATAATTCGTAATGTAGAAAAAGAATGTTATTCTCTTGTTACATTTGAGCTCTTCCCGAACTAAAGATTATGCCAATTTCCTAAATGAATTAACGAGCTTAAACAAAATATAGTGTTCACATCAAATTCGTTAAAATTTAAAACTACAATTGAAGAAGTTCGCTCATTCAAATTCAATGAAAGGGAGAAGTTTTCAATGTTCATTAATAAAGGGACAATTACTTTACATGAAAGGGTTCCACTCAGTCTAGGAATTTGGTAAAAATATCATCCGTAAAAAATGACTAACTCTAAATAGAGCTGTTTTACATTTTTTTTTGTTTTTTTTACGGTTAGTATGAAATATAGGCCATATTTGACGGGAAAAATGGCCCATGACAAGCATTTTGCTCGTCAAATTCCATCCCTGGTTCCACTTATCGGATTATACAAAGATTGAAGAGAGAGGACTACAGAGCCATCAAATTATAATTTTATTCAAAATGGTAATAGGTCTCTCTACGTACAAGAATATTAATAAATGTTTATTATTAATAATGTTGGGAACGTAATTCTTGGTGTTAAGATTATTGTGTACTATTCAAGTACAAAGAATACCAAGAGTTCTTAGGTGATTCAGGAAACCATTTAGGAAGTTGAACCCCTGGGTCATTCTCATGTATATATTGTACATTTGTGAATGATAAAAATTGTGCTTAACTCTTATTTATTTTTGTCTTTGTATGTATTTGACTTTTATTTAGCCAATCATTTATTTTCCCATTTAGGGCAACTAAGAGTGGTATCAGTATCAGAGTTGTTGTGAATCCTATGCCTGTGCTATTTTGAGAGTTGAGGTTTTTCCATATTCTGTGTCTCTTGCCCTCCTCCAGACCTGCTCAGCTTTGCAAGACCTGCATTATTCTCTGTCTAGATTCCTGAGGAAACCCTAATTCAAATTTCCTCTCCTCTGATGGTCTGTAGTGAGCGTTTTCTCCCACCTACCTTCTCTAGCTCAGATTGAGCTTGTGTACTTACTCTTCCTCAGTATACTACGCTTTTATATCATGGGATTTACAGATCTATGTACCTGGGCGTTCATATGTTATTCTCATCTCTTTGCATGGTATTCTCCATACATGTGTTGATTCCTGTGCTATTTAGAGAAATTTTGGGATTTGTCCAAACCTGCTTACCGTCATTGCAAGCCTGTAAATTCTACCAAGTTAGTCTTCCTGCTCACTGCTTTCTCAGTTTGGAATATTCCCTGCAATACTATCATATTCAAACCTGCTAACACTGTATACTTCTATCATCCGCCACAATTTGCTTGCAGCTTGTTGAAGGATCTCTTCATAAAAGACAAGGGGAAGCAACATGAAACCTGTCATGGTAACAAAGAGAAATCTTAACAGTGGCACCACTTCAATTGTTCTTCGTATGTTACAAATCTGTAGACTGTGATGACCAACAACACTAATCCTTTTGCTGTTAGGACACTAAAATGGCATCAAACTGAAGTGGGTAGCTTGTTAGATATGAGCCAATGGGCTCATAAATGCTAGAGGCGTATCCAGAATTCGGTCAAAGGTTCAAGCAAGTTGGATGGTTCTGATATTGTGAAAAATTACAATGACACTTCACTCATGTGGCTGAAGCATTTGCTCATAGTTTCAATGGAAAGAACATTACAATCGGCTACTTGACTTTTCCTGTGACAGAGAATTCAATCGCAATGGCTTATGAACTACCCCAAGGAGGTGAACGTCGGTTCAAGCTGCACGGAGTAAGCATGCTAGATTGCAACCAGTCTCTGTTATCCACTCATCAGAATCTTGATTGGTGTAAAGGAATCCTGAGGGCTTCGCTCAAAATTGAATACAGTGATCTGCTCAAGCTAGTTCAAAGGTATATAATTGGAGAGGGTAGTATGCCATAGTTCATTTGTAGCACATGCGAATTTTATTGCATTTGGAAGGGATTTCCCTCATGAATTTTCCTTTATTCTTTCTTAAGAGCCTAACAAAAATGGTCGCCAAGGCATTTGTATCACATATTATTACAAAAAATGAACGCACAAAGAAACCAAGAACACAAAGAGAGGATTGAATGAGAGAAAATGGTTCTTCTGTATTCTCAAATGAAGAGAACAATGTTCTCTTTATAATAATGAGATGACACTAACCCTAATTATAGAAACCCTAAAATGACTTATGTGTAGGTTTGTTTGTTGAATCTTCGTATCTACAAGCAAGGTAGCTGGCCAAACTGCTTCACATGCTCCTTCCACTACTGCTTGATATTTTGCTTCAGCTGAAGAAAGGCAGACAACATGTTGCTTCTTGCTGGTCCATGTAACTGTTCAATTGCCAGGATTGAAAACATAGCCTAATGTGGATTTCTTGTCATCCACCGATCATGCTCAATTTGAATCTGTATAACCATAGAATCGAGGTTTTCTATGTTTTCCATATAGAATGCCAAAATCTAATGTTCTTTCACATATCGTAGCATTCTAGCGGTTATGAATTGAGAGATGTAGTTGACTATAAAACTCAAGTACGGTCTAGTGGTCACAGTATAGATCAAGCTCTCCACTAGTTGCCTATAGACTAATTCATTAATTGCCTTAGAATTAGTCTTGGCTTAAAGTTTCAGCCTTTTCTCCGTAGGTGTAAATCTTGTTTTTCAATCTACCATTCTGAACTTGTCTAACAAAATTTTGGCATACTTTTTCTGTGAAACACAAATATGTTTATTTGTTTGCCAAACTTCTACACCTAAGTAGTAATGTGGGAGGCTTAAGTCAATCATGTCAACAGCTGAACATAAATTAGATTTTACTTGTGTCCTTGATCTCTTATTTTGTAATTTCCTTGAGTTATTTCCTTATTTCAGTTTATTACTCTTTGAAATAGTTTAACTTGAGCAAAGTTTTGGTATATCTACTTTAAGCATTGTTTTGCATATGTTCTTTGTCTGTAATTTGTGTCCAAGTATTTCCCCACATACAGAGAGAGGAAAGGGAATAATAAAAGTGTAAAAGGAAATTTTGAGATATGCCCTACATAAGAGCTTTGATTGACCTAATATATAATGGGAAGCACGGTAAAAGCATCCTTCAAATATAAGTTTATAAGGGAGTTTCTTGATTCGGTGTTAAACTTAAGGGAGTTTCAAGAGATTTACTAGATGCAAATTATTCCTTAAAATTTACATCTAGGTTTAAAATTGTCTTTCTCAGCTCTGGAATAAAGACCTTGTAGACCTTTTCCTGACAAGAACTTTTCCCGACAGGAACTGTGCCTAACAGGAACTATGCCTGATAGGAACTGTGCCTAATAGGAACTGTGCCTGATAGGAACTTTGCCTGACAGGAACTGTTCCTAACAGGAACTTTGCCTGACAAGAACTGTGCCTGACAGGAACTGTGCCTGACAGGAACTGTGCCTGACAGGAACTTTGCTTGACAGGAACTTTTCCCAATAGTAACTTTGTCAGACAGGAACTGTGCCTGACAGGAACTATGCCTAATAGGAACTGTGCCTGACAGGAACTGTGCCCAATAGGAACTGTGCCTGACAGGAACTTGCCCAACAGGAACTGTGCCTGACAGGAACTTTTCCTAACAGGAACTTTTCCTAACAGGAACTTTGCCTGACAGGAATTGTGCCTGACAGGAACTTTGCCTGACAAGAACTGTGCCTGACAGGAACTGGGCCCCACAGGAACTGTGCCCCACAAGAACTTTGCCCAACAGGAACTGTGCTTGACAGGAACTGTGCCTGACAAGAACTGTGCCCAACAGGAACTGTTCCTGACACAAACTGTGCATGACAAGAAGGCCTGACAGGAACTTTTCCCAACAGGAATTGTGCCTGACAGGAACTTTGCCCAACAGGAACTATGCCTGAAAGGAATTGTGCATGACAGGAAATTTTCCCAACAGGAACTGTGCATGATAGGAACTATGCTCGACAGGAACTGTGCATGACAGCAATTGTGCCCCATAGGAACTGTTCCCGATAGGAACTTTGCCCAACAAGAACTGTGCCTAACAGGAACTTTGCCCAACAGGAACTATTCCTGACAGGAACTTTTCCCAACAAGAACTGTGGCCCATAGGAACTGTGCCTGACAAGAATTGCGCCCAATAGGAACTGTGCCTGACAGGAAGTTGCCCCACAGGAACTGTGCCTGAAAGGAGCTGTGCCTCACAGGAACTTTTCCTGACAGGAACTTTGCTTGATAAGAACAATGCCTGACAGGAACTGTGCCTGACGGGAACTGTGATTAACAGGAACTTTGCCTGGCAGGAATTGTGCCTAACAGGAACTGTGCCTGACAAGAACTATGCCTGACAGGAACTGTGCCTGACAATAACTGTGCCTGACAGGAACTTTGCCTAGCAGGAACTGTGCCTGACAGAAACTGTGCCCGACATGAACTTTTCCCAACAGGAACTGTGCCCCATAGGAACTGTTCCCGATAGCAACTTTTTCCAACAGGAACTATGCCTAACAGGAACTGTGCATGACAGGAACTATGCCTGACAGGAACTGTGCCTGACAGGAACTTTCCTGACAAGAACTGTGCTTGACAGGAACTGTGCCTGACAGGAATTTTGCATGACAAGAACTGTGCCTAATAGGAACTATGCCTGACAGGAATTTTGCCTGACAGGAACTATGCCCCACAGGAACTGTACCTGACAGGAACTTTTCCCAACAGGAACTATGCCTGACAGGAACTGTGCCTGACAGGAACTGTGCCTAACATGAAATTTTCCCAACAGAAACTGTGCCTAATAGGAACTTTTTCCAACAGGAACTGTGCCTGACAGGAACTTTTCCCAACAGGATCTGTTCCTGACAGAAACTGTGCCCGACAGGAAATTTTCCCAACAGGAACTATGCCCCACAGGAACTGTTCCTGACAGGAACTGTGCCTGACAGGAAATTTCCCTGACAGGAACTTTGCCTGACAATAACTGTGCCTGACAGGAACTGTGCCTGACAAGAACTATGCCTGACAGGAATGGTGCCTGACAGGAACTTTTCCCAACAGGAACTGTGCCTGATAGAAACTATGCTCGACAGGAACTTTTCCCAATAGGAACTGTGCCCCACAGGAATTGTGCCCCACAGGAACTTTTCCCAACAGGAACTGTGCCTGACAGGAACTATGCATGACATGAACTGTTCCTGATAAGAACTTGCCCAACAGGAACTGTTCCTGATAGGAACTGTGCCTGACAGGAATTTTGCCTGATAGGAACTGTGCCTAATAGGAACTGTGCCTGACAGAAATTTTTCCTGATAGGAACTGTGCCTGACAGGAACTGTGCCCCACAAGAACTGTTCCTGACAGGAACGTTTCCCGACACGAACTATGCCTGACAGAAACTGTGCCTGACAGGAACTGTGCCTGATAGAAAATTTGCCCAACAGAAACTGTGCCTGACAGGAACTGTGCCTGATAGGAACTTTTTCCAACAGGAACTGTGCCTAACAGGAACTTTGCCCAACAAGAACTGTGCCTAACAGGAAATGTGCCCAACAGGAACTTTTCCCAATAGGAACTATGCCCCACAGGAACTGTGCCCGACAGGAACTTTTCCCAACAGGAACTGTGCCTGATAGGAACTATGCATGACAAGAACTTTGCCCAATAGGAACTGTGTCTGACAGGAACTGTGCCTGACAGGAACTATGCTTGACAGGAACTTGCCCAACAGAAATTGTTCCTAACAGGAACTGTGCCTGACAAGAACGATGCCTAACACGAACTGTGCCTGACAGGAACTATGCCCCACAAGAACTGTGCCCCATAGGAACTGTGCCCCACAGGAACTTTGCCCAACAGGAACTGTGCCTGACAGGAAATTTGCCCAACAGGAACTGTGCCAAAATTGATGATGATATGTTGTACTGAAATTTAATCTAGTTCCCAATTCCTGAAACAATCCTTTTCAAAAATTGGAAGTGAACTTTGTATCACGATCAGAAATTATTGCCTTTGGAAATCCATGCAATCTGAATATCTCTCTCATGAAGATATTTGCAATGTCATTATCCTTGTGAGTGGACTTGACTGGAATTAAATGAGCTAGCTTTGATAGCTTGTCCACCACAGCCATGATTGAATCATGCTTCTTCACTATCACGGGCAGACCTGTTATAAAATCCATAGAGTTCACTTCCCACTTCCACTCTGGAATGGGTAAGGGCTGCAACAATCCTGCTGGATGTTGGTGCTATGCCTTGACCTGTTGGCACTTTTGACACTTAGCAATGTACTCAGCTATGTCTTTCTTCATACCATGCCAAAAATATTGCTTTCTTGCTGCTGTTATAGTTTTATGATATCCCGGGTGTCCAGAGTATGGTATTTGATGTATTTCATCCATCACAAGCTTCTTCAAATTTTCACTATTTGAAATGTATAGTCTGGTACCCTGATAAATGAGAACATCGTCATCACCCAGCTGATATCTTGCACATGCTTCATCCGCATTACCCTACTACAACTTTTCTTTAATTTGAAGATAAGTTTCATCACCGGTTTGTGTTTACAAGATCCCAATCGAGATCATTATCCCGATCAAGTGCTTTAATTGTATAATTCTAGCATTCTTGTTGTGGGATTTTTTGTACCTGTAGCTTCTAGAGGGCGAAACCCCTTCATCTCATTCATTTTAAGTGGTGGATTTAAGGCCAATGGATTCCTCGATCAATACTCTATCAAATGGCATAAAATTTTCACACTTTTGATTTCACACACACACACATTTTAAAAATTATACTAAATCAATTTCCCATGATTTCGAAAGTGCTTAGAAAAAATTAATAGCATAAAAGATACTCAACCAAAAAATTATAAAATATATGTGGGATCCTCGTGGATATTTCCTCTTCAAAAGTGTATTTTTGGCTTTTCAATTTGTGTAAATAGTTGGAAAAATGTTGATTCAAATTATATAAAATGTAAGAAAAAATTATATACAATGTGGTTCAAATATTAATGAGTCAACTTCAAAAAATAATAAAAACTATAATTGAAAAACAATATATATGTGTGTGTGTGTGTGTGTGTGTGTGATCTACTAAGTTTTGTGTAGATCATCCTCCTATATATATATTTTGAAAATTATATATTGAACATTGAATTTATTTGATTGAAACAAACTCACTTGTTAAATTTTCCATTAATTTGCAAGGACAAGTATTTAATTAAATGCAGCTTTGGCACATTAAATGGCACTAATAGTTTTTGGAAAAAATATTGTTAGAAAGACAACACAATTCCCTACAACTTTTTTTAACTACAAATCAAAATTGACAAGGCTTATATGAGTTTTCACATCTTCAATATAAAAAAATATGAAAAATACCAAAAAAGATTCACCACATTTCATTGAAAAGTATTACCCATATTCATAGATTCATCCATTGGCAATGTAGTTCTTTGATTGTGAGATTTTCTACAACATTGCTTATTTCACCAAGTTGAGAAATAATAAATGAAGGGCTTTATATTTTAAACATGTATCCACATGCTCAGATAGACACATAGAAAAACCTGGAGCATGGGTGTACTCTGATGGAGCTAGTCAAGGTACCCCAAAAAGTGGGCATGGGTGTACTCTGAAGTTTTATCCTACTAAATGATTCTCAATGCATCAAATTTAAGGCCATATTAGGGAAGGATCAAACAACTATGCAGAACTTCTCACCTTGAAACTACTATTTAAAACTGGCAGCACACAACAACATCTCAAAAATACAACTGTTTGGTTCTGAATCCAATCATTATCAACTGGATGAATGACAAGAGAAAAATGACAAACTTGGTTCTGAATCCAATATTTGACAAATCAAAATTATTTTAACTCAGCATGATTTGAACATGTCCACAGAGAATTTAATGGAGAAAAAGACTCCTTGTCGAAGGAAGCACTACAACTGGTTGATACTATTCTTGAATGAAGAATACTATTAAGCTTAGTGAGAAGGCTTCTGAGTGAAGAAATTTTCTCATCACATAAGAATCATTTGGCAATGGAAAAGGTTTTCTTTGATCTATCCATATATTGTGTCTGGCCTCAAAACCTTTAGGATTGGACCTATTTCAAGTAATTATGTAAATTCACATTCTTAAGGCATATCATATTTCCATAGTAAGAGAGTGTATTTGGGAACATATCAAAATGTCTCTTCATTTTGTATGTTACTTATGTTTAGTAGTTTTTGGTTTTTGTCATGTTTTGAGGGATTTCTTTTATTATGACATATATAAATGAAATATTGTCTAATTGAGGAGTCATTTAGGCATTTCTCCAAAATCAAAGGTTGAGAGGTCCAAATAAAATATGTGGGAAAAGCGGCATGACTTACTTGGCTTTTAAGTTTAGTTTTCAACATAATAAGTTTAGTTTTCAACATAATAAATCTTATTTATTGTCATTTTTTTGGAAAGCTTTTGTTAACACTTATAATGAAAAATGATGTAATCTTTCATAAAAAAATATTAAAAAAATTCAAAATAAATGCGTAATAACAAATATTATAAAAATATTAAAACAAATCTCATTTTAATTAAAAATAAAATGGTAATTTCGAAAAAAACAAATCACTTCATTTAAAATATACAAATCTATTTTTCAAATGCTATCGGATGCATGAATGAAGTATCCAACAATAGAAAACATGGTTTCCAAGCAAAGTCCAATTTTTTGGTATGAGCATCTTCTTGTACAAGTTTAGGAAGTTTATATATTTTAGATACCAGTCAATAGTTGCCATATGAGTTTTCCATGTCTCTTTTATTATAAGCATTCATTTTGAAAGAGGCTTACAATTTGTAATTTTTTTATAAGCATTCATTATTTGTTTATGGATTACACTTTGTCTATTTATTTGTATAAAGATACAACTTGTTTATTTATTTGTTTTGCATAATTCAAAATTTTTATGGAGATTTATGATACTTAGCTTTGCATTATCTTATTGGTTGAAAACATTTTATTTAGTAATCATTTACTGATTTTAAATTGTTTTATAGGAAGATTAATATTATGATTAAGATTATCTAGTTTGAATTTTCCTTCCTTTACCAGACATTTTCTATCCATTACATATATTCACATTATATCTTTACTTCAACATTTAATTGTTATAATGTATTAATGAGTGACTAGTTGTTTTGAAAAGAAGTGGAAACATTAAACATTGTATACTTTGTATCTTCTAAAAGTCCTTATTTTGTCTCTTTTGCATTCATGAGACTTGTAGGTAAAGTGCCATCTTATTTATTAATCCAAAAACCTTAGATATGTCAAATCACATGCATAAATTCATTTTTTTTTAAATTCAAAATTGGAGACTATTCATAAATTAAGTGTTTTTTTTTACATTTTTTTATTAATAACTTTTAATTATAGAATTATTCACAATTTTAAGTGTCATAACACTATAATTTTTGGCATTTTTATTTTATTAAAATAATAATTTATTACTAACTCCAATTCCTAATTATTATAGTTAATTAATTATAATCTAATAGAGTAGACTATACTCAAATATAATTATCCACCCATTGATGCCTAAATCACTCATAAAACCTTCTAATCATTAACCAACCAACACTATGACCTAATTTTAATACTATTTTTCATCAAACAGTTTTGCTTGTTTTACACATACTAAACAATTTTGCTTATTTAAAAATAAATAATTTCAATGTATCTTAAAACTTAGGCAAGAACATCACAACATATCTAAAACATGTTTGAATAAACTTATCTTATTTATCTAGATTCAAATCTTTATTAAGGTTCTATGTATTGAGTATATAATGATTGAGATATAAATAAATAAATAGAATTATATAAAATAGATATCAAATGAACAAAATGTCCATTATAAAAACAAAAAACTGAGTGAATGTCCATTCGAAAAATAAAGATAAATACGGTGTATTACACTCCATCACAGTGTATTACAATTCCACTACAAAATATCACAATGAATAAATGAGTTAACTAATCAATCTACTGAACCCAATTTTATTCTCAACCAGTTTTGGGAGCTCACAAAGCTTTATATTTTAACTACATCTCTTTCTCAACAAGTCATAGCATAGCTCACTGTCCAAGACTAGATTCCTTGAAGCCACAGGAGCAGATTCCTTGAAGCCACAGACAACAAAACAATATTGTTTTCATTCCTCGAGAGTGAGCGTAGAGCATTCTTATGTGTTAAAGATTTTCCGTTGTGTTTTGCCTTTCTGAAATCTAGTTGGCGGCGGGCCTACGAACTTACGAAAGAAACTTTGCATCTGATGAGATCAGAAAACTGATATTCCTCTCTATTCCAACCAGATTTTATTTGATCACCAGATTGCATTCATGTGCCATTCATCGCTGTGATCACATCATTTCTATGTTCAGCAATATTTATGCGAGTGCATTTGTCCATACCATACCACCATAAAATTTATAAGAAAAAATTTCAGCCTACATGTGGAAGGCAGATGGCCTACGTTTTATTCGGAATAACATTTCTTACAATCAAAACCAAGAAGAAAAACACAATCCAGATCTTGCAGGCTAAATGTCACATCATTTCTATGTTCGACGATTTTGACCCCGGAGTTTTCCATCTCCGGCGATCGTCTGAGCCCCGGCCCTCGAGGTCCCTACCGTCGTTCCTGTTGGGCAAAGTTCCTGTCAGGCACAATTCCTATTGGAAAAAGTTCCTATCAGGCACAGTTCCTGTCAGGCACAGTTTCTGTTGGGCAAATTTCCTGTCAGGCACAGTTCGCGTCAGGCACAGTTCCTGTCAGGCATAGTTCCTGTTGGGGAAAGTTCCTGTCAGGCATAGTTCCTGTGGGGCACAGTTCCTGTCAGGCACAGTTCCTGTCAGGCAAAATTCCTGTCAGGAACAGTTCCTATTAGGCACAGTTCCTGTCAGGAAAAATTCCTGTCAGGCACAGTTCCTGTCAGGCACAGTTCTTGTCAGGCACAGTTCCTGTTAGGCACAGTTCCTGTTGGACAAGTTCCTGTCAAGCACAGTTCCTGTCAGGCACAATTCCTGTCAAGCACAGTTCCTGTCATGCACAGTTCCTGTCAGGCACAGTTCCTATTGGGAAAAGTTCCTGTCGGGCACAGTTCATGTTGGGCAAAGTTCCTGTCGGGCACAGTTTCTGTCAGGCACAGTTCCTGTTGGGAAAAGTTCCTATCAGGCACAGTTCCTGTCAGGCATAGTTCTTGTCAGGCACAGTTCATGTCAGGCACAGTTCTTGTCAGGCAAAGTTCCTGTCAGGCAAATTTTCTGTCAGGCACAGTTCCTGTCAGGCACAGTTCCTGTGGGGCATAGTTCCTGTTGGGAAAAGTTCCTGTCGGGAACAGTTCCTGTCAGGCACAGTTCCTGTTGGGCAAAGTTCCTGTCAGGTACAGTTTCTATTGGAAAAAGTTCCTATCAGGCACAGTTCCTGTCAGGCACAGTTTCTGTTGGGAAAATTTCCTGTCAGGCACAGTTTCTATTGGGCAAATTTCCTTTCTTCAGCTGAAGCAAAATAAAGCAGTAGTGGAAGGAGCATGTGAAGCAGTTTGGCCAGCTACCTTGCTTGTAGATATGAAGATTCAACAAACAAACCTACACATAAGTCATTTTAGGGTTTCTATAATTAGGGTTAGTGTCATCTCATTATTATAAAAAGAACATTGTTCTCTTCATTTGAGAACACAGAAGAACCATTTTCTCTCATTCAATCCTCTCTTTGTGTTCTTGGTTTCTTTGTGCGTTCATTTTTTGTAATAATATGTGATACAAATGCCTAGGTGACCATTTCTGTTAGGCTCTTAAGAAAGAATAAAGGCAAATTCATGAGGGAAATCCCTTCCAAATGCAATAAAATTCGCATGTGCTACAAATGAACTATGGCATACTACCCTCTCCAATTATATACCTTTGAACCAGCTTGAGCAGATCACTGTATTCAATTTTGAGCGAAGCCCTCAGGATTCCTTTACACCAGTCAAGATTCTGATGAGTGGATAACAGAGACTGGTTGCAATCTGGTATGCTTACTCCGTGCAGCTTGAACCGACGTTCACCTCCTTGGGGTATTTCATAAGCCATTGCGATTGAATTCTCTGTCACAGGAAAAGTCAAGTAGCCGATTGTAATGTTCTTTCCATTGAAACTATGAGAAAATGCTTCAGCCACATGAGTGAAGTGTCATTGTAATTTTTCACAATATCAGAACCATCCAACTTGCTTGAACCTTTGTCCGAATTCTGGATACACCTCTAGCATTTCTGAGCCCATCGGCTCATATCTAACAAGCTACCCACTTCAGTTTGATGCCATTTTAGTGTCCTAACAGCAAATGGATAAGTGTTGTTGGTCATCACAGTCTACAGATTTGTAACATACGAAGAACAATTGAAGTGGTGCCACTGTTAAGATTTCTCTTTGTTACCATGACAAGTTTCATGTTGTTTCCCCTTGTATTTTATGAAGAGATCCTTCAACAAGCTGCAAGCAAATTGTGGCGGATGATAGAAGTATACAGTGTTAGCAGGTTTGAATATGATAGTATCGCAGGGAATATGCCAAACTGAGAAAGCAGTGAGCAAGAAGACTAACTCGGTAGAATTTACAGGCTTGCAATGACGGTAAGCAGGTTTGGACAAATCCCAAAATTTCTCTAAATAGCACAGGAATCAACACATGTACGGAGAATACCATGCAAAGAGATGAGAATAACATATGAACGCCCAGGTACATAGATCTATAAATCCCATGATATAAAAGTGTAGTATACTGAGGAAGAGTAGGTACACAAGCTCAATCTGAGCTAGAGAAGGTAGGTGGGAGAAAACGCTCACTACAGACCATCAGAGGAGAGGAAATTTGAATTAGGGTTTCCTCAGGAATCTAGACAGAGAATAATGCAGGTCTTGCAAAGCTGAGCAGGTCTGGAGGAGGGCAAGAGACTCAGAATATGGCAAAACCTCAACTCTCAAAATAGCACAGGCATAGGATTCACAACAACTCTGATACCGACACCACTCTTAGGTTCCCTAAATGGGAAAATAAATGATTGGCTAAATACAATTCAAATACATACAAAGACAAAAATAAATAAGAGTTAAGCACAATTTTTATCATTCACAAATGTACAATATATACATGAGAATGACCTAGGGGTTCAACTTCCTAAATGGTTTCTTGGACTCCTTTTGATTTTTCTTATTCACCTAAGAAATCTTGGTATTCTTTGTACTTGAATAGTACACAATAATCTTAACACCAAGAATTACGTTCCCAACATTATTAATAATAAACATTTATTAATATTCTTGAACATAGAGAGACCTATTACCATTTTGAATAAAATTATAATTTGATGGCTCCGTAGTCCTCTCTCTTCAATCTTTGCATAATCCGATAAGTGGAACCAGGGATGGAATTTGACGGGCAAAATGCTTGTCATGGGCCATTTTTCCCGTCAAATATGGCCTATATTTCATACTAGCTGTAAAAAAAAACGAAAAAAATGTAAAACAGCTCTATTTAGCGTCAGTCATTTTTTACGGATGATATTTTTACCAAATTCCTAGGCTGAGTGGAACCCTTTCATGTAAAGTAATTGTTCCTGTATTAATGAACATTGAAAACTTCTCCCTTTCATTGAATTTGAATGAGCGAACTTCTTCAATTGTAGTTTTAAATTTTAACAAATTTGATGTGAACACTATATTTTGTTTAAGCTCGTTAATTCATTTAGGAAATTGGCATAATCTTTAGTTCGGGAAGAGCTCAAATGTAACAAGAGAATAACATTCTTTTTCTACATTACGAATTATTTCAACGACAGTTTTATATTTATTTTTATGTAATATGTTTTTTTTTATTATTATTTGTGTCTAAACGTGTTAGGAGCTATATAAGGGCTAACTAAAATGTCCCTCTAGCTGGAATTCGGCACAACAATTATTGTCAAAATCGCAATTTGGAGTGCTCAGATCACAATTTGGACTATCTAGGTAGTTTAAAAATGAGCAATTAGTCTAGAACAGACAATCCCAATCTCTAAAATTACAAAAATATGAAAATAGCAATTTCCAGCGAGAATTTTGACCGATTTTGGCCTTTTGGTTGTCTTTTATCCTAAGCTAAACATGTTATATCTACAACCTATATACAGATGGTGTACATGATAAAAATAAAAATATATTTTTATATATTGAAAAGGAGAGATTTGATATACACACAAATTATATAGAAATTATAAGAGATATCAAATTTAAATATAATTAAGTCGATAGGCGTTTAAATATTATCTTAGATTGTGAGCTTCCTTGAGCGGATCAACAAGATTAACCTGAGTGTAACAAGTGTACATCCGGGATTCATTTCATGGTCGTTGTATCTTGTTATACTTAAATGCATCTTGATTAAGATTTAAATAAGCTTCAGTTAAAAGCGGTGTCTGGTTGTGGTTGTGCTAGTTACATTAACATCTATCGGTGTGCCCAACAATGATTAGAATTTGGGTTTTGGGTTTCTATGAATCAACCACAAGGACGCGACCTTGAATCACACCCTCACATATATGATATTTACATAAATATATGATGATGATAATGGTTGTTAACTTCCACTTAAACTAAATATAAATAACCCAAGGAATAATTAAAAACAATAATGAAAAATAAGAAAACTAAAAAAAATAAAGAAAACTGACATGGTGATCTAGACTTCAAACATTAAACAGCATGCATTTACAGAATTCAAAACTGTTAAATCCTAAAATGAAACGATTTGAATAGTCCATTCTGTTTATAAAATACAAGGGGGACGCTGCCATGATAAAGTTCAATAGGGATTAGCATTGGTAACTGTCTGAATACTTCTAATAAAAACATGTACTGCAATGCTCTGTTGGATAATAGAAAACAAGAATGCACAGGAACAGAAATAATTCTACACGTACATCCATACATCCATCATGGAACGTGATAATAATGAATCTACATGAAAATATATCTCAAAATATATTAAAAATATATCTTATTAATAGACCAATTTGCTGCTTTGTGCTAATTTTTTGGATTTTTACTATGTCTATTTTTATAAATGATCTAAGTGTTTCAAGTGAATACTCCACCCATCAAAGCTATGCCAATCATATAAAAAAATCATAAATTTCTTTCATTCTTTTACATAAACAAGCATTTGAGGTAGTTGCAAGCTTCAACAGAGAAAAGGCAGAGCATGGCGATCTTTACTTTTGGAAGAACATATCTTATATTTCATTACTAATAATAAAAATGACATCAAGATTATAACATCACAGAGCCAAAGGCCAGTCACAAAAGATGTCGCCACTACATAAGTAAGGAGAGTTACCATGTCCACTTTGGCTCTGGTCTGAAGAAGAGTACAAGAGTTTTTATAAACATTTACATATACTCCTAATCACTCATTCACTCTGAATCTAACCCACATAAAATAAAGCTGAAATGAACAATAAGGAAAAACCTACTCATAGTTTTTGGGATTACCCTTGGGATTCTGAAGAAAATGTTCAATAGAAAAATAGTGCAGGGGCACCCCATGGGCTTCTCCTATGGGCAAGATCATCCATTATCCATCCTACCAAAGGACTCATCTTGAACCCGTGGCCAGAGAATCCAGCAGCAAATAAAATAGGTGACTTGGATGCTGTTGACATCTCAGTCTTCGTCATTGGCAGGAAGTCGAGGATGAAATCCTCATCAGGGGTCATTGAATACATGCAAGTTTCGACAACAACAAGGTTCTCTGACATAACATTTCCTCTGAAATTTTCAGCTAACAAAGGGCTTACCCTCTCCCTCAAGGCATTCAGATCAGGCAACAAGGCCCTCTTTTCTGGATTGCATGGGTAACCTCCATCAATTAGGACCTTCAACAATCCAAGGTACTCTAAATAGGGTGTCCCATAGATAGTAGGATCACAGTGATATGCAAAAGTAGGAAATCCATTCGCAGGAAAAAAGCTCTGTAAACTCTCTTGGATTTCCCAATATGCAATGGTGGTATGAAGAGGCTGAATGGGTAATTCAATACCTGAGATCTCATTAGCAAGTTTTTTACCCCATGCACCTGCAGCAATCATGCATTTTATTCCAAGTACAGAGCCCTTACTGGTACACACTAGAACCCCATTTGACCCATCTTCTAATTTGCACCCATTACTGATTTTTGTGACTTGAGCATTGTCCCTAAGTGTAGCTCCGTGCTTCAGAGCCAAAGACTGGAACGCTGCAACTGCCTTGGAGGCTCACGGAATCCCCCCTCTATCTGTAACAACTCCAATCCAGTCGCTGGGCAGCTTGATTACCTTGAGTCTCTCAGAAACTTGTTCTGAATTGAGAACTTGAACAGGGAACCCTCGTTTCCTACATACTTGTATTATGGATTGGAGGCGGTTGTTCTTGATAGAACCCATATCAAGATGCTTGGTATTGACATGCAATCTGTACCCAATTTCTGGTTGGACTTCTTCCCATAGACTGAAGGCGTCTTCCATCATTTCACTGTAGTATTCTTCTGGGTAAGTCTGTCTGCTGGTCCTGGATTCCCCATGAGAAGATCCTCTGTGGTGTAGAAAATCATATTGGTCTACCAGGAAAACGAATTTGCCTCTCTTTGCAATTTGGTAGGTAATGCAGCTACCCATTATGCCTACTCCTACCTCTATCACTTCATAGTCGCCTGATATCTCACCCATCTTGGTTGTTCCTCCTTCAGAATCCGGAGCTATTGTGTATTCAATCAACTGTTCGAAATAAATAGAGGTTTCTTGGCTATGGCAAATTATATAATATTATGTAAATACGTCGATCTCTGTGGAGTCACTATTTTCTGTATCTTTTGTTCAGCGTTTTGTCCCTACGATTCTCTCCTTTCCCATTCGGTGATTTCATGAGTTTGCTCATGCTTCTCTGTGCAAATTCCAAGAATCTCCTTGCCATTCCGCACTAAAAATAAAGCAAATTCAAGCGTGTCTCTCCTCTTCACACAACAACGATCGATCTCGACCCTTCAAGTGATGGCTGTGAACTCCTGAGCAGTGGTTTCCTTAGCAATCGTGGCAGCTTCCACACTCAATGCAACCAGCACGCACAGCTCCACTAAATTCAAATTTCAAACATTGCCCGCCCAATTACAATTACTGAGTTCAAATTTGAAACTTCGGCATGGGAAGATGCATGGATTCCATGGCAATTGGCATGCATTACCTTTGGACGGCGTCAGTGGTCACCTTGGGAATTGGAGAAGTGCTGGCCCGTTGGTACGACCTTGTACACCAATTTTTTACGATCGACGCCGGTCTACGGAAGCAGTAAACGGAAAGGAGTAAAAAAACGGAGGGGTCTAAACCTCGACCGCCGGAGAAATGGAACACCGGGCGAAAACGTCGAAGGGTTAGACTCTTCCATGATATTCATTTGGCATGGTATGAGGGATAGTTCCAAATGTCTATTCAATAGTTCTCTTTCTGACAAGGTTCATGTTTGAGCTAACAAGGCAAATCATTTTCATTAAAGCGACCAATAACATCAAACTGAATCACCAATGTATAAAGAGCATGATTGTTCTCCACTAATGGAGACAAATCATCATGAGAATCTTTGGGCGTTACTCCCCCTAGTGTGCCCTCCCTTTGCCAATTTTAGCCCAAGGAGTTACAACTCAAGAGATGCCTTCATGATTGGATTCCTTCTCTTTAGCTTGGGGGTCACACTTCTATGTGTCCCATTATTCATCCTTATGCACCCCCTTTGGAAGATTACACGGGGGTTTCACCAGAAGGCAATATAATATCACGTTCATTCATATTGCGGTATTAAATATTCATGAAAACCTAAAAATTATATTGCTTATATATTAAGGGGCAAAGGGTTTTTTTATTTAATGTAACAATACAAAAATACTTTGGGGTATTTTTTATATGGGCAGGCTGACAAATATTCGCCATATGGAGATGGAGGGATCACGATCGGATGAGAAATCGGGTTGAGGTAAGGCTTGGGCTTACCAGTATGCAGGGAAATCGCATCTTGAGGCATGCTTGAGGCCAGGGGTTTCGTGGTGAAGTGGGTTTCCAGTCGATCATAGTCGAGAGACAGTGGTCATTGACAGCCAGTTGTTACCAATAGCACTTAGCCAGTTGTTACCAATAGTCTTGGGAGGCTCTAAGCCTCCAAGGCCCGTTATAGGCCCTCGATAGGCCTTGGGGGCTTGAATACCCAACCACTCATGCCTATTACAGGCCTTGGGAGGTTTAGTCATCCTCCTAGAGCTTGTTACAGGCCCTGGGGGCTTGGATACCTATCCCACAACAGGCTTAGTCAGCGATCGGGGAACTACAACATGCAATCTAAATGTTGTACTATGTGCATTGGCTCTAGTGACATACGAGAAGTGATCTCCTATCTATTCATTAGACCATTAGATGTTGCAAATCATAATGATATGTGGTTGAGTAATTGCATTGTGGGTGAAGTAATGTGCATCCACAATATACATCGAAAGAAGCAAGGTGCATTGTAGAATGCATGTGGGGTCATAAGAGGGGTATCATATCAATATACTAGGTATAAATATAAAGGGGTATAAAAAATGTTAATGAAAAAATTGATACATACAATATCTAATGAAAATAGGGGTTTTTTTAAATTGGGAAGGCATATTGGGAGGGGGTTAAAAAAAATGATTTTGGAAGGTATTTTCCAATATTTAGTGAAATTAGGGGTATTGTTTCATATGCCATGATCGAACGTGCTATGATAATTGTTTATTGAGTGAATCCCTCGTGGATGATTTGAACTATTCCACATCATTCATGAATATTTGGCATTTATTAACTCAAAATTATGACCCACATCATCCATCATAATTCAATTTGTTTCCCCTCATATAGTGACTATGGGCCAATTAATGCCCTACTCAAATTAGTTTCCACTCTAACCTATGGGAATTAAATAGGTTAGTGGAATGACCTTAGTGAGCTTAGAGAGGGGAAATTACAATCCTCCCTACCCAATATTGCTTTTGCTCAAGCATTTGCAAACCTGGGTGCTGCAATACTTATTCACCTTTCCATGTAACATCTTCACTTGGCAGATCTTTCCACTGAACAAGGTACTCTCGAATGGTCCTATTTCTCAACCTTCTTTCTCTTACCTACAAAATTATTTATGGAACCAAGACCAATTTTCCTTCATCATCAAAAGGAGGAAGCTCTATTGATACTTTCACATGTTGGCCAACTACCTTCTTGAGACATCACACATGGAACACATTGTGTATCTTGCTTATTTCTGGAATCTCCAACTCATATGCTGCTTATTTCTATCACCCAATCAACTACCAGATCAAATATTATACGTTTTAGTTGGCTCAGACTACTGTTCTATCAGTCATTCTTTGCCTAATGCAGCCTGTCAAGTGTGGAGGCTGTCTATCGAATGAACTTGCAAGAAATGGTAAACAAAATTCGATTAAAGAATATATATATATATTGTTTCTCTTGCGAAAGCGATGGCAGTATATAATCCATAAAAAGGAGTTATTTAACCCATCCTGCCGATCAAGTCGAAATGTCATGCGTACAGATTAAACCGATAAGAACAATATGAGGTGAAAGTAAACCTGCAACTACAAATTAAAAGCTTGTTGTGGATTGTCACTTTTGTGGAAAGAAAGTCACGAAAGACGTTGTAGAAGATTGGAAAAGACAACTTGCAAACTCGACAAATTCACCTTTAACAAGTCTCAATTCAACTTCGACAATCCAACAAACTCGGCAGGTTCCTCTTCGACCAGTCGCACCTTGACTTCGACAACTCAACCCCTACAGGTTCTGGGTTCGACATGACCTCGAAGGCCTCTGAATTCGACACATGCGCTGCACTTCGATAGGTGACGACGAGATCTGCGAGTCAACCATCTGTAGCTTCTTGGCCGATGTCATCATTGCTGAAAGAAGCTAACACGTAGTGTTTACAAATTATTCAACAATTTATTCAAAGTTACCACTCATAGAAGCTTTGGGACAAAACAATATATACTTATTCAAACATTTAAATATTACATAATCCTGTGAGTTTAGAGCCGAGATTGAGTCTTACACGAATATTTACAATTCTTATGTCTTAACTTGCAGGATAATCTTTGGGAGACCGCCTTTGAAGTTTGTTTTTCCTCCATGAAAACGACAGGGTTTTGCTGGTGAGCATTTTTTTGGTTTTGTTTTTCTTATTTATAATTTGGATGCACACAAAATGAAAATAACCTATTGTGGATGCCACAAAGATACTTACAAATGAGCAACTCTCACAAAGATAAATGAAAATGCCCAGCTTCAACTTCTAGGCATATTCCAAAATTGTCCACTTCAAATAGATAAGACAATTATATTTATAAATATTCGACCTCTCCGCTCAAATATAGCGTACATAACCTACATTCCAGTTCATTCATTCAATCGACATATCACTATATCCACTGTTTTCTTAGACAAAATTAATTTGAAGCTCAAGGCGTAAGTTGGGTATAGACTATGGATCATACTATTTGTAGTTGTCCGTCACCAACCATTGGGGTCCATTTTAAAGTTTCACCTTACTTTACAAATGCCATCGACCATTTTAAAATAAAGTGACTTGGCCACTTTGAATATTGACCATTTTTAAAAATAAAATGACCCGACCATTTTGACTTCTGACCATATCTTACAAATATTATCGAAAAAAAAATAATATCAACTATTTGATATGTCGACCACTTTCAGCAATGATGACATCGTCCAAGAAGCTGCAGACGGTCGACTCGTAGATCTCGTCGTCATCAGTCTGGATGGTAGTCGGATCTCTATTTGAACAAGACTGTCAGTCATCATTGTCTATCTTTAGCAAACTCTTAAATACACATGGTTACTGTATCCAAGTCGACAACCGACTATTTGTCTTCCTTATCGGTGGTCGACAGATTCAACCAACTATTTGTCTATGCACTTAATCGGTAACTTCTTTTGATGGGAGAACATATTGGTGTCTTGTAACATCCTGAAAAATACCAAAATTTAATTTTTTTTATAATAGCAATAATTATCAAAGTCATTAATGTGGAACATATAAAGTAATTTGATTTCTTAACTAAGATAATTAATGACGATGACACGCCATACTTCTTAAATAAATAAGATATAATTGTATTTGCTATTTCAGATTTAAGTGGATGTTAGTCTCCTTAACGAAAGATCTTTTATGATTATGTTGTTCATAGTTTGTACTGTTATGATGTTCTTGATGATGTGTTGACAGTTTGTTTGTATGTTGACAAAGGGGTCCTACGAGGTACCCTGGAGTTTACTTAGCTACGTTTAGCTAAGGCATTTGAATCTTGTTTCCATGTGCAGACCGCAGGTAAGAAATTCTACGACAACGTGTTTTAAGAGTACAAGTGTCTTTCAATTCATCATCAATGTAAAATTAAAATGTTAAGTACTTCCTTGCGAAACAAGTTACTGGAGGTATGAATACTTGGTTCTAAACTAGTTTGTATGCTGTCTTTCAAAATTCTCTAGTGTTATGTTTTTCATGTCCTCCAAGTGTTTGTTATAATGCTGCAATTATTATCATATGACTATTGTCATTATTATCAAAACAATGATACCAATATCTATTGATAAAGCTATTAGAAAACTTGTGGAAAATAGTGTTTATACTTTGGAATTATCATCACGTCTTGATTCTATAGAACTTAAACTATTCCAACTCCTGAGTTCATTATTTGATTATCAATTAAACTTTGTAATACATGGCTAGCATATTCAAAAAGTGTATTACTTAACTATGCCTATAGGTTCACAATACTATTATGAATTGGAAATTCATAGCTATTGTATGAAATCTATGATGTACATAGTATCTAATTATATAATTGCATAGCTAGAATCCTAACTATATCTATGGACTCCATTATCAAAGATTAACAATATATATCTATAGCTAAGCATTGTTCTCTCTCTCTCTCTCTCTCTCTCTCTCTCTCTCTATATATATATATATATATATATATATATAGACATGAGCCTTAGTAATGAAATGTTAACATTTATAAAGTAACTATATATTCACACCATACCTTGGCATATAATACAATCTTACGATGCATAACAAATAGACTAAAGAGATTAAAAGAAATACGATCCATGGTTATAACATTGCAATGATTTTGATGTTGACAGGTATTAACTTGGCATGCTTCCCAAGTTGGCGTTAACAGGCCTAGCATTAACGTGTTCCATGGTTGAGTGATGTGGAGGCCTGGTTGTAAGGTATTCATGTGGTTTGTGTTTGAAATGGGCATTACAACAAGCTGAGATGTGCCATGCACTGGTTCTCAATCTGCTTACTTGGCAAAAGGTAGCTGGAGTAATTAATGTAATATTTATTGCAATCAAGGTTCAATAATCGACGTGCCTTAACTGGAAAATCTCCCACCATTGATCTCTGCAAGATCTGGGGTTGTGAATGAAACCCTATCCATGCATTAGTAAGTAATGGGAAAATGGTTTTTGGCATTCATTGTTGCATTTTTGGTGGAAGGTTGTGGAGCCGACCGTCTACTGCAATGTAGGGTTTTAGAGTTGTTCGAGAGGAGGACTCCTTCCTTGGTTTCAAACCTTGGAACTGTGAGGAAATTTTTTAAGATTTGCAGGCTCATAGACTTGTGCCATAGCACTATGATACAGCCTGGAAGTTGTGTGTGGTTTTTCTTCTGTCAGTTGTTGAGTTCTAGTTGAACTGGGTTTCGATCCTCTAGTTTGTGAAAATATTTCTATGTTTAATTTGTGGTTACTGCCAAGTGCCATTAGGCTTCGTCGTTTTTACTGTGTGGTGTGCCAAATTTAACGGCTTCTTTTCTAATCGTAAGTTTATGATGATAACGAAACTAATACTGTGTTTTCTTGTTTTTATCCTTGCATTTTATGGTTTTAACCTCTCTGAACTATGAACCTTGCAGGTACCCACTTCGTATAACGATTCCTGTGCATAAGAATTGAAAATGGAAAATTGCTACTGCTTCCTGGTAAGCTCCGGTGGTTCTCGAAAACCTTGTAGGTGCCCTTTTGCATGGTTTTGCTGGTGACTATCGTATGCCGAGAGTTGGAGCTATTCGACTTTGTTTTCGGTGATGGCCAAATGTTGAGTTCTAGAGTCTTAGTTTGATACTTACTATACAGAGGGTAACCCTCATGTGTTTAAGTTGTTATTTGGCTATTTGATGCCTACTGCGTCGTTGATAAGAACTTCGCATTTGTTTTTGTGCTGCTATAACAATCAAGGGTAAAACCCTGTGTAGTTTATGGATCTTGTCCTCGTTTAAACGTTTTGGTTGACAAGGGTTAGACTTTTGTGTAATGTTGGGAACCTTAACAGGTCCATAATGTAAACTCTGTTATACTTTTTTAATGTTAAAACCAGATCCTAGGGTTCTCTTGCATTTATAAACAATGACTCATTTTTGCTATGGAAAGTTGTGTTTTCAGAGTAATGTTTGAGAACTGTGCAAATAATGGTTAAGGTGGTGTCGAGCAATGATAGTTGACTGTAGATAGTTGTTCTCTATACTTCCTCATCGTTGTTGATTACTATGTTTTTGGAAATGTGATGAGATAAGTTCAACTATCAAGTATTTTTGGAATGGCTATGCCACAGTGTTTGATTTTGATTCACGAAAGAGAACCTACCTGTAGCTTTTGTTTGCTATCTAGTTTGTACTAAGTTTTTGTACCTGAGATTTAACCTGTGTATTAAATGTTTTCGATGTTGTGAGTGTGTTCTTACTAGGGTTTTGAACTATCGATAGAAATTTGTACAGAATCGTGCTTTTTGCTAAGTGATGAATACTGTCTTGAAGTAGTCTCGAAATGTTAGTTAGGGTTTGGAAAATCTATAGCTATTAGGTTCAAAAAAGAAATTTCTAAAGTTTGCCATGAAAGGATTGAGAAGAAAATTATGAACTGTGTAAACAGAACTAGGTTCTATAGTATCTTAGGGTTTGATACTAATGTGTAGATATTCGATAATTGAAATCAAAAGTGAAAGTTAGTGAAGAAATAAAACATGTATAATTGTAATAAATCTATACATAGATTAATTCTTGCAGCTGCTATAATTCTTGAAAATACAATTGCTTGAAAAACATGAAATGTATAATATTGATGTGCATTTGCTTACTATCTGAAATAAATAGAGTTAAAAGAAATATATAGCATTGTGCAGAAACATATTATGTTTTCTTTCATGTATTAATTAAATGAATTCTATACTGTTGTTGATGCTATACTGTAATGTTTATTGTGTTTAAATATATAACATAATTTTAACAAGAACACTACCATAATCATTCTTCCAATCAATGGCATTCTTCCTATCACTTATCTTTCTTAATTTACTTCTCTCTACTAGAGTACGATGCAGAGAACAGCATGGGGAAAAATATAGAGATGGTTATCGATTCAAATATTTCACAAAGCTTTTTCATTCAGAATCATACTTAGATCAAACATAAAATAATTTCTTTTGCATGACTAAGTTTAATAATTCTAAAATGCAAAAACATTTAACTGTAAACAAAAGTAGGAACAATAAAACCTGGTTGACTGTAGGAGAAACAAACAGCCCAAGGAACCTATTCCACCCAACCAATTCCTGAAGACAACCAAGTTACTTGCCTTAGTACCCCCAAGCCTGTTCATTGAACCACTACGAGGAAGATTCTGTAGAAGTCTTAGTACATCAACTTGCAATAGAATGTAGATTGTCCAGTCATCAAGACTCAGTAGTCAAAGAGACCTGCACGAGCACCTCTGGTTTGCCTTCTCAGTATAATTAGCAGACTTACAGTTGCACTCTCACATAGCCTCCCTATTCGAATCTCTCAGTGATCACCTGATGCACTTGAGGAATATTTCTACAGAAAATATTGTAAGGGGTTTCCTGCCCAATTCGAATTGCCTTATGTAGTCTGCCTAGGCCTTTTAGTGGTTAACTGGTCATTAATGAGATGCCTGCTCACTTCCACTCACCTGGGGGATAATGCCACATTTTTAGGAGTAGTTGTCCCATAACCAACAGCTAGTGGTGGAGTGCAAATGCTGCCATCTGTCCCATACCTTCTAACAACTTCCATTCCTCCTAGTGGGTCAGTGAACACTCATTTAACAGTTCCCTTAGGTGTTTGTATCCTACTTTAATTTATTAAATAATAATAACCAGTAATTACATTCATCCTTGACCAAACTTGGTCATAATTACAAAACTTTGTAATTAAAATTTAACATAAAGTATTTTGCAAATAAAATAATATTCTTAGAATTTGGGTAGGTGACATGTCTTTAGGATTGGTCGGTTGGATTCTACAATTGGAAGCCCATACGATGATGGGACCTGTAGCGTCTACCTATTCTTCCCAAACCAACTCCACGATAATGCAGGCTACTTGGCGCTTCTTCTACTATGAGCAATAATGTTCTTTTGATCGAAGAGGAGACTTTGTGGGGCTGGCACTTGTATACCTTGTCCCTCGGACACTTCGTTGATTGGTTGAACATATGCAATATTAAAAGTTGGTTGCAGGATCGCGTCAACTTCAACTATTTTTCACCCTTCTGCGAAAATACGGCCCACTAAATTTAAATTTTTTAAATTATATGCTATTTGGTCAAGTGATAATTCATTTTAAATTGACAATATGCGACCGAAAGGGAGTTTTGGTTGATACATATGGCATAGTATATGTTGAAGTTGGGTCTGGTCGACTTTTAAAAATGGTCGGTAGAGTCTTTTCATCGTCATGTTGATAATATATGGTTGATGATACTTGTAAAATTGGTTGAACATATGTGGTTTTTCTTTTTTTTGGTCGAAGTTCGACATGTACAAGTTGTAATGTTTTTTGCTCAATGGTCATTAGAAAGTTGGTCAATGTAAATATGGTCGATATAAAAATTTCGGCTTATGGGGATTATGGCAAGTGGAAGTTTTTATGGTGACACATAAATTCTAGACATGGGAGAGGAGTGTGAAGCAAGGAGGTTGTGAAGGAAAGCAAAAATGTTTCTATGAAGAACCAAGTAAGGTCACTTGACAACTTCCTCATTCTCCTTGCACAAAATAAATCACCAATACAAAAGCATGTTTGACTCTAAACAAGGGTCCAAGGCTACGTACTTGGTCAACAAAGCTTATAACATATATAAAATATTTTCCACTAAGGGGTAGTAGTTGGTCATTAATTTTCTAATTGAATTATCTTATATTTTCTACTAAGGGGTAGTAGTTGGTCATTAATTTTCTAATTGAATTATCTTATATTTTCCACTAAGGGGTAGTAGTTGTTCATTATTTTTCTAATTGAATTATCCATGTCATCCAACTTTTAAAAGTAAATCTCCCTCAATCTATGCTAACCCATCTTAGACAAAACTATGTATCAAAATATTTTCTTCACATTTATACTCATGACTCATATTTTTTATGAGGCACTAGAAGCCCAGCGACAACCTCCTTTACATAAAAACACAACGCTTGCTAGAGGTTCCCTGTTGTTGTCCCCTAGGTCATTTCCTGAAATTCAAACTATTTCATAATTTTTCCATTTTAGTGTTTAAAAACAAAGGAAAATTCCCTTGGAAACACTTTGCTACTATTAAGTTATTAAAATAAAGTATTAAGACCTGGTCTTTGGGTGTCTATTAACCAGAAAGAGCTACTCTTCTTCTTCTATCGCCTCCCTCGAGAGATGAGATATAATTACTCTCTTTAAAGCATAAATCTCCAAAGCAATGTTCTCATGTAAAGAACCAGAGAACATTTAGGTCTGAATCTCTAATATCCCACTCTCTACATCAGAGAGTTGAGACTGGTTTGAAAAGTACTTTGCACCCAATCCTTGATCAATTTGACCTTACAAATAGCCGAAACTCCTCATAGGTTATCAAATGGAGATCTTACATGAAAGGACTAGTAGACTTTGATTCTCCACTATCAAATTCCACTCTAATGGGACAATTATGTGAGCCACTTACTTTTAATATTGTAGATTTGCATCTTCATAAATTCATAAGAAAAGAGTCTTTCACCAGAAACCTTTCCAATATTTTGAATATTGTTCCATATCATGTTTGCATGTTGCACCTCTTATAAATAACCTCTATTGGCTTAACATCCACCATGTGTTGCTCTTTTAATAATTTAAAAAATAAAATTTCCATAGGGTCTTGTCATTTCGACAAAGCCTCAATTTTCTTAGTCATGGGTAGTGAGGTTCAATTTCCCTCCTGTAACAAGATATTCAGACCAAAAAAGCCATTTTAATCTTAAACTTTCCTAGAAATCACCCATATGTAGACTGGGACATATATATTTAATATTGAAGTGGACAACTTAATTGCCACTGCTCTTCATCTCCAAGCTCTAGGCTTATTACGTCAAGAAACCCCTCCTTCATATGCTTCCATGACGATTTTGATGCAAACACTTGCAAATGAAGTAATATTACTTTCCTCTTTATTTTTCTTCAATGCTCAGGAAGACACCTAGCTTATTTCCAATAATCTCAAATATATCAATGTTCCAATGGAAACTACAAGAGCTTTACCCAAATAGGAATTATATTGATCTTTTCTCTCGCTGGATTAAAACTTGGAACCCACTTGTAATGCCATGCCCTATATCACCAAAACCATGAGATCCTACCATAAATCTTGTCCTTGGTTGCTTCAATCCTTCCTAATCAGAAATGTAGCAAACCATCGAACTCCCAGAACCGAAGGAACCTATCCTCAGAATTTCACCTAGGTGTTAGTGTTGGTAGGTGAAACCAAATTCCGAAAAATATTAAACCGTTAAAAGCTAGCTCTCCCGCCAGTGCCAACTCACTCTTTTCTGCTGGTTGGTAATTAGAATATACGTGATGAATTAAATATTAGCATCTTCCAGATCAAGCCATTTTTCCTTCGCTCACTAATGCTCTAGACGCCTTTGTTTTTTTTTTACAATATGTAATATATTATTTTTAAAATAAAAATAAAAGTAAATAAGTGCCAAATTTAACTACTACTTGAACCTGAAAAGAAACTGGAAAAAAAAACAAACATGGTTTCAATATCAGGAACCAACTGTTATTAACCAGATACAACCAAGCGACACATGAACTTATAGTTATTAGCATAAGCCAAATTTGCTAATAGTGATGGATTAAGGGTTCACCATTTGGTTCTAAACAATAGCCAATAATCATAAAAAATCCCGTTAACAAATTTGTCATTGCCCAAATTCATAAAGAGCATAATACAATATCTCCATGATATTCATTTTATTTTGAAACAAGTTTCCGAGTGGCCATATAGACATAGGTAGAAAGAAACAACAAGTAATGAGAGAGAAATAAAGTATTATGCATGGGAAAGAAAATACAGAGAAAGGGTTATCACAGAAAACACCTCATCTTCATTCGCTTCAATTTGCCTGAAGAAGCAAGAGGAGGGTAATATTGATGGTAATATTGGAAATATAGTCTGCCTATGTAGTAGCTTCTTCAGTTATGATATTATATCTTCAAATCCTCAATGAGAAGAAAGAAACATATCTAGGTTTTCCACTATATCTTCCATTCTTGAAGCAAGCATAACGAAGATTCACCACTCCTATTGTGTTGTAAGTCTGCATTTTTATTGTGCTTTGTTGTGAACTATCTATATTGTCAGAAGACATGTGAATCCTTGATATGGTAAGAGTCATTGATAACCAGTTGCTTTCCTTGGTTTAGTAGTAATTTTCAGAAGATCAGTTCATGTAGTGACAGGTCTGTTCGCCTTTACATGCTTGAGAAGGATGTAAAGTTTTTATTGTGGACTTGAAATCCTCAATGAGAAGAAAGAAACATATTTGGGTTTCCCACTGTATCTTCCATTCTTGAACCAAGCATAACGAAGATTCATTTACAACTTAGATTGTGGCACTATCAAGAGTTGGTCCATGAAAGAGTTCTATACCTATACTCATATATGGAGATTCCTAAATTTATTGCTACAACACATGGCATGAAAGCAAACTTTTGTTCACAAGTAGTTTGTGCAGTTTATGAGCTATTATAATCATTGTTTTCATTGATATTATTGCATAAATATTTTTTCAAATTGCTTATATATTCCAGATATAGTAGTAATCTATAGTGTTGAGATTACTACTACAAAGATTGTGAGAAAAGCAATTGTAGTTGGCTCACTGTGTTGATGAACTTAATTTTTTTTTTTGTTATGGGTTGAGTGCCTATGTCTTTATAATATGAAATTGTTACAAACTTTGCTCTTTTCCTACCAGTATCCTTCGTCTCCCATGCCTATGTTTTTGTTCCTCCTAACATTCCTCTTTTCCTACCGATGTTCATTTTTGCCCCTCAAGGGAGACACCATGTCGGCATTTGGAAGGTGCACTCCAAATGCGTTGATACTCTGCAAAAAGATACTGATGAATTACAAAATATGTAGGTTGAAACCTACAAGAAAGATTTAAATAATACTGTGCATCCATTCTCGAACAAAGGAGAAAATGATGAGCGATAATGAATGGAGCCATTCTCCATTTAAATCGAAATATGAAGCGACAATACTTGCAGGAGCTGATAGCTGTTGTTCACTTCGCTGAATCCCTTAGGATAATTCCGTTGATGTCGACCAACCCCGATAGGTTCCGGTTCGACAAGTCTTGAAAGGTTTCGACATCAACTACCATACAATTTAAAAAAAAAACCAGAAACGCAACTCAGCCCTCAACACAAGCGCAGTTTGATGCTGAAATTCCAATGGCTCCAATGGTTCCAATGGCCTGTCAAAGCTTCTATTTTGTATAACTGATCTGGCATGCCGAGAATTTACAGAATCATGTCGCGGTTCGATTAAAGACGACCAAGCCTGGCGACTGTCGACCAGATCTTATGCTCCAGTTGATGCGTTGGAAGATGACGACATAACCTTGAAGACACTGACCGTGATACTACATGGGACACTAGAAACTCCATCAAACACATAATTGATGTGTCAATAAACTATCTTGTCTGGCGTCGAATCAAACTTCATCAGTCAACCATTTACTCATTTTTAATAAGACTGTAGGATTTCTCTCACCTGAGGCATACTGCATGAATAATTGTCAACCTGCCGGCCAAATGATAAATAGAACGTGTGAGTTCTCATTACACAATTTGGAGGATATCATATCCCTTGGTCAACAATAATGATGTTTACCTGCCGACCATGCCAACCACGTTGACTGGTACAGTCATGGACAAAATTGAATATTTGTAATTTTGGTCATGAGTCGTTTTTGTAAGTCAAATAAAGGTAAATGCGTTAATATGTGTTTGATCAAATAATGGTTGAAATTGGCCGTTGATACCTACTATGTTCGATCACTTTATTTTTTGGTCGATAGTCAAAATGGTCGGGCCACTTTATTTGTAAAAAGTGTCGATATTCAAATATTCGAGTTGGTCGAGCCCTTAAAAATTGGTTGGCTCTTAACTTTGTGGTCGAATTGATGGGCACTTCATTTTGGTCGGCTCCGTCAATATTTGTAATAAGGTCTTTTTGAAAAAGTGGCCGAGGTAATATAAAGTGGTCAATGGTCGAAATTGTAAAAAAAATAAAAAAAATAAAAAAATCAAGTCGGTATCTTGTCGACCATGCTCAGTCGAGTCGAGTCGAGTCGACTCAAGTCAGTCGGCCACAACCAATATCCAGCAGTCGGTATCGACCACAAGCAACGACAAATTTTACAAACTTGCAGGAAGCCTCACGACATATAAAGTCGATGAAGACCACATTCAAGCAGAAGCCATCTTACAACACACAGAAGAAGAACTTAAACACTACATGATGACATTAGAACATTTGAATTGATTGAACCCCCCCTATTGTATTGCAAATATGTTCCTCGATTGTGACCTTGGAAAGTCAGAAGACAGAGATATGGTATACAAGGAAAATCAAAACCTGTACTCAAAGAATTATCACCTCATCGAAAACCTTGCAACAAGGCCTGACTTTCGATCATAGATCGAGCAGCTTATCGCTGAAACAATCAAAAGGGATTGAGAGAATTATATATGGCAGAGCTCTGAAACATCACTACTCTTTATGGATTTCAAAATAAGGGATTGAGAGAATTATATACAGTAGAGCTTTGAAACCTCACTTTTCATTATGGATTTCAAAATATATTTTATATTTGCCTTTACGTGGGAACGACACATTTGACACTCTCGAAGGGTTTAGGTGGCGCTGCAACCCCATGCTACTTCACCTGCAATCCTGAAGAGGCTTCTGGCTTTTTGTCTCTCTTTCTGTTGCTATGCCTTTTGGAAACACATTTCTAAATGCACATTGTGTTTTCGGTGCACTCCCAAGCACTCTATCTTCTGGGGGCTCTTCCGGGCACTCTTATGATGATGCGTACTTCATGAGCATGCTATGTTCCAGGCACATTGCATTCTAGGTGCACCCTCCCTAGGCACACTCTTTCCTAGGAACACCCTATTTGCTTTGTCGCATGCTCCAATCCTCGTATGTTGTTCAGCTTCACACACCCGTCTGCCCACAACTCCTCCAAATATGTCAATGGCTCTATACTTGGCAGCTCTTCTAACTTGGACATCCCAAGAATATTTAGGATTCTAAGCTTTGTCGTGTGCTCCAAGCCACGTATGTTGTTCATCTCCACACACCCATCTGCCCACAACTCCTCCAAATATGTCGATGGCTCCATACTTAGCATCTCTTCTAACTCGGACATCCCACGAACACTTAGGATTCTAAGCTTTGTCGTGTGCTCCAAGCCCCGTATGCTCTTCAGCTTCACACAACTGTATGCCCACAACTCCTCCAAAGATGTTGGTATTTCACCCGTATGCTCTCAATATGTTATCAATTGCTAATGAACAAAGATTTGTTTGCAGAATGGATGGTAGCCAATGGACACAGGCAAGCATAAAAGAATACAACTTGTTTGACACCATTTCCAACAGTGCTACACAGGTGGGAACCATGACTCGTGTTTGTTTCATGCTGAATCAATAAGAAGAATTAATATCTTTAATGTTTTCTTCTCATCTCAAAACTCGGAAGTTTTCATGAAATGTTATTTATGAGAAGGGTGAAACTTTAGCCAACTTTCCTCTTTTCCTACCAACATTCACTTTTACCCCTAAAGAGTAAATGCTAATTATATTTTAAATATTAAATACTCTAAACTATATATGTCTTTATAAAAATATATTAAAACTATTAATCACCACACAAGCTAACAAACTTACTTTTACCAAATGACATATGCATGAATGTTGTGGCTATGAATCTATATTTGTATAAAAACATGGAAATAAATACATGCCTATCTCCTCGGGCGAAGGGGCAAATATTCTCATATGTGGAGGTACTCAATGAATGCAGTCATTCTTACGTGCCTAAAAATATGTATGAATGATTGATTTAAAAAGTGGATGTGAATGATTTGTTTTATATACATGTGAATTTTTTTTCTAAAATACAATGTTTTTTATTTTATTTTATTAATTAAATAAATAAAATTTTAATTTTCTATAACTTTTTTATTAAATTTAGAAATTAAAATAAAATAAAATATATTTATTTTTTAACTTACTTCATTACAATGATATATAATTTGTATATATAAAAAAAATTAATATTTTTATAAGCAAAGGAGTCTATTGTTTTTTTTCTAGTAAAAAGAGCATGTTTCTCATTGATATTGTTTCTCATATTAAATAAATTTGATAAAAGATCAATGTTACAGAAGAGAATCATATATTTTGACATATAAATATGGTATGAATATGTTATAAAATGGTTATCATGTTATATGTGTAATCTATTATAAAAATTGATTGCTCTTTCTTCACTTAGGTTCAATTCTTGTAAGTCACATGATACTCTTTTTGAGTCCATATGTAATAATTGAATGAATCATGTATAAATTTGTCATACTCATATTTAATTGTTTTTATAAAAATATATAAAATGTGTTACATCAAAATTAAAATATTTTTTTCCACGAAAAATATCATACTATTGATATTCATTTTTTAATCAAATAGTACATGATGTCAGTATTATATACTATCTCCAACCCATCCTCACATCAATGAAGTGATTCAGTACTTTCAAAATATACACAACTATCAGAAAACAAACTCTTACAGACCTCAAATGAGCATAACAAAATTTAAACAAAATTATTCAAGGAAATACATAGTGCCAAAATTGATCAGCTGATCCTCCCAAAATTCTTCCCAGTATAAGTAATCATCCTTGCCATCCAGATCCTGCTTTGAAAGAAGATCAACCTTTGTGTTATATTCTCTGAAAATGTACTCCAGTTTGACCCCATCAAATCTGCTAAGTTCTTCTTTCACTCTATTGCACCAGCTAGCCAAATTTAGAATCTTAAGATCAAATTCCCCCCGTGCCCATTTAATGGTAACTCTCGAGTCACCAAATATCTTAACATTCACCAAACCAAATAAGGTAGCAACACGAACCACACACCATAAATCTAACAGTTCTGCCTTCATATTGGTGCCTTTTCCACATTTCATCCGAAATGTAAAATAGTAATCCTAACTGATGTATATAACTCCACTTACTCCACAATAGCCCAGGTTGGCAGCTCCATCGAAAAATAGAACAGGCTCAATAATCTCACAATCAAATTTTCCAATGTTCCGTGTAACTGGAGGCACCATGTCTTTCTGATAGTTCATGTAATGGCTAATAACAACATTGTGAGTACCTTCACATATGGCTAGGAATCCTCAAATATAGCTCTATTTCTCACACCCCACACTACCTAGGAAATAAAAACCGGTAGTGTCCAAGGATAATTTTAGGGGCGAAATTTAGCCCATGGGCTATTTTTCCATGTTTTTTTCCAAAACAATATTCGCTAATTTGCATTTTTTGAAGCCCCATTTCACCCAATTTTGATGGGGTAAACTTTTTTCACTCTTAAATTCGCCAAATTATTATATAAACTATATAAAATCTTTAGAAATTGTAATAATTTTAGAAAATATCGCCAAATATTTTATAGTTGACATTTTAAGAATTGGTAAGATTCGCCAAGGTTTATACACTTTTAAATAAGTATGGGTCCTTAAAATTATCCCTGGTAGTGTCAAATGTTCTTTACAATTCTACATCCAAAGTTTCAGACAAGTGTCCACATTCTTACCAGTCCATCTCTTTGTTATCAAATGTTTGATATGTTTTCTCCCATAGTTTTAAGGTAAAAGTACATTCTACAAATAGATGAGTAGCAGATTCAGTATTACATCTGCACAAAATACATCGACTAGGACCTATCCAGCCCATGTGAGAAAGATTGTCCCAGGTCTTCAACCTATCCTGCAATACAAACCAAATGAAGCATTTTGATTTCTATGGCATATGCCAATGCCAAATTTTCTTATACCACCAGTGATTTGGGTAAATGCACCTTCTCTTGATAATACAACTATAAGCAGTGCTCGTAGTCACTACGCTAGTGGCTTCATTGCCACCCCAAACCATGGCATCATCAATAGAACTCAGATGAATACCAACTGCATTAAGGCACTGAGTGTATTGATTCCATTCCCGTTCTAAATTTGTAGGCAACTATAGGTCTACAACGTTACACCAATATCCATTTGCACGAACATTTGCAACTGAATTTAATGTGTATTTTCCAGCTTCTTTCAGAGCAATTAATAGATTGTTTGATAATTGATATGATTCCTTTAAGCCGAGAATTGGGTCGACACCAATTGCCACTTCATATCCACTACCCACCTTCCAATGCAATTCAAACGCCAACCAACAATAAACTTTCATGAATCCATTCCAAACTAGAGAGACACCACGCACCATCTTTCTGGGATTTATTAACCAGTGTGAAGTTTCTATCTTGATATATTTTTGGTGAATAACCCTCGAACATAGCGAACCACCGAGTATGGATCTCCACAAACTTTTCAAACGGAGGGCTTCACTGAAAACTGATAAATCCATAATACCCCATCCCCCAGCTTCAAAGGGTAGAGAAATTTTATCCCAACCGATCATTGACAAACTGCTTTTTTTTAACCCAGCCGTCCATAAGAAGTTAAAAAGGATCCTTCTCAAAGAATTGATAATAGAACGTGGGACTGGCAGTAATGAAAACCAATAAACCGGAGTACCCATTAACACAGATTTTACCAGAGTGAGTTTACCACCAATAGATAGCAGACGATATGTCCAATTAGATATTTTCTTTTCAAACTTCTTTAGCAACCATTCCCAATCTTTAATCAAATATCCATTTGGCTTAAGATGAAAGCCCAGGTAAGTAAAACCATCAGCAATTTTTTCAAACTTATATGGCAGTAATGTTTGAAATTCCTGCACTCTGTCATCTTCAATGAGATTCTCATATAGACATGATTTCTTCAAACTAACACGCATCCCAGAGGCCTTGCAAAATAGTTTGATAATATCTTTATAATAGCGCCATTCATTAACAGAATCAATTCCTGCTACTAATACATCATCAACAAAAAGGACATGAGTAATGTACAGATCCTTGGAAATTTTGATGCCTTTTATCTTACCTTTAGCTTTTGCTTGGATGATCATCCTGCTCAATCCCTCGATCACCAAAAGAAAAAATAATGGACACAAAGAACAACCCTGCCTGATACCCCTGGAACAGCTAAAATATGAAGTTGGAGCTCCATTCACTAAGACTGCAATACTGACAGTATTTACACAAGCCATAATCCATTTGATAGCAAGTGGAGGAACACCAATCTGAATCAGAATTAACCTCAGAAAATCCCAATTGACCCTGTCATAAGCTTTTTCTAAATCCATTTTGAGCAAAATAGCTTTCTTCTTCCTACATTTAATTGTATGTAGTAACTCTTGAGTAATACCCACATCAGCATGGATTTGCCGGTCTTGTAAAAACCCAAATTGCTCCAAGGAGATGTGTTTTGATAGAACCGATTTGAGGCGACCAGCTATAATCTTTGACACAATCTTATAGACCAGATTGCACAAAGCAAAAGGCCTAAAATCACCAAATGTCTTAGGATCATTAACCTTTGAGATCAATATGATAAAAGTAGAATTCAATGCGCCAGACATGTACCCATGCATCCGAGTATATTCCACCATTCTCACAATATCATCTCCCATGATATCAAAGAAATGCAAGAATAGTTGAACTGTCCAGCCATTAGGCCCAGGACTTTACTCCTTGGCGAAAAGTTTAAGTGTCCTTTCAACCTCCTCCAATGTGACTTCCATACATAATACATCAGCATCTTCAGTCTCCAGAAATCTACGAAAGTGTTTAACCACCTGAAGTTGTGAAGCTAGATCACAGTTATGGTCAATAGTATAGATATCCCTAAAATGTTTCAATGCTAAACTCTGTAATTCCTGAAGACCTGAAACTTCATTTCCAGCATCATCTGATAGTTTCCAGATAGTATTATTATTCCTCCTTGCCGAAACAAATGTATGAAAGAATCTCATATTTTTGTCCCCAAAATTCACCCACAAAGCCCTACTTTTCATGCGCCATTCCTTTTCTTCCCTCAAGTAAATATTTTCCTTTTCGACCTCTAGATTTTTGAGTAACTCAAAACCTTTACAATCAAGTGGCGTTTCCAGATTTATAAGGTAAAGATTCTGTAACTGTTCCTCCACCTCCTTAAGCTTCTGCCTTTCCATTTGTTTCCTAGTGTGTATCCATCTAGAAACTTCCATCTTAAGCTCCTTCAGTTTCAGACAGAAAAGGTCCACTAGATTCAGCTCAGGGTCAAGGTCTAAATTCAGCCAAACCTCCGATATGAAATGTACAAAGTCATCACATGACAACCACGAGCAATCAAATTTATAAGGATAATTATGCTGAATCTCACTATCCTCCAGTTGTAAAAAGACAGGCCAGTGATCAGTAAACTTATTCTTTCCTACCCAGGATCTATATCGGCTGCAAGACTCCAACAGTGAAGAATGTACCAGAAATTTATCTAACCTTTTATGTATCCCATCCTGGCCCCTTCTGCCATTAGTCCAGGTAGGAGTTATCTCACCTATAACAACATCGATAAGGTCATTGTTAATAAGAAATTCTGAGAAAAAGTCTGCTAGGACATCCAATTTTGCCTTATCCCCCCAAACTTCCTGTGCCAGCCGGGTGAAATTAAGATCTCCAGCCACTATGATATTTTCCATCTGCAAAATCCCGGACGATTGTAAGCCCAACCAAAAAGCCTCCCTATCTTTATAGGGAGCATAACAATTCAGGATAGAAAGATGCAAATCATTGGATCTACACAGACTTTCCATCAGGATACCCCAAGGGGTCTTAAAAACTTCAAAAGAAAAGTATCTAGGGTCCCAAGCCACCAGTAACCCTCCAGACATCCCATCAGAACTGATAGCAGACATTTCCCAACCAGAAAGTATCCCTGCAATTTTTGAGATCGCAGCAAAATATGCACACATTGTTTCCTGCAATAGAAGTATATTCGGGCGAGTAGTAACAATAAGATTGGAGAGGGCCCTAACTCGCACAGCCTTCCCCAATCCCCAAATATTCAGTGTGCAAACAGACATTAAGGTAACTCATCACGGGGAGGATTTGCTCTAAGGCCCCCAATTAGATCATCATAATTACAATTCACCCCGAAACACTAAAATAATAACAATATTTTAGTTTTAGTTTTTAATAAATAAAAGTGAACATTGACATATAAAGGTGACACATTACACTTTAAAAAAAAATTATATTAAATATTTTTATTTTTATTTTTTATACTTTAAAATAAAACTACATTATCTTGAATTTATGTCTGGTCACTTTTAATCAATCAAAAACTAAAATACTTAAAATCCTAAAATTTTATTTTAATTTAATAAATTAATTTTTAAGTTAATATTATCATTGAAAAAATTATAACATAAAATTAAATTAACATAAAATCAAGTGTTTAATTAACATAAAGTTAAGTCAAACACTTTGATTTATAAATTAAAAAAACACTTCCTTGCTTTTTGTTAATTTAATAAATTATATTTTAATTAATATAAAATCATTGAAACAATTATAACATAAAATTAAATTAACATAAAATCAAATGTTTTAATTAAAATAAAGTGAAGTCAAACACTTTGATTTATACATTAAAAATATACTTCCTTGCTTTAACAAAATCTAATAAATATTTGAAATTCTCATACGACATAAAATCAGACTTCAGAGAACGATCAAATTGATTGACACAAGTTAATTATTATTAATATATATGCCGTTCCAATGTTCCGCTTAACGAGAAACAAGTTGCATCACTAAAGTAATAAAAAATCGCAATAGTTTGGCGTGGGCTCAGACTCCTCCGGTCCCTTCGGAAGGTCGTGAGTTCAAAACTCACTAATAGCTATCTTGGAAACCACCTGGAGTAGCTTGTATGCTTCGGGGTCCTCAGCCTCCTCCGGTCCCTTCGGAAGGTCGTGAGTTCAAAAGTCACTAATAGTTATCTCGGAAACCATCTGGAGTAGCTTGTATGCTTCGGGAAAAGCCAGTGTGAAGATCCAAGCTCTGATGGGAAAAACAAAAAATCAAAAGCCACTTTCAAATCTCATCATGCAGAGCCAAGCACAAACCAAATAAAAACTGCGAAAATAACCAGCCAATCATGGCCGCAGAGTAGATTAATGAATAAAATTGCATTCACTTACAATTCTCATTCTACAGTAGGTAGGCTCTAGAACAAAGAGCTCTAAAAATGAAAGAAAACCAACGATTCCCTTTACACTCAAAATCCTTACGATGTTCGTTAATAATCACGGCCTCGGTGCTGGCAATAAATGCATCGCAGAGGCGATGGATGTCGCCTTTCCAGGGTTGCAGGTATTGCGAGGAAAAGGCAGCCATGGCAGAATGAATCATTTCGGCCAAAGTTTTCTGGATCCTTTTGATGGCGCGGAGTATTGATGCGGCCATGGAAGCAAATATCTGCGCTTTAATGCTCCCCCGCCTCGGTGGAAACCTCTCCGCCCTTCCTCTCGCTCTGCCATTGAATTGGCCATGACAATAATAAATTTTATTGTCCATTATCTGGATTCACGGTCTGCTTCCTTCACTGTGTGCCCAGATGCTTGGAAAGCAGAAAACAAAGTTCAGCTGTGGGAAAAGCAAAGCATGATATGAATTGCTGCAGGGAGACATGGGATGAATTTATAGGCATCAAATTTCGTTCATGAATCTTGACTAGCACGTAACCGAAGCAACGCATTTCTTTCTTGAAATATTTCAATGGAAGTGCGAACAGAGTGCGAGGACTTTTTTTTGGGTCCATCTGACATCTGTTGTAAGCATTTACCTAATCTTTGTTGAATTGTTGGAAGCATACGGTGTATATGGATATTCATTTGGCATGGTATGAGGGATAGTTCCAAATGTCCATGCAATAATTGTCTTTCTGACCAGGTTCATGTTTGAGCTAACCAGGCAAATCATTTTCATTTAGGCGACAAATAACATCAAACTGAATCACCCATGTATAAAGAGCATGATTGTTCTCCACTCAGGGAGACAAATCACATCCAAACTGGGTTGGAATTTGTTGGGTAAAATGGTCCCATCACAGCTCAACAGGGTCACAGCCCAACAGGGTTGGAGGTTGGAATTTCCATCCACAGCCCAACAGGGTTGGAATTGCCTGTCATGGACCATTTTGCCAATTAAATACATTTAAATTTTAAATTTCCATTCAAGAAAAACAAAAATAATATCCCTTTTATTTAATGTCGAAACTGTCTTTTTTAACATGTAGAAATATTTCCAAATTCCTACCCTGCATCCAAATAATATTCCAAACCAGTGGAGGCAAATCACATCCAAGTAATATTCCAAATCACATTCATCCACATATAATAATATATATATACATCTCACATTTTATGAATGTGATTTTTACTTTTTTTTATCAATAAAGAAATTTGTGATTAACCTTCATTCTTGTCGTTCATCTTTTTTCAAGCTTCAGCTGGATTGTGAAGATGAGTGAAGTATCCACCCAAAACCCATCGTGGAAGATGAGTAAAGTATCCACCCAAAACCCTCGTGGATAGAATAAACTTTAACACAATGCTATCCAAAAGATCAAGCACAATGTCATACACTGGAAATTTTCATATTCACTAAAAAAATTGATTTCAAATTCAATAAATATTATTTTGTATTTTATAAGTATAGATATTATAATTAATATTGTAAAATCAAGTATAATAAAAATATTCAAAATTGTAATTTCAACAAAATAAAATTAATAACTAATAACAAATATTTAAAATTTTAAAATTTTTAACTTTTTTTTTATATGTATATCACATCAAAATAGTTCAAAAAATATATTTTTTGCTAAATAATTTTAACATGATTAAAAATAATGCGATGTCAATAAGATAAACAACTCTCCTTATGATTATCTTTGTCTTATAAAATCTCATACTTCATACAATCTTAAAAAACCCCGTACTTCTACAACTCACCCAAAAACTTCATAAAATCTTAAAAAATCCCATACTTCTACAACTCACATAAAAAATCATTAGCTTATATAGACAAGAACATCATACACCCGTAACAAATCTTGTTTGAACTATTAAAATTTAATAACAAATATTTGAAACTTTTAAACATAGTGCGAGGACTTTGAAACTTTAATTACAAATATTTGAAACTTTTTAACAAATATTTCAATGGAAGTGCGAACAGAGTGCGAGGACTTTTTTGGGATCCATCGGACATCTGTTGTAAGCATTTACCTAATGTTTCCATGTTCTTCAAAACTCTGTAAAGCTGACATTTTGTTGCAGGAAAAACACTGAAGTGGTTGAATTGTTGGAAGCCTACAGTCTATATGGATATTCTTTTGGCATGGTATGAGGGATAGTTCCAAATGTCTATGCAATAGTTCTCTTTCTGACAAGGTTCATGTTTGTGCTAACAAGGCAAATCATTTTCATTAAAGCGACAAATAACATCAAACTGAATCACTTGGAAAAACAAGTCACGTCTCCCAATGAGGATGTCCCATCAAAGAAAATAATCCAAACCAAATCATAAACTAATCCTAATCAAATTATAAACTAATATTTTAAGTCACTAACCCGTTTACCATAATCATATAGTTATATATTCAATAACTCATAGGTTCTCTCGTAGAACTTAGTAGTAACATAATGAATCCATGAGCGTCATGTAAAAAAAAAAGATATTAATTGTTTGTATTGGCATGTAGTACATGTTGACATGTATTAGAGAAATAAATGTATCTACTATATTATAATTTGTATATTTGATGAAAGTAAGTCTATAATGAGAAGTAGACAGTTATTGTATCAGTTCGTTTCAAATCTAGTTTATGTTTTTAAAGCAATTCACAAACTTGAACATGGATATTACTTTTGAAGGTTCCATATATGGTCAAACCTAAAGAAGAAGTTGTTGGAGTAGAAGTTGGAGATCTAGCTAAATAACTCCTTTGTTGGAATAAAATTTCATTTAAAAGAAAAGGTAAAGAAAATTTAATAAAATCATTAAAACAAATTATCAAAACCATTGAGAAAGAAGAAAGCACATTGAGCACTAAAGAAAGAAGTCAAAATCATTGGATGACATGGTCTTACAAGTTTTTTTTAATTAAATTCTACCTATCACTCATACATTTGTGACTTTGTTTAGAAATGAATTATTAATATGCTAACATAGTTTTAAAATTAATAAGTGTACCTATGTGTATTTTGAACTACTACATCTCGATCTAGTTAGTTTGAGTGCCACATTTTTTTGTAATATTTTCTTACCAGGGCATGCTTCCTTTTTGAATGTCCTTTCCTCGTGGCGAGTTTTAAACTATTAGCTTGTGGTAATCGGAGGTACATGGCATGGGTAGTTCAATAAATAAATTGATAAAGCCATTATTATGTTTAAAGAATCAATAAAAACAACCATACAAGAATAACATGTTTATGAATCTTAAGAATGTAATTTGTCCAAAAAGTGCAATGATAACCATGGAATTCAAAACATTGGGGCAAACTGGTGGTGTCAAATTTTCAATTAAATTTCATTTCTTATTGATGAAAGTAATCCATGAGATTTCTCTCCATATATGCCCTTGATTTAACGATGTTTTAATAATGTCTAAAGAAAAGGTTGAATGAAATGTATGCTTAGTATCACCTTTCAAAGACCTAGTTTCTCCCATTCTCCCATGTAATACTTTCGTTTACAATGAACTATAAACTGAGTAGTAAAGAAAAGCATTGTAGCTAATACATTATACTACAAAACTTGGTCATTTATCAAGGGCATTTAAATTTCTACAAAGCTTAAAGGATGGCAATTTAATGTAGAAGGTGGAAGGATGAGGATGTAATGAAACTTTGAATAAGGATGAAAATAAATAAAGAAAGAAAAATGAAGAAAAGACCAAGAAACATTATTTTTTAGACCAATTGCAAAAGGATTTGGACCAAGCTTCAAAGAGGCTCTTAGGGAAGGCACCCCTAAAAGGATCCAAATGCATATTATGGGACAATATATTAGCATAAATGTTTCAGTATTAGGATCATTTTGTGTCGATACATGATGAATTAGATTTGGAAAGAACCTCATTGGTAGAATAAAAAAATCTAGTTGCAAAGTTGGAGAGTAAGCCTGATATAGCAAATAATACATAATAAAATTCTTGAACAGTAGAACCAAAGCTTAGTTGCAAGCACTAGGATTCATTGACAGAACCAATGTCATAATGGAATCCAATAAGGTGATAACAAAGAGGAACCTAATGAACTGAGCTAGGAAAGGGTAAATAATCTAATGGGAGAGATTACCTTCTTAGTAAAGGCCTTTTTAAAGATGTAGTGGAGAGAGGATTGTCATCCCCATGTGATGGACATGGTGATTTATACATTGAAGAAGTATATAAGGAGTGTTTAACTAACAAAAGGAATAATGACGCCAAATTTGCAGATATGGAGGGATCCTTAAAAGGAACAATTATAGTAGAACTACTATCTTAGTAGTTTGGACTCATTTCCTGTCTGAGGATGACATATAAGAACCTCCCATCTATATTTTATGAACATTACATAGGTTTGGATATGGCAGTGAAATCTATCATCAATCATAAGTACCCCATGGGAAACCATGGAAACTAATTGCTAAATATGCCAAAGTAATCTTGCCAAATCGAGGACAAGCCTCAACCTCACAATAAGGTTAACTTAAGGGTTGAGCCTTTACCATGGTGTAAAGAAGCAATAATATTGAGGCAGATTTAAGATCCGGTAAAAGTTGAAGAAAATTCAAGAAGCGATTTCAAAGAAAGGAACAACCATAAAAGGAGGAGTCGACCCGTTAAGCAAGCATTAGAAAAATCTTGGGAGAGATAATTCTCAAGACTACAGAATCACAGAAATACTCCATGTCTGGGAATATTATGGAGAGATAGAAGACTCCAAGAGATTCAGATTTCCATTTTTGTATTAGCCATTGCAAATTCCACATGTCTCATTTTTCTCAGGACTGGTTTCTTCAAAACAAGTAATAAAAATAACATATTATAGTGAAAATTCCAATACGACTTGTTTTGAAGAAACCAATCCTGAGGAATACCTTCTTTAACCACCTGATAAATCTGAAACAAAAGGGTTTAGTTGGGGAGCACATTGAGAACTTCCAAAGATTGAATATCAAAGTCACAAATATTCCAGAGGAGCATCTGACTGACGTCTTCATAGGAACTTTAAGAGATACCATCCAACATGAGATTCTCCCGTGGGACCCTAAATCCTTGGAGCGTGCATTCATGGTGGCAAGAAAAGTTGAAAACAATATTATGGCAACAAGGAAGTCTACCACATACAACTATAAAGAAGGTGTAATGTCCCCACCCTTGGACCCAATGCAAGGAAGGGAACTTGATGCTATTCTATGGGAGTTTTCATAAAAACTCAGCCAATTCATTAGATTTTAAAGCAAAGAAAATACATATGTGTAGATGTAAATCAATTTAACATGCACGGCGGAATGAAAACCTCATCCACACACATATTACATGAATGTTATTCAATTTAACACAGTCAACAAATTAACACACTTGCAGAAGTAAATACCCAATAAAATACTCATCTTAATGCAATGTTGTCTCGAACAACTAGCTATGTCGCTGCAACGTTCCTCCCAGCCATAGGTCTCTGCTCAGCCTGTATTCTTTCAGCACTCAGAGACCACCCCCGAGCTAGGCATGATATCTACAAGGAAAAGGGAACCCTCAAGCACAACACAGCCCAAAGCAATGGATACCCAACTCAACCCCAACATTCTCTTGCACATCAAACTCAAATATGGGCTTACAAACACACTTTCAACAATGGGACATAGGAGCTAGATGGACATGGGTTTTTCCAAAAACGTAGGCACACCAAAAATGGATTTGTGGGAAGAGGGAATCAATCCCAGGGAAGAAAACCGATTTCTCCCACAGATGCATGAGCATTCAGTGGGCCAAATGACCTCAATAAAACCCCCAAATTGTGTTTCCTTCTTCCCCACTATTATCCATAGCAAAAACGCCCTTCCCAGCTAGGATAATGAAGGAAAACACAGCAAAACCAGTGAGGAAAATGCCCAGGTAGCTCCCAACTCGTGAGAGGGCAAAGTGGGTTGATGGGTAATGGCTTGGGGAGCAATTCATGGCTCTTTTCTTGCCCAAGAAGCCAAACACAAATTTCCATGCAGGGTGGCTTGTCCATACCCGAATTTGGACAGCCATACCTCCCATTCCCCAAGGCATTAACTACCTCAACCAACTCTTGGGAGAAATCAATGATTGGGTGCACAAGTCAACATGGGTAGTTGAGGGTTTGATTGGTTCTCTCATTGACACTTGGCCTGCTTGGCTTGATTGGCTCCAAGGGTTTGAATGTCCTCCTCCCAATTCCTTGTAATATCATGCCCCCATCTCTTGTTGCATTGCATAGCTAGTTGTGGGATTTTATATTAAAATGCATATTTGCAATTCCCATGGTTCACTAGCACATGGGTAGCATAATATCAAATACTTGCCTCTTCTAGATCGAGCATTCACTAGAGGGGCCTTGGCCTTGAACTCCACGCTAGGAATCATACATAATATGCATACATTATTTACATTATAGCCCAAAATATTACAAGGGTCAAAATGGGGGACATTTCAGAAGGAAGTGTGGTCTCGAGTCATCCACAACCTACAAGGTTGACACCACAACACTAGAGGAAAAAAGAGAAAAAAGGGATTTGTTACAGCTGTGATATAACATACAATAAGGGCCACAAGTGGACTGGGAAGAAACTATTTTACATAGATTGTAAAGCAGAGGAAGAAAATGAACAAGAAGCACCAAAAGAACATGAACCATCTCAAGATGAAGAAATAGAGGATACTACTTCCGAAGAGATTAATCCCACCATATCCTATCATGCATTGGTTGGAATTAGCACTCCTCAAACTCTCAATATCGAAGGATATATGAAAAAGAAAAAGGTAACAATGTTGATTGATTATGGGGATACTCATAATTTCATTCACTAGAAATTAACCAAGGTTCTCAATTTCTTTGTATATCTAGCACCCGAGTTTCAAGTAATGATTGCAGATGGAGGAACTCTCAATTGCTTAGGAAAATGCCATAATATCAATCTCACTATGGGGGAATATGTATTAAATAGTCCAGTGATTTCTATTCTGATGGGGGGCGTGGATGTTGTCTTAGGATTTCAATGGTTACAATCATTGGGAACATTGGCTTTTAATTTTCAAAAGATTTTTATGAAATTTTTATGGGAAGAAAATGAATATGAGTTAAATGGTATCATAGGGAAATCAAGTAAGGTGATAAGTTCTAATGGTATGACAAAATTGATAAAAAAGGGACATCAAGGTGTAATTGCACAATTATGCTCATTAGATGTTCAAACATCTAAGCCTCCTATTTCCCCATATCTCCAGAAGGTGATTGATAAGCATTCCAAGGTATTTGAATATATTCCAAAAGGTATTCCACCTGTTCAAGATTTTGATCATGTTATTCACTTAATTCCAGGAAGTGTTCCTCATAACATCAGACCTTACAGATCACCCCTATGGACAAAAGAGTGAAATTGAGCATATGGTTGAATAAATGTTAGAGGATGGCATAATTAGGACTAGCCAAAGTTCTTACTCTACACTAGTGGTAATGGTACACAACCTAGATGGACCATGGCGTATGTGTCCAGATTATAGAGAGCTCAACAAGATCAACATTAAATATAAATTTCCCATTCTTTTCATTAATGAATTGTTAGATGAATTACATGGAGCAGTTTTCTTCACAAAGTTGGATCTCCATTCTGAATATCATCAGAATAGAATAAAGGACGAAAACATTCCAAAAAAAGCATTCAGAACTCATGAAGGTCATTATGAATTTTTGGTCATTCCATTTGGTCTCACGAATGCGCCTTCCACATTTCAAGGTTTGAGGAATTCCATTTTCAAGCCTTTCCTTAGAATTTTTTGCTAGTATTCTTTGATGATATACTAATCTATAGCAAGTCTTGGGAAGAACATGCTCAACATGTTGATAGGGCACTACAACTACTAAAGGAGAAGCAAATATTTGTAAAACCTTCCAAATGTTTCTTTGGGGTAAAGGAGGTAGAATATTTAGGCCATATTGTATCTCAGGAAGGTGTTAAGGTAGACCCCCAAAAAATTAAATCCATGATGGACTAGCCGATTCCAAAAACCCTAAAGAATATTCGAGGATTCTTAGGTCTAACGGGATACTACAACAAATGTGTTCATAACTATGGAAGAGTAGCAACACCTCTAATAGCATTATTGAAGAAATATGCATTTTCTTAAACTCCAGAGGAAACTCAAGATTTTGAACAACTTAAGGAGGCAATGTGCAAAGCTCCTATTTTGGCCACACTAGAATTCACAAAAACATTTATTGTGGAATGTGATGCTTCAGGAAATGGTATTGGTGTTGTTCTATTGCAATAAGGACACCCGCTTTCTTTCACAAGTCACCCAATAAAGGGAAAGCACTTACAGAAGCACATTTATGAGAAGGAATGCTGGAAATTCTACATTCTCTTAAGAAATGGTGTCCTTACCTAATAGGTAGACACTTCAAGGTCAAAACAGATCATGATAGTCTTAAATAATTCTTGGAATAGAGATTATCTTTGGAAGAGCAACAAAAATGGGTAGCCAAGATGTTGGGATATGACTTTGAAATCATCTATTGAAAAGGGAAACATAATGTGGTGGCAAATGCGTTTTCTAGAAAATATGAATATGTTGGGGCATTAATTTGTGCGATTTCCATTCTACAACCCAATTGGGTAGTAGCAGCTAGGGAAGAATGGAAAAATGACCTATCTGTGTGGACGCTCATTCAAAATATACAGGACGATCCTATTGTATCATATACTTTTGTGTGTAAAAATGATTCACTATGGTATAAGGATTGCTTATATTTATGCAAAGAATCCCAACTCAAACAGAAGGTCCTCTCAGAATTACACACCTCTCCTATAGGTGGGCACTTCAGATTCTTCAAAACTTACCACATGGTCAACAAGGATTTTTTTGGGAAGGTCTTAAATCTGATTTCCAAAAGTTTGTGGCCGAATGCCTGGTTTGCCAAAAGAATAAGGTGGAAACGGTTAAGACCCCAAGAATTCTACAACCATTAGACATACCTTTCCTGTGCTAGGAAGAAGTCTCAATGGATTTTATCACAAGTCTACACAAGTTAGAAGGAAATAATGTTATTATGGTGGTTGTTGATATACTAATGAAGTATGCACATTTTTGTACACTCTTTCACCCTTTTTATTGAAGTACAGTAGCCACAACTTTTCTAGAAACAATTCATAATTTACATGGAAATCCAAAGATTATTGTAAGTGATAGAGATACAATTTTCACTGGAAAATTTTGGACCAAATTGTTTTCTTGTTTGGGTACCCAATTGGCTCACAATTCATCTTATCATCCTCAATCTGATGGGAAAACCGAGATAGGGAACAAATGTTTGGAAGACTATATTTGTTGCTTTGCATTTGAAAACAAACACAGTGGATGAAATGGTTATCTTTGGAAGAATGGTGGTACAATACTTCCTTCCATACATCATAAAAAATGTCTCCATTTATGACACTTTGTGGGTCCCAACCTCCATCTATCACATCTCCATTACAGGGAAAATCTAAATTTCAAGCTGTGGAAGATCACATAAAGCACCAACAAGAATTTCTCCATATACTTAAGGACAACCTAGCTATGTCACAAAACATGATGAAACAACAAGCTGATCAACTTCGGAGTGAAAGGAGTTTCAAAGAAGTGGATTGGGTATTTCTGAGGCTACAACCTTACAAGCAGATGCCCCTCAAGCAACTAAATAAGGACAATAAATTAGCACCCAAGTATTATGGTCCTTATAAGGTGTTGCAGAAGATTGGTAGTATGGCTTACAAATTGGAGCTTCCTTCATCTTCAAGAGTGCATTCAGTTTTCCATGTTTCTTGCTTAAAGAAGGTAATAGGAGATAAGATCCCAATCCAAATAATCTTTCCCAAGCTTGATGAAGAAGGAAGAGTCATATTAGAACCTGAAAAAATCACTGAAACAAGGACCAAACAACTACGAAATCGCGCTATTACGGAGTACATCATCAAATGAAAGAACCTGCCAGTGGAAGATTCGACATCTCATCCTTCATACAGAAGCATCCACAACTAATCAAGCATTGCAGACAACACTTGTCTAAAGGGAAGGGCCATGTTAAGCCCTAAATATTGGCACATTAGCCCTTATGTAGTGGCACATTATCCCCTTTATCATGGTGCATTACATATTATTGATGTCGGCTCGAGTCTATTAGTGGGTCTATTAGTTTTTATTGTACCCCTTTGTCTCCTATATATAGGAAGGATACCTTTTCATTTCAGTCATCATTGTATATTGTATTGTCTTATGTACTTAGTACATTGTGTAAGGAGGTTCCTCCATCGAAGAGGATTGTTATTCATCTCAGTTCTTCATTATTAAGATGTTGATTACTTTATTTTGGTCCATTTATGCTATTTTTATGCTATATATGGGACTTGGTTGCATAATAGGAGAGGATTGAACCCTTTCTTTCTCTAGTCAAAATTCTCCTTCTTTTTTCCTCCACGTCTTATGGAATTGGCCTTTTTTTGTGATAACAATAATTTTCCTTTCTAATGGCCTCGTCGAAAGTTTATGGTTCATCAAAATCAATGTTTTCCATGTAATATTGAGGTAGTCTAGTTAGCTAATGTTGGATCTTCACCATTTCATATCCAGTGTACTTGACATATCTTAGCAGTTATAAGAATTTAATCACATATTCATCCATGGTCATTTGTCCCAACTTTATCTCATGGAATTATTTCATTTTTCCATCATAGTAACTATCAAATAGATACTTCTACTAGATTGCTTCTTGAATTCCTTCAAACAATCTCTCTCACTAATTTTCTTAAATTGTCTAAGATGTTCCCAAAAAATTGATGCTATACCATTTAAATTAAATATGGCCACTCTAACCTTCATTTATCCAAGTAATCATGGACTTGAAAGTGATTTCTCGTCATAAAAATACAAGCCTCAGCTTCTTGGCTAAATTTCACTTCACCATCAAATGCAGGGGGGTTTTCTTTTCAAAATTCTGCATGTAGGTTTATTTGAAAGGATCCTTCCTCTTATGGCTATGAAAATAAGATCTTGAATTCCTTAATGAGCCTTTAAACAAATATGACTCACTATCAAAAGATCCTAATGTTATATATGTTCCATATCTAGAGATTCGTCTGGTACTACAAGACTTGTTAATAGAATGACTAATGGGGTTATTCTAATCCTCATATCATTTAAAAAACAAAAAATCATGATGCTATTTCCTTTGTATGTTTGTCAAACTTGGAAGCATGGCTACATTCAACTAGTTTTTCTCTTCTTGGGCCTTAATTAGTATTTCATTATCTATTCTACAACTTTGCAACTCTACCCTCAAGATCCTCTTAGTTTCTATAATATTTGGGGGTGCCTCTTGATTTATACACCCAACGGATTCCATCTATGCATTCCAAACCTACAAATTTTCACCCATGGCATCTATTTCAAATTTAGAAGGGTCTTGTGCATCATCCATGATGATAGTTTTCTTATCCCAACCAAGACCAAGGTTCTTGTAATTTAATTATCTCAAATTATAACCTCTAAATATATTTGATATGGCACTATATATGCAAATGTTCATACAATTAAACTAGTGAGATTCATTTTATCCTCAAATTTTGTAGAGAAATTTTATTTTCATGCATTCTATACTTTGCCCATATCGACATTTTTTTCAAATCAAGGTTACAAGTTATTTTCTTCTCGATTTCTAGAAACTTTAGAATTAATTCTCCACAATATACATTTTTATGTTTATTCCCTTCTAGAAGATATTTTCAATGGCTATGGTCATTCCTAATTATGAGATCATAGCTAAAAGTTACAACTCTCTAAAGTTATAATTTATGTCGAATTTATGCACTTTGTGGATGATGCATTTAGTGTGGGAGACTAGGTTATCCCACCCACATAACAAAAGCAAGTGAGATCTAGAAAAACTTATGTATCAAGCATATATATAATTTATGATCGTGATCATTCAACAACTTCCATCTTAGCAAGTTGATGTTCAATATATTTTCAAAAATTTGGAATTTGCATTTTCCATAATTTTTTAATTGAATCTACCACCATACCTCACTAATACTCTTGTAGGTAACATCATTGAAGATGTACACTAAACATTTAATCTTCATTGGAGTTCATATGATGATGTTATGGCTAAAATAAGAAATTGGCTCTAATTTTTTTAAACTAAATTTTGTTGATCAAGGCTCTTAACAACCTTGATATTTTGATATCTCCTATAGTCATCCAAGGTTTTAAAAACTTAAAAAATTTCAACCTTCTCACAAGCCTCAAATATTTTTGAAGCTTTGATCTTTCCTTAAGAACCAAAGCCATCAAAACCTTTTCAAATATAGATCTTTTCAACTTTCCCACAATCGGCAAAGATTTTCCAAACATTGATTTTTTAGACTTGTTCATAGCACGCAGAGCTTTCCAATTGTCATATTTTTAGACTTATCTATGTCCAATAGAGACTTCATATACATTAATTTTTCAAACTTGTCTGTAGTTCATGGAGCTTTTAAAAACATCAATTTTTCGAACTTATATGCATCCTGTAGGGCTTTCACAAACTTGAATTTTTCAAATTTCTCCATGGCCAACATAACTCTCATAAACATAATTTTTCAAAACTGTTTACAATTCCAAAATATTTCACAAACATTAATTTTTCAAACTTCTCTTTGGCTAATGGAGCCTTCAGAAGCATCATTTTTTTTAACTTATCCACAACCAATGGAGCTTTTTAAAGTTTGATATTTTCCACTTGTTTGTAGCCATCAAATATTTTCAAAAGTTAGATTTGTTTACATCTATATGACCATCTATACCTTTACATTGATCTTTCAAATCATGCCACAACTATTGTAAACCATTTGAACTTTGATTTTTCTACCAGAACGACAACTAAAAAGGGTTTTGTAGAAATCAATTTTGTTATCAAAACCAAAACTAAATTCTAATGATAATTTAAATTCAACCATAATAAAAATTATATCATAATCGAATTCCTTCCATAATCAAAATTTTGTCCTAAACATATTGGGGATTTTATCAAATGCCTCATATGAAAACTAGAATCTTCATTTGAGCATTCATATTTATTTCCCAATATAGACTATTGTTGTAACCATCAAGTTTCTCCAATTTCGCTTCCTAAAATTGAAATTTTAACCTCATAACATGCTATAATATCATTCCACAATTCATCCACTATGATTTAAATTCTTGTACATCATTAGTAAGCTACAATAAATTTTCCTTAATCCAAGGGATTCAATCTTTGATTTCTCATAATCATACCATATCCTTGCCCATAAAAACTTTAGTGTTAAAACACAACACATCACATTCAAATTTCTCACGGACTACCAAAGAACATAGCATGAGAAACATGAAGAGTGAGTGAGTGAGAGTGTTAGCTAGAACAAATGTCTAGGTCAATGTAAGGAGAGGATTTCTTGATGTGATGGTTGAAATTACTTTTAACTTTAGAAATGTAGTACTCTTGCAATTTCCATAATGTTGTTACTAAGTCCCATGCTCCCTTAACTACATGAGAGGAATTTTCAACTTCTTGCCGCCTAGATCCACACGCGAACGCGAGAAACATCTCAATTGACTAAGAGTGGCCTTGTGGGAAAGTGAACAAGTTGGGTGAAACTATAACTACAACACTCATATCCTTTTGTTTAGGACAACTCCTAAACAAAATCCAAGGGAGGTAGACCCTAAAAAGTCTAAGGATGGTCGCTTTGGAAAAACAAACTTAGGAGTTAATAAAAGAAACTAGGAAATTAATCTAGCAGTATATCTAACAAGTAAATAAAAGGATCAATCACTAAATCAAGTAAACCGCTTCAACATGTATATAATAGAGATTAGTGCTTTAACCATTAGGAAATAAAGGATACGATTGCAGAACTTGAAATACTTGCAAGCTAAAATATGAGATTAATTTACTAGTAGAAAGGGAAATTTATCTAATTACTAGAAAGAGGAAGCAAAGTCAAATGGTGAAATTGTTGGAGCGAGAATTGACTTTCTTGTTAAATGGAGGATCATTAAATTGTGAACCTTCTTGATGCAGGGACTGACTATTTGTTACTTGTGGATTATTAAGGAGAAAGGGGAGTTTATGATATACACAAGGTATGTGGAAATAAGTTTGGATGTCAAGTGTGGTACTACATGAAGATGGGAATAGATCAGAGTCAACGGGGATGTCCAACATATTACACCAAATGAGGATGTATCCTGACGAGTCCTACAACAGTCACTACCTAGTATGGTCCCTTAACCGTAAAATTCTCCCATGAAGTAACAATTTTGTGGATCTTTATAGATGCAAGAATATGTCTATAGGGGAGATTAATTTTAAGTTAAGTTAAATGTGAAGTGTTTTAGAATGTTAGATGGAATAAATAATATAATTACAACATACATGAATAAATGAGCATAATATACTAGCATGTGGTAATATCTATGTAGAAATGGGAAAAAAAAGAATACTAAAAAATATAAGGTTCATTTTAGTGCACCAAAGGAAATGTGGTTTAATCTAAGTTAGGAATTAGTATATGAAGTTAGATGCAAAAATTGATAGACGGAAAAATGTGACTCGCGGGGTAGGTGGTGTGACACCATAACCCTACTAGACTAGTTACAAACTCAAAGTAGAGCTTCTGAGAAGTGCTTACTATTGGTCCTTATGACCAATAGTCAATCTTACACATTTGTTGAAGAAGCGGAGCAAAAAATGAAAACAATATTACTTTTTTACCGACTTGAGTCGACCACATCAAGGAGGAAATCAAGGCTTCCTCTTTGGACTATATGTTTGCTTTCCTAAATATGAAAGTAAAAGTTATGAAACAACAAAAAACATGATCCATAATGGATCCATTTTATCTCTCCCGGATGGGGGCTTAACCTGCCAACAAGTGTTAGACTAGAAAAACATTGAAGAAGGGGGTTAGAATCACAAATCTAGATGGATGTAAGTGTCTATATCATGATATTTTCTTGCTATACAAAGAGTGGTCGATGAGATAAAGTATGATAAAGATAGAAATTAGAACCTTTTTACACTAATTTACAACATGCAACCATACACACTAACATTCAAGGCATATAATTGTACTTTGAATGAAGATCTATGCATACATGTGCATTAATAGTTACATGCATGTATCTTTTGATAACATGCACTAACATGAAAATGATTTTTCTAAATCTACTTAAGATATTCAATTTTAATGATGTCTTTATGTGCATGCAAGTACAATATCTAAAAAATCAAAATGAATTTGCAATCTAGATATCAAATAAAAGCTTGCATGTAACTATATGTAATTGAAAAAGGGAGAGTTTTACTTGAGCATGGTAGAGTGAAGAGAAGGGATGTCCTTTAGGTAGGAAATGAAGTTCCAAAGTGATGCACCAATGGACTAGTCTAATTGAGCCACAAAGTTTGAGAGGGTTGCACAAGTCTAACCACTCACTTCTCAATGGATGAGAACCTGCAATGTTCGAATAAAAATCCAAATGGGAGATTAGATCTCCCTTCCTACTCCTTCAAGTATAATCTTGCAAGGCAAGGTTAGATAAATCACTAATGCAACTGAAATAATGCTTAAAACTAACTTTTATTAGGCATTCTATAGAAAACCTCAATAGAAAACTATCTAAAATGATGAACCCTATTGAGTGATAACACCCTTTCCAAGGCCCAATAAAAAGTAAGGAAGCAAAGCAATTAAACCAACTAGGTTACCTCACATATGTTATCTTGAGACCATAACATCCACACATGAAAGAAAACCATAGATCTGACCTCCAAATCCTTCTTTATTAACAATTCCAAGAGAAAATGTACAAAGAGCATGTGAAAAGTTTCACCTCATGACCAACACAAATGAGAGAGGAGGAGCCTTTCTTAAATAGGAAAAGGAGAGGATGCACCACCCTTTGGTAGATCATGAATGCAACATGGGAATGTGACACATTTAGGGGTTCACCAAAACCCTAATGCACCTCCTCTAATAGAACTCAAACCAATACTAGAGTGAACTAGGATCGAGGAGGCCAACATGTGCCACATATAGGAGGAGATCCATGCAAATCAAGAGACATGTGCCACATCTCATGCACTTTGGAGTTAACTAAGAAGGAGGGGTGCCACCTTTGGGAGGAGAAGCATGCCATGCAAGGATCATGCAAACACATGAATGAGTGAGGAGAGGGTTACACACCACAGACCTAGATGAGGGAAAACACCTACATGTACCCTTTTTGAGGGGGGGCCTGCCTAGAATATTTCCTTTTTAATATTTGACCCCCTTAACTCCTTTGTACATCGGTTTTTGTCATTTTTACCCCCACAAGGGACCTATAGGTCATGCATGTTGCTATGGACATGGTGACTGACTCAAATTTTGACATTAGACCCTCAGGAATTAGATGTTAGCCTGAGGCACCTACATTATAACATACTTTGGATTTGGAGGTGTGAGTGAAAAAACTAGGATAATCTCTAATCACCAGGTTCTAAGTTCATCTAGGTGAAGAAAACACTCCAAATTATCCATAATATAGATGACTCACTCGAGATATACCTTTTACACATGTAATGGATGTCAACATTTTGCAAACATCTTGCTTTGACCATGACAAAGGAAGAGAAAAGTACAATTGGCCAGAAGACTACTTGATTTGGATGGGGGACTGAAAGGTCCTTAGATGGTTGATATCTTATGTCTATTGATCATCCTATGCAAACTGGGTGCTAACACAACCAGCCTCTCACATGCATTCAATGATTGGTTATAATAAGTGAAAGAAGGTGGATGGATTCATTTAAGGAACATGTGGAAAAATAGATGAGTTCCAAGGCTGACACTTGGAAATGAAGGACTTACTCTCCTGTTGATGTATATGTAACTTCAGAATGTATTTCATATATATATTTATTATACCCTTATAAGAGATGTGTTATTCCTCTATAAGGAAGTGTCGTCATTTGTATTGACAAGTGTCGCAAGTATATCAACTTGCCGATGGGTTATTAGACTACCTGATGTGGGTGTCGGCCCTATATATATGTAACTGGGGTTATTAGGCTGAGTTAGACAAGTTTGCCCCATAAGTAATTAGACAGGTCAGGACAAGTATAAATAGAGAGTTGGGATTCTCTATTTTGATCATATCGGAACTCACTCTTCTCTCACTCAGAAAGTGGCGCACATTGGAGGAGGAGGATCAGCTGCCTACATTGGAGGAGGAGGATCAGCTCCTAGTAGGAGACTATCTATTGTATTTTGGTTGTACTTTGGTTGAGCCATTGCTCTATCTATCTCTGAGGAGCATGTGGGGTTTTTCACCTTAGGGTTTTCCCCACAGAAAAATCTATGTGTCCATTGTCTCATGCTTTTGATTCTTATGATGCTTGGCATGCTTGATATGATTGTTATGCATTGATATACTGTACATGTTATTCTCTCAGTAAAGATCCTATATCATATTGAATTAATGCTAAAAATCTAACATGGTATCAGAGCTAACCTGAGAAGAAGACACTGTGCAGTTGCGAAAGCTAGGGATTCTTGTTTTTGGGTTTCTCTCCATAGATTTTTGGAAAATTAATATGATGAACTGACTCTCCTCATCAAGGTGAATCTATCTGTCCAATCAGAATTCAATTCTGAGCACTTTCAGTTTTGGCCCTAAAAATTAGGAATTCCTCAAAAATAGGAATTTCTGAAATCTGAAGACACAGCTGGAAGCTCCTTGGAAAATCAAATGTTTGGAGCTTTGGTTAAAGATTTTTGGTTGTGTAGATCTCCGGGAAACTCAAACCCTAATCCGACACCAAATCAAGTTTTCAGCAATCAAGTGGTAAGACCTAAATCTTTTCTATTTCCATTTGAAGTACTCTTTAAGATGTCTCACCACACCAAGCTTGAGGATAAGCTTGAAGGAGTTGATAAATTCCGAGCATGGAAGTACAGTATTGGGTTAATCCTTGAAGAGAATGAATTGGATACTTATATAAGTGAAGAGGTCCCTGTCCCAGAGGGAGAAGAGGCTAAGGCTCTTCACAAGAGGAATTTGGTTAAGGAAAAGAGGATCATTGCTGATTCTATCAAAGATAATCTCATCCCCCATGTGTCATCCCTAAAGACACCAAAGGAGATGTTTGATTCCTTGACCAAACTATTTGAAGGAAAGAATATAAATCGGAAGATGACCCTGAGGAATCAATTGAAGAATATCAAGATCCAGAATGTAGAGACTATGCAATCATATTTCTCAAGGGTTTCCCAGATAAAAGAACAACTTGAAGTTGTGGGTGAAGTGGTAGAAAATGAAGAAGTGGTGATGACCACTTTTAATGGCCTCCCTAGGTCATGGGATTCCTTCATCCAAGGAATTTGTGCTAGAAAGAAACTTATCTCTTTTGCTAGACTGTGGGAAGAATGCTCACAGGAAGAAGCTCGAATTGTAGCCAAAGAAGAGAAGATGGGGAGTGAGGACCAACCACTCACAGCTCACTCCAAAAGGCATGGTGACAAGAAAGCTCACCATCATGGTAAGAAAGGAAAATATCAAAATCAAAGAGGTAGTCCCAGAAATTGAAGGGACATGTCCCATGTCCGTTGCTATACATGTGATGATAAGGGACACTATGCCATAGATTGCCCTAAAAATAAGAAAGAGGGTACTCAAAAGAAGAAGAACTTCAAAAGAAGACATCATGCTCATGCTACAAAGGATGATGAACCTCCCAAGAAGAGGGATAGAGAAGATAGTGAAGATTCTTCAAGTGCTGAAGAATATGTTTTGATTTCTGCTCTCATCGGAACCATTACTCATGGAAGTAATGTTTGGCTGATAGATAGTGGGGCTTCCAAACATATGACAGGATTTAAAGAATTCTTTGTGAATCTATCTAAACATGATTCACCCCACAAGGTGAAGCTTGGAGATGACTACCAGTATCCCATAAAAGGGAGTGGTGAAGCCTCCTATAAACTAGACTCTGGAAAGTCTATGAAGATGAAGGATGTACTCTTTGTTCCAGGACTCAAGAAGAATCTACTCTCAATCTCTGCATTGGTTGCAAAAGGCATGAGGGTTTCATTTATAGATGGCCAAGTCCTAATGTGGCCTAAGGGTAAGACTATAGATGATGCGATTGTGATTGGAGAGCAAGAGGGAGGATTATACAAATTGAAGGGCCATCCAGAACAAGCCATGGTCCATGATTCAGTAGAGCCAAGTGAACTTTGGCACAGAAGGATTGCACACATGCATTACAGAGCATTACCAATTGCAAGCAAAGCGGTAGAAGGTCTCCCTGAAATCCGTACAAAGCATGAAGGCATTTGTAAAGGTTGTGCAAAGGGAAAGAATACAAAGAAGACATTTACAAGCAGTGAAAGCAAGGCAAAAGGAATCTTGGAGATTATCCACTATGATGTATGTGGTCCCATGTCATCCAGTTCTCTGAGTGGGTATGTATACTATGTCTCCTTTATTGATGATTTGTCTAGGAAGACTTGGATCTACTTCTTGAAGAATAAAGATGAAGAGTTTAACAATTTTAAGGAATTCAAAGCCTTGATAGAAAACCAAATTGACTTGAAGATCAAGATCTTCAAATCTGACAATGGCGAAGAATTTACTTCAGGAGACTTCAAGAAGTTATGCAGTGATTCAGGGATTAAGAGGGAGTTGACTACTCCTTACAATCCACAACAGAATGGGGTTGCCGAAAGGAAGAATAGAACAATCATGGAAGCAGCAAGGGCAATGCTTCATGACCAAGACTTACCTATGCACTTATGGGCTGAAGCAACAAGGACAATTGTATATATACAGAACAGAACACCCCATAAGATACCTGACAACAAAACACCAGAAGAAGTGTTTACTGGTAAGAAACCAGAAGTGAGCCATCTCAAAATATTTGGCTGTCCAGTATACACTCACATCCCAAAAGAGAAAAGGTCAAAGTTGGATCCTTCAGGAAAGAAGGGTATATTCGTGGGTTATAGTGAAAGCTCGAAAGCTTATAGAATCTACTTCCTTGGATTCAAGAAGATTGACATCAGCAGAGATGTAACATTTGATGAAAGTTCAGCTTATCACAAATCAAGAAAGACACCTGTTGAAGACAATGAAGAACCCAGAATATCCAGAACACAAGACACCACAATGAATGAAGCAGTTCCTGAAGAAGATCGAGAGATGGAAGATCCACAAGAACCTGTGGATCCACCTCGAGAGAAGAATCCTCACAAGAGGAAACCTACATGGGCTAGAGAGCTCATCCAAGATGTAGAGAGATTTGGCATTCCAGAAGAAGAACACAGAGAAAGGAAAAGGACAAGGTCACATACTAGTTATGTTGCTTTACTCTGTGACATCATGGATAAAGAACCTTCCAGTTATGAAGAAGTTGTAGAAAAGAAAGAATGGAAGGATGCTATGATCAAAGAATACCAATCTATTATGAAGAATGATGTTTGGGATGTGGTCCCAAGACCTGATGGGAAGTCTATGGTAACTTCCAAGTGGATCTATAAGGTCAAACATGCTGCAGATGGTAGCATCGAAAAATACAAAGCTAGGTTTGTAGCTCGTGGATTCTCCCAGAAAGAAGGAATTGATTATGAAGAGACTTTTTCTCCTATGGCCAAATACAATTCCATCAGATCAGTACTTGCTTTGGCTGCAGTGATGAAATGGAAGGTACACCAGATGGATGTCAAGACTGCTTTCTTGAATGGTGTATTTGAAGAGGAAGTGTATGTGGAGCAGCCACTCGGGTTTGAGACACATGATAGAGGAACACATGTGTGCAAACTGAAGAAAGCCCTGTATGGTTTGAAACAGGCACCCAGGACCTGGTATGGTAGGATAGATGGCTTCCTATCTAGTTTGGGCTTTACCAAGAGTAAAGCGGATTCCAACCTTTACTACAAGGTTGAGGAGCGTAATCCAGTGATTCTACTATTGTATGTGGATGACCTGTTTCTGACAGGTGAGGATAGACTGATTGCCGACACGAAGAGGAATCTAGCTACCGAGTTTGAGATGAAGGACTTGGGTATGATGCACTACTTTCTTGGTATGGAGGTGTGGCATAGTGCAATTGGGATCTTCCTTGGACAAGGGAAGTATGCACTAAAGATCCTAAAGAGCTTTGGGATGATGGACTGCAAGGCCATGGCCACACCTATGGCATCGAACCTGAAGCTTCTGTGTGATGCTTCTTCTGATCCAGTTGATGCTACGATGTATCGTCAGATGATTGGGTCCTTGATGTACCTGACGAATAAAAGACCAAAAATTTGCTTTGCGGTGAACACCTTGATCCAGTATCTGACAAATCTGAGACATGTTCACCTGATAGCTGCAAAGCATGTTCTGAGGTACCCGAAGGGTACAGTGGATTATGGGCTCAAGTATGAGGGGAATCAAAAGTTTAAACTAAAGGGTTATGTTGATTCGGATTGGGTAGGCGGTTCCATTGATCGGAAGATCACTTCGGGGTGCTGCTTCAGTCTGGGATCAGGTGTGATCTCTTGGTTTAGCAGGAAGTAGTCCTGTGTGGCACTGAGTATAGCTGAAGTAGAGTATGTCGCAGCTTGTTCAGCTAGTTGTGAGGCAGTATGGCTTAGGAAGCTACTGTCTGATTTATTTGATCTCCCGTTGGATGCTACTGGTATCTTCTGTGATAACCAGAGTTGTGTGAAGTTATTAGAGAACCCAGTGTTCCATTACAATTTGAAGCACATTGAGATCAAGTTTCACTATATCAGGGATATAGTGCAGAGAGGAGATGTGAAGCTCCTGTATGTTGCGACAGACGAGAAGATAGCCGATGTGTTGACCAAGCCGCTTGCCAGAGTGAAGTTTGAATACTTTAGAGGGAGACTTGGTGTACTTCAGATCGAGATGCCTTCCAGAGGGAAGTGATGAAGTCCGGAGAAACAGATGCACACTAGGCCATTCTTGCATGGTGGTAGGTTGGTCCTCCCATGGTAGGATGTAAGGGCCGGGCCATTCTTGCGTGGTGGTAGGTTGGTCCTCCCATGGCAAGATGTAAGGGTTGAGCCATTCTTACATGGTGGTAGGTTGGTCCTCCCATGGTAAGATGTAAGGGATGGGCCATTTGTTAACACCCAAAAAGTAATCACTACCTCATCTACCCCATTACATGACTCATTTGTCCATATTTCCTACCATATTTACATCCAGAACCTTAAATCCCATTCAAAAGCCTCCAAAAGGCCACAAAACCATTAAAAAAGCCTCCAAAAGGCCAAAAAACTCCTTTTTCCCCCAAAATAATCCAAGATTCCTCCAAAATAGCAAAAACCCTCTAAAAAGGGAATAAAAAATATAAAAAAGGAATAAAAAATATAAAAAGGAAGAGAAAAAAGAGGGAAAAAGGAGGAAAAAACCCTATACAGCTGACCTACACCATATGGTTCCCAAAACCATGGGCCAGCACTCCACCACTAAAAACCTATAAATAGGTGATGGAGGCCCCTCATTTCATATCCACAGTCAAATACACCCTTACTCTGCCAAAATCACTCTTGAAACCTTAGCTCACCCTTGAGTGCCCCTTTTGGCCCATTTCCAACCCTTTGGAGAAAGAGAAGGAGAAAAGCTGGAAGCTTGGAAGCAACCCTCCTGGACTGCTGCAAGAGCTCCACCAACCTTCACATTGGAGATATAATTAATACAAAAACCCCTTTTTATTATCTTGTCTTGTCTATTTTATGCACATGTTTAGAATAATTTCCATTTTACTGTATTGTATTCCATTTAATGTTTTTATGAACTGCTACTAAGGAGTCCATTCTCCTTAGTAGGTGCTCATTTGTAAAAGCTAGGGTGAAAACCCTAGCTATAGTTTTGGCGACTCTCCTAGTGTTCCTTTGAATTTTTGGTTATAGTTTTAAAGTTTTAGACGTTTTTAAGTTTCTGCAATATTTTCCTATTTTTTCCTTTCGGCTATCCCTTTTGGCTGCCATAAACCGCGTCTTTTACCCCTCTGCAGTTGCGTTCCGACTGCGTCTTTCAGGCATTTACCTATGATCCGACCGCGGCTCTCAGACTGTTTCTGGTGACCTACTGGCGGATTCAAGTCTGTTACATGTGATCCGACCGCGGCTATTAGCTTGTTTGGAGCGATCCGAATGCGGCTGTTAACCATTTTTCGGCGTCCTGCCTACGGCTTTCAGCCATTTTTCTGCAACCCGTCGGTGTCTTTCGGCCTTTTTCCCATGTCCCGCCTTCGGCTTTCAGCCATTTTTCTACAACCCGCTGGCGCCTTTTGGCCTTTTTCCCGCGTCCTACCTACGACTTTCAGCCATTTTTTAGCAACCCACCGGTGCCTTTCGGCCTTTTTCCCGCGTCTCGCTTGCGGCTTTCAACCATTTTCCCGCAACCCACCTACGTCTTTCGGCCTTTTTCCTACGTCCCGCCTGCGGATTTCAACCATACCCTCCGGTGCCTTTCGGCCTTTTTCCCACGTCCCACTTGCCGCTTTCAGCCATCTTCCTGCAACCCTCCTGCATCTTTTGGCCTTTTTCCCGCGTCCTACCTGCGGCTTTCAGCGATTTTCCTGCAACCTGCCTGCAGCTTTTGACCTGTTTCCCGCGGTCCAACTGCATCTTTCGACCAAAATCCCGCAACCTGTTCGCAACTGATGACCTATTTCCCGCGGTCTGTTTTCTGCACTTTTTTCCCTGTTTTGAACCTAACACTTTGCTGCAAAATTTTCTGCACTTGCACAGCCATCTGTCCTACCTGCAACCATCCTTCCCTACAGCCTTTTCTATAGTTTTATTTCTGTTCCATTTACGGATTTTTTTTTAAATTTTAGCATTTTAATTGAAAAAGAGAAAATTTTGCATTTCAAAGTTTAAATTTTGTATTGTTATTTTTAGTTAGAAAGTTACCCACCCCGTGGCACTTTTACTTGGGTTCATCATCTCACACGCACACACTCTATCACCTAATTCAAGTGAGCCCTAAAATACTACTTAACACAACTAACATTCTAATTCCACTTGGGGAACACATAATAATTTTTGTAGTTAGGTAGGATCGGGGGGATATGCATCCAAATAACACCCCTTGGTTGCTTACACTTGAGACATAGCTGTTGTCCATTGGGGAACCAAAATCCCCTAGTATTTTTTGGCACGGTCACAACCAGTTTATCAGAGGACTTCTCCCCTAGGGGGGTTGAAGTCACCAGACTGGTTCCGGAGGCTTGAGTGGAATACCGCACTCCATTCAGTAACCGAAGGATACCTTTTGCAGTTCTCAGGGTATCACCCATATGGGGATACCGCGGTGATAGAACCAAACGACAGATTCACCTTTTCTGGACATGTCATGAACGGGGTATCTTAGTTTCCTTTCTTCTAGGATTGACTACTCAGTGTCTCTCCCGGTAGGGGGATATCTTTAGCCACTTGGCTCTACTATCCATATTGTCTGACTTGGATTTCATCACCTTGCAAAGGATATGTCTAGTTGAGTCAAAATACTATTTAGCTAGGTGTTTGCATGTTCCCTTACCTCCTTTTGGTCTAGCGAGTCCACTATTTTTATTTTTTAGGAAACCTGCTGCTTGTTGGTATTTTGACCATTTTTGTTGATACTCCACTTATTGTAGCACAGCCGTTACAGTAAGTGTTTTGAGTTGGTTGTTGGCTTGAGTGCCATATTTTTTGAGCTCTCCTTCTGCACATTCAGTTGCATTAGGGTTTTTGAGCTGTTTTTCACTCAACACAACCCCCAAATATTTGACACCATCTATCACCATTGAGTCCCCGAGACATTCTCGTCACCTCTAGGGCGAGCCCCCACAGCACGGTTCACTTGATACCACTCATCATAGACCTCGAGCCTTGTCACTTGACTCCACTCGTCAACGACATAGAACTCCGTCACCCGATCTAAACACCCCCTATTTTACCTCTGATTCTGAGGCAGATTCCGAGAACCCCATTTACACTGCACCAACCAGCCCCATGGCTGGCGTGACTTCCACCCCTTTCTTTGTAGAGACCATTGGTGGAACATCCACCACCACACCAGCTACCACACCTGCTTTAGGTATGCCCTCGATGGGGCCCACATCTACCATTCCGATCACTGTACCCATTCCAGTAGCTGGCATACCTATCACCACTCCATCAGTAACTCACACTACTCTTCGCGGTGCAGGACCGTCCCATACCACTTTCGTCCCCTCACTTGGGGGCAACATCCCAAACCCTACCCCTACGCTTGGGGGCATTGGCCCCAACATGGTCCAACCCACTAGTATGTCACATCCTTCTACTAGTTTGCCATTCATGGCTAGCCTCAACCTTCCTGACCTAGCTAGAGTGACTAACGATCCCATTAGACACGACCCTGCATGGGCTCACATGCCCACCAAGCTCCCCTCTGACATCCCTAAGTTTGAGGGAAAGGCAGGTGAGGACCCCCAGAACCATGTTATGTCCTTCCATCTATGGTGTTCCTCCAACTCCATAGTGGATGACTCTATCCGCCTCCGTCTGTTACAGCGCACCCTCACTGGCTCTGCAGCTAAGTGGTACATCGAGCAGCCCCATGGGACCCATGCCACCTTTACCTCCCTTGCCTCGACTTTCCTACAGTTCTTTCAGTTACCTGTCTGCTATGACGCGGGAGTTTAGATCCTATTATCTTGCAGACAGAACACGGCTACCCACATCACTGACCACATTCATGAGTGGTGTCGACGCCGCAGCCTTTGCAAAATCAAGTTAGATGACCATATCTTCTTAGATTGGTTTCTAAAATCCCTCCTTCCTATCATTGCCAAGGATGTGGCATCCGAACAACCCCAGTCCGAAGAAGAGGCCATCCTCAAAGCCCAGCAATTTGACCTCATTTATGCCTAGTCGAGTTATCTATACACCATCATACCTGACGCCCCTCGTGGTGATTCCTCCCAACATGATGCACCGAGGGCATCCCATGCCGCAGACGGCATCATTGGCCATGTTGCCTCGCATCCCCAACCCTTTTCCATAGCACGTCCTAGCCATGGCCCCGACCTTTCGCGGGCTACATCTCAATCCGGAGCAACCAATTCGTATGCTCCCATGACACATCATCACCATTCCCACGGACCCTCCTATCCACCTCAGTGCTTTGGTCATACATCCCCCACTTATGCCCCTCGGTCACACCTCAGCCATATTACCACCCATAGGTTGCACCAGCTCCTGTGTCCTCTCAAGCCCAACCTGCTTATTACCCACCACAGGAAGCCCCTGCAGTAAACCCACAACCCGTTCCGCAGACGTATCAGTAACCCCCACAAGGTTCAGCACCTGCGCAGCCTCCCCCTACTTATTATCCACCGCATCCTGCTCCCGCACCTTTACAACCCCAGAACCCACTTGCTGACCAAGGGCAAGTATATGCCCAACAGAATCCACAGCAGAACCAAAACAACCAGTGCCAACAGGGCCAGCAAAACCGTGGCAAAGGTTGTAACCGTGGGAACAACCCCCCTCCAGACCAAGGCGGTCAACCTCCCAATCCCCCAAACAACAATAACGTGGCACCTGCCAACCAGAACCCTGATCGGCCGCCCAAGCAGGCCAAAAATCCTAATTTGCGAACAAACCACCCTTTTTCTATTTGCGGGGTCTATGGCCACTACACACATGCTTGCCCACATTTGGAGTGAGCTCGACAACTTTGGACTGATGATTCCCATCGCCACGGGGACGCGGCTCCTCAGGCTCCACCCAACCCTCCACCCCCTCAGCAGCAAGCTTTGGTGCTGCAAAACCCCTTACCAACCCAAGGCGTAGTGAACACTCAGCCATTGGCTCCCCCTCAAGGCAACGCGCCCCCACAACAATAGATCACTTATGCCGCTCCTGATCAACCCATGTTAGACTCAGGTACCCACCACTTGTTAATGATGTCGTCCACTGATGTCAACCTCCAAACCCGCCGGAACCAATATGGCTCCACCCTTGAAGCCTCTCCAGCCGACAAAAACACTAACGCTCATCCCATTGATCAGGCGTTACGTATACCCTCGGCTCCCCTCGATGGCGCCTCCAAAGCACCTCACTTCCCACTTCGTCGCATCAACAATAACCCCAATGATCGTGCTGCGTCAAATTACAACATTGTAGATGACTTAGCCCAATCTCCCGCAGCCATGTCTGGGTTAGAAGTCTTAAAAAATTGTCCTTCACAGTGTAAGACTTTTCTCTCTGCCATTGGTGCTATTGACCCAAATGATTCACAATTGATGGCCTTTGATTTGGACCAGTCCGAACCACACCTGCCTTCCACTTTAGCGTTCCAAGTTTCTGTTTCCGTTCGGAATCTTGTCATCCATCGGTGCATTATCGATGAAGGTGCCTCTACATGTGTTATGTCCACATTCATTTGGCAGAAGTTGGGATCTCCTACTCTCTAGCATTCCATCACTGCGTTGCGAGCCTACGACGGCCGTTCGGCCCAACCCCAAGGTCTCTTAGCTAATGTCCTCGTCCAGTTGGCTAGAAAAACCGTGCTCATTGACATAGAGATCATCAATGCCCAACTTGATTATAACCTCTTACTTGGCCGCAGCTACATGTATGCCATGTGGGCGGTTGCCTCATCCATTTTTCGTACCATGATGTTCCCCCATGACAGACGCGTGGTCAAGGTCGACCAACTGACCTATTATGATCCCAATGCCCCCGCTGCACCTGAAAATGTTCTCCCCATGGTTGAACAACCGGTTTGTGGTGCAACTACCTTGTTTGTTTCCTCCGTGGGACCCAAACTTTACTCAGATATGCCAATGACCTCAACATTCCAATCCATTCCACCCCCGTCACCCGCTACCGAAGTATCTGACCTATGTACCCTTTCCCACAATACACAAACACCCAACAATCAACCGCCCTTGTTATGCAAACCACCATTGGTACCTAGTCACATTGGTGTTACACCCATCCACACAATCCACTTCCTATTCCCTACCTCGGGCGTAGTAAGTGCCCCGGTTATGGCTACTCTTAGCCTCCCCAGGTCAACCTTGGGATTACCCATGTGGTATATTTTGCCTCCCGTTCCCCCGCTGACACCAAATGTCATCCTACAACCGGTGCAACCCATTGCCACTACTAGTCAACCACCTCCCGGTGTCACTACCCCTTCGTCATCTACGAATCCCCCTCCTCTTATCAAGCCCACTGGGGGCAGAGGCCCACAACCATACACTGCGGCACCCCCTCCCAAGGCAGTTAAAACCTCCCCCCCCCCTCCCCCCCATGTTTCGTGCTCCTCCTAAATGCTCGTTGTGTGATGAGTTAGGCCATCCAACTCATCAATGTCCACAATTACCTGCATTACAGGAACACATGCAAATGCTTGACGACGACCCCAACATCCCAGTTGTCGAATTTGATCCAACCCCTAAGCCTCGTGATAAATCACTGCGTACTAACCACCCTTGTGCAATATGCGGTATTTACGGCCATTACTCTCATCACTGTCCTGATCTCCCAGATTACCGAGCAGCTCTCTACGAGATGAATAATTTGGACCTTGAGACGGCACCCCCCACAATTGAGGAGATCCACCCCCCGATATCATCCTCTGCCGATGAGATTAACACCATTTATATGATCTCTTCGACTACCAATCCCTCATCAACCGATTTGACAACTCAAAGTTTCCGCAATGATGAGGAGATTCTAGAGGCTCTCACTACCCCGAATTATCCCTGAGACGACATGCACCATCGTTCCTATTTCCTCCTAGAAGACTCCTCCTCTACCACAGTTACCCAATTTTTGGTTGAGTCCAAAGATTTCCTTCCCACCAAAGTCAACTGGTTTAAGGATCCTATTCCCGCTCCTGATTCTTTTGAGGAAGGTAACATGGCCAACATCTCACCCATCATCCACATAGATATCTCTGACCCGCCTGGTGGTCTTGAAATCATCACATTAGGAGCCTCCTGCAGTGAGTATGAGATTGGAGAGTACAAAAAACTTTTCCAAGAGTTCTGTGATGTCTTTGCCTAGTCTTATACCGAAATGCCTGGTCTCGACCCCGCTATTATAGAGAACCACATTGACACATGGCCAGATGTACCCCCTGTTCGCTAGAAACAGCGCCCCATTCATCCCTCAAAGCTCCTCGCGGTTAAAGCAGAGATTGAGAAACTTCGCAAAGCAAGATTCATTTATCCTATTGCGTATACCACTTGGGTTTCAAACCCCATTCCTGTTAACAAAAAACAAGGCACCATCAGAGTATGCACTGACTTCCACGATTTAAACCGAGCCTGTCCCAAAGACAACTTTCCCACGCGATTTATAGACCAACTCATCGATGTGTGTGCGGGGCATGAAGTCCTATCTTTCATGGATGGTTTTTTCGGATACAACCAGATTTAGATCCGTAAGGAGGATCAGTACACAAGTGCCTTTACCACCCCATGGGGCACCTTTGCCTATCGCGTCATGCCTTTCGGCCTCAAAAATGCTGGTGCCACCTTCCAGCGGGCCATGACCTATTTTTTTCATGACTTGGTCCATATCCTGCTAGTCTATCTTGACAACCTTACAGCTCGTTCCCGGAAACGATCAAACCACCTTAACGACCTTCGGCAAGTTTTCCTGTGTTGTCGCAAATATCAAATCCGCTTGAACCCACACAAGTGTGTCTTTTGCGTTCCGGCAGGCCGGTTGTTAGGTTTCATTGTTTCCCAGAAAGGAATTGTTGTTGATCCCCTAAAATTCCAAGCCATCTTAGAACTTCCCTCTCCTCGCACGCTTCGGAAGCTCCAAAGTCTGCAAGGGCGATCCAATTTCCTTTGTCGCTTCGTTCATGATTACGCCACTACGGTTCATGGTTTCTTACGCCTGCTTCGTACCCACATACCCTTTGTTTGGGATGAGAAAGCAGAAGCTGCATTCGAAGCCCTCAAGAAAGCTCTCATACAAGCCCCTTTTATCTCCCCTTCGGATTTCTCTTAGGACTTCATCCTTTACATCTCGGCATCCGATTATGCTGTGTCCAGAGTCCTTGTTCAAGAAGACGCCGCTCTCTAGGAGCATGTCATTTATTACGTCAGCCAGACCTTGTCTAGACCACCCTTACGTTACCCATATGAGGAGAGACTAGCCCTAGCTGTGGTCTTTTCCATCCAAAAATTGCGACACTACATTTTGCTCAGTCATACCACAGTTGTCGCCGATTCCAACCCCATGGTCTATCTCTTAAACCGGTGGCTCCTGCAAGGTCGTGTTGCTAAGTGGGTCATTATCCTCCAGGAATATGACCTCACTTTCCGCACCCCTAAGAGCACTAAAGCCCTCACGCTTTCCCAGCTCATCACCGATCTCCCCTCCCTTCTGCCATCCCCACAAATCTCCGATGAGTTACCCAAAAATCACTTGTTCATCATCTCGTCAGATGACCCATGGTACGGTGATATTTTTTTATACCTTCGCATGCAGAAGTTTAGACCGAACATCATTCGTGATGGACGCCATCGTATCCGTCACCAGGCCTCTCGATATCTCCTCTTAGGCGATGTCCTTTACCAATGAGGGGTTGACACAATTCTCCGTCGTTGCCTTACACACGAGGAGGCCGAACACGTCCTCAGTGACTGTCATAGCGGTGCCTACGGTGGCCATTTCTCTGGGATGGCAACTTCCCAAAAGGTCATCTGCGCCGGATATTTTTGGCCCACACTCTTTATCGATTGCATCACAGCTGTCAAACATTGCCATAATTACCAACTTTTTGCCCCCAAGGCCCGGACACCACCCGCTCCGTTACACCCAGTCATCACCGTTGGTCCCTTTTGTAAGTGGGCCATCGACTTCATGGAATGTAAACCCACATCTTCCAACGGCCATAAGTACATCATTGTCACCGTTGATTCCTTCACCAAATGGGTGGAAGCCATGCCCACCTTCAATTGCACAGCTGACACCGCTGCCCATTTCTTTTTCAACCACGTTATCACTCGATTCGGGGTCCCCAAACAGTTGGTCTCAGACCATGGTTCCCACTTCGAAGATTCCATTTGGCGCAAGTTATCCACCGTCCTAAAGTTCGAACATCAGTATTCCTCTGCTTACTACCCCCAAGGGAATAGCCAAGTAGAGGCTATTAACAAAATTTTAAAAACCATCCTCCAACGCACTGTTGATCGGCATAAGTCCAATTGGCACCACATGTTATTCCCTGCCTTATGGGCTTACTGTACATCCACCAAAACCGCCACCGATTTTACCCTGTTTCATTTAGTTCATGGTGTAGAGTATGTCCTCCCCATCGAGTGTCAGATACCTACCTTGCACATCGCCGTCGAGCTTCTCCCAGACACCTCCCCACTCGAGCAATGTTTGCTATCCCTAGAACAAGTTGATGAAGACCATCGTGCCACTCTCCAGACCATTGAAGCCACCAAGAACCACTCCAAAGCTAGTTACGACAAACATGTATACCCTTGAACTTTCCATGAAGGGGACCTCGTCCTCGCCTATGACCAAGCCCACAACAAAACTGGTAAAGGAAAGTTTGAATCCATGTGGAAAGGACCTTACATCGTGCAGACCTACCTCAGAAATGGGGCATACATTTTAACTGACTCCGAAGGTCACCCTTTGCGCAACCCCTGTAACGGGTTGTATCTTAAACGCTTTTATCCCTAAATAACCCGCGACCCCATTGGTCCGTATTGTATAGTTTGCTCTCTTTTTGTTTTTCACCTTTTTTACCACAATCTTACATTCACCTTTTTTGCATGACCACAGATGGACCATCTTCCACCTCATTACATTGGCTTCGCCGATGGAGCAAGCCGCTAGTCTCCCAACTTGGCTTCTGTAGCATGGGTCTTATATTCCCCTTCACATGAATTGATTCACCTTGACGGAATATGTATAGGCACTCCTACCAATAACCAGGCGGAGTACGATGCTATGACTGGTCTCCTGACTGCTGCCCTCCAAATGGTCATATGTCACCTTCATGTGTTCCTTGACTCCCATCTACTTGTCTCCCAGCTCAACAACTGCTACCAGGTGCGTGATCCCCGCCTCTTTAGAAAATTCCTACGCACAAAACAACTCAGCCGACAATTTGATTCCATAACATTCACCCATGTCCCAAGAGCTCAAAATAGTGTCACAGATCATATGGCTAACAACATCCTAGATTGGCACATCAATCACACCATGTAAAACCTCCATCATGCATCATCATCCCATAACATCTCATCAAAAATATATAAAAACCCAAAAAGATTGCAAGGGGCATCCACGTGCTTATCACCACATAAACATTTGCATCCATGTGCAATAACAATAAAACCACATTACTATATAGGGGCATCCACATGCCTAATCCTACATACATCACGTTGCATCACATAAAATACACAAGGGGCATCCATGTGCCCATCATCCTACACTACTTGCATCCATGTGCAGTACAGACATATAACAAACCATAAGCACATCTACGTGCGTACACTAAATCATCATCGCAAAAAAGTGCATCCATGTGCATATCTATATATCAAAAAATAAATGTCAATATGCTACACATGTCCTAAGTATCTCCATACTCATCTATACACAAAATATCTATACATCCATCCGCCTCATAGAATACATGCCGTAGCTACAAAATCTGGGGGAGTCCCATGCACTCCCTAATGTGAGTCATACCCTGCGTCACTGCCTGCATCAGCTGCCTCCGAGTCCTCCCCTCGCTCCTCCTCCAGCAGCTCCTCATCCCCTGTGGGCTCATGTGCCCGTCCCCTGTCCGCCAAGATAGCCACCCGGATCGTGATTGACCGGAACTCCCGTGGTGCCCTCAGACAATCCTGAATCACCTCCGGATCCACGTCCCGCCACCCATCATCCTTCACTCCAACCAGCAACTGATCTAGCAGCATCCGTATGGACTCTAGAGTCCCCTCAGTGTCCCGTCGACGCACCTCCCCTCGGCCTGGAAGGGCTGGTACCGCCACATGCCCCCTACACGCTACATGTCCTGGTGGTGGTCTCGGGCCAACATCTGTAGATCACACATCAGTCAGCAATAGTACACCAAAAAACTATCATACATAAGACTTGACATCCATAACATGCAAGAAAAACCATACATACCATCTAGTCCCCATGCCTGTCCTAGCGGCCGTGGTGCCTCCGGATCCCCGGTGTAGTCCATATCTCTGTATGGATAGTCATCCAGTGTCAGCGGCATTTGTAGGTACAGCTCCTGAGTGAAGTATCTACCCACCTCACTGCCACCCTGGCAGTGCATCATCTCTCCCCATCGCACCATGCGCAGCTCCCTCAGTCCTCCTGCCCTGACCGACACCCGCGGCCACAGTGTAGGTACCCGCTCCATGAAGAAAGCACATAGAAAGGATCCATAACAGAATCCCTTGCCAAATTCCTTCACTAATGTCAGCTGTCGCTGAACACAAGTGAGGAACAGATGGCCCCACGCATAATAGACACCATCTAGTACCCGCTCCACTAGCTGCATCTAGCCCCCGGACACCTTCTCAGGTGATTGGGACCCCAAAACTCGAACCATGCACGCTGCAATAGCCTGTACTGCTGGCTCCTGCAGGTCCACCAACCAGAGTGCATTCCTCTGCACCCTAGCCTCTAGAACATAGTACCCGCTCCAACATATCCTCCATATCCACATCTGCGGATACTCGTGGCTGCGTATCTGCCACTCTACCCAAACATGGAAACCCCGTTAGGAAGTATACATCTGCGAGGGTGAGATCCACCCTCTCCCCCTGCACCCTAAATGCCTAAATGTTCGGCTCCCAAAATCTCACTAATCGGTTCAGCAGCAACGCTGCTGAACGCATCATAGGTACCTGTGCGAACTTCAGCAGTCCGCACAATCCCAACGTCAACCGCACATGTCGATCCCTCCGGATGACCTCCACTATCTCATCCGAGACCTCCTGCTCTCGCCACAGCACCAGCGGCATCCTGTCAATCACACAAGGAAAAATCATTAGACTCATGTCAAAGAAGTAACCTGCCCCCCCCCGTGGAAACCCTAACAGCTTGATCCCAATCGCGGCTTTAGGGCCCCTTACCGTGGTTTCCGAGCGCGGCTATCTGGGCTACAGTCACGGTCCAAAATTGTGCCTATAGGCGCCGAATTCGCGGTACCAAATCGCGTGTCCAGCCTCAGAACGCGCGGTACCAGACCGCACATTCCGACCCAAACCTCGTGGGTCCCCAGCCGCATGATCCACCATGGAACCCGCCGTCTCCGACCGCGGATCCATCCTACACACCCGCGGCCCACCCCATGTGGACCGTACAAATACTCCCCTAGGACCCACTACCCCCCCCCTGAACCCAATGAAAATGCAGGTATGAGTTTGTCGGAATACCTGTCACTCCCAGATCTGAAAACGGTCGGTCGGATCATCTAGAAACGCCACCTCAGCTCTGGTCCACTCTAATCATTGGTAAAAGTCAACAAGTCCAAATGACACTTGTCATATTGGGCCCACTCACTATTTATAGTCAGTTGACTTTTTCTTGTTTTGGCCATTCTGAACCCATACGGAGTCCATTTTTTGAACCGTTTCCACAATTGGAATCAGCACGATGAGACCGTCATGATGGTCAACTTGTTTTCTTCTTTTTTCCACATCATTTTTTGAGCATTTTGTAGACACCACTAGTTGCCTCAGTTTGTGTGCCACTTCGGCTGCTCTCCATTTTTGGGTATATTTTATATCATCGGATTCATTTTTCCAAGCCCGTGATGATGCTTGAGATGATTTCTCGCTCTCACCCCCATATTTTTCGGGTATTTTTCCAAAACGCCCCCCGTCACCTCGATTTGCATGCCACATCGATCGTTCTCCGTTTTTTACACTTTTTATATTGCCGGATTCATTTTTTCGAGCTCGTGATGATGCTTGAGATCATTTCTCGCTCTCACTTGGTACAGTTTCAACATTGTGTCTCGACACCTTGTCTCCTCGGTTTGCGCACCACATCGGCCACCATCGGATTATTCCACATTTTTACATGAGCCATTCACTCTTGTCATATTGCAATTATTTTGTTATTTTTCCACCATTCATTATCCCGCAAGGAGGCCCACCAGTGTTCCCCCCTACCCTTGTTCTTGGTCATCATCAATGTTCCTTGATTGAACACTTCCTCCTTGCCTGGCCATTCCTGTTGTTCGGTATAATTTTATCCCTTTTTCGGGCCGAACAAATCCTTTACAAAAAAGGCACTTAGGGAGTTTCTGTTAAGCTCTTTTATGACTCCTAAAACAATGAAAATATCGCAGATCAATCTTGCTTCCTTTCATGCTCGTTAAAGTACCTGAAAGGGAATCTATCTGGTATAAGTTTAACTCTTTTCCAGACCTGGTAGACCAATTACGAAAAATGAATACTCTAGTCACACTGGCTAGAAGAGTTCTTCATTGCATCCTTTTATGCTTCTTCGGGCCTTGGAGACTAACACACGAAAAAGCAACCCCCTGGAGTCTTCTTCTTTGCTTTCAGACTCTCTAAAATTGAAAGCAACCACGAGCATGCACCGTCCTGGGCTCATACAAATCCACACGACGGTACCATTCCATTATTTCAGAGTCTTCTTATCGATTTCAGACTCCTTAAAAATTGAAAGCAATCACGAGCATGAACTGTCCTAGGCTCGTATAAATCCACACGACAGTACCATTTTACACACACTTCTTCTAGTTCCTTAACCCATGAAGAAGTCCCCCCGTGTCTCTTGGCACTATGATCGATCATCTCGGCAGCACCCCCAATCAGGTCGCCTTTGTTCAGAGTAGTCTACAGTCTCCTGCCATGTTACACCAGCTTGAGTATCCCTCATTCCAGTCACTATCTTTGATCCATATCAGCTATGATCCCTTTCCCACCAGTCAATTTCATATGCTGCCCGATAGTCCCCGACACCATACTCTGAACAAAGGAAGTTTGAGTCCACCCACTCTACTTGCCCAGTTATCCCCCACAGTATGTCAGTCCTACCATTAGTACTCTCACACTTCGGTTCTCCACCTTGCGCTCCTGTCAAGGAAACATCATTTCCTTGATAGTTGCAGGTCTCCCTCTGTCGACGACAACCCCTCTATTCCAGAGGATAGACCCAGAGGTCCCCGCGCCTTGGACCCATCACCATCTGTGGTGAGTGCCTATGGACCATTTTGAGAGGAGTCATCATTGCCTCTCTGAGTGGTTGTTTCTCACATGCTCGACTTCAACACCTTGATTACATTGTTGAGAATTGCACAGGGTTTATATCCCTTCAGTTATTGGTCGAAGACCCCGGATTTTCCTCGACTCTAGCACATTGGTGAGTCACTTCAGAATACGCAGTTATATGTTCCCGTGGATGTTCGGGTTGCATTGGTGATTGTATTCGGAATCCATCCAGTTATATGCTTCCTTGAGTACCCAGTTCAGTTCCAGTTCAGTGTACCATTGAGGACATGACTCCCCGTCACTATGCTCCAGCAGTTCATCAGTTCCTCTAGTACCACACTCAGTAGCACTGTTGTTATTCCAGTGTATCAGTTCTTCAGCTCAGACATAGTTAGCCCAGCAGTATGTCCCAGATTTGTGTCCCCTCTGGACTCTTATGATGTACACAGTGGTTCTCTATGTATCCTACAGGTCCCCCTTTTTGGGCCTCATAGTTCTTTTTTACGTATCTTGATACGAGCATGGGTATGCCTGCCTCGTCCATATATTGAGATTCTTTCTCCTTCATTATTTGAGGCCATGTATATTTCAGGTCCCCATATTTTGGACCCCATTGTTATTATTGTTCTATATCTTGATACGAGCATGGGAATGTCCGCCTCGTCCATATGTTCTGATTGTTCCTCATCTATTCTTGAGGTCATGTACTTTTAGTTTTTGCAGTTTGTTTGGGATCGTTGTTCCGGGATCTAGTTTGTTTCTTCTCTTCTCCACACCCCAGGAAAACCATATAAGACTTATGATGTTTATCAGCCATACGATGAGCTCCTGCCCTCACACATCAGGGGGCAATCTGTTAACACCCAAAAAGTGCTCACTACCTCATCTACCCCATTACATGACTCATTTGTCCATATTTCCTACCATCTTTACCTCCAGAACCTTAAAATCCCATTAAAAAGCCTCCAAAAGGCCACAAAACCATTAAAAAGGCCTCCAAAAGGCCAAAAAACCTCTTTTCCCCCCCAAAATAATCCAAAATTCCTCCAAAATAGCAAAAACCCTCTAAAAAGGGAATAAAAAATTTATAAAAAAAAAGAGGAAAAAGAGGGAAAAAGGAGGAAAAAACCCTATACAGCTGACCTAAACCATATGGTTCCCAAAACCATGGACCAACACTTCACCACTAAAAACCTATAAATAGGTGATGGAGGCCCCTCATTTCATATCCACAATCAAATACACCCTTACTCTGCCAAAATCACTCTTGAAACCTTAGCTCACCCTTGAGCTACTTTCACCTTTGAGTGCCCCTTTTGGCCCATTTCCAACCCTTTGGAGAAAGAGAAGGAGCAAAGATGGAAGCTTGGAAGCAACCCTCCTGGATTGCTGCAAGAGCTCCACCAACCTTCACGTTGGAGGTATAATTAATACAAAACCCCCTTTTTATTATCTTGTCTTGTCTATTTTATGCACATGTTTAGAATAATTTCCATTTTACTATATTGTGTTCCATTTAATGTTTTTCTGAACTGCTACTAAGGAGTCCATTCTCCTTAGTAGGTGCTCATTTGCACAAGCTAGGGTGAAAACCCTAGCTACACCATTCTCACATGGTGGTCGGTTAGTCCTCCCATGGTGAGATGTAAGTCCTGGGCCATTCTCACATAGTGGCAGGTTAGTCCTCCTATGGTGAGATATAAGTGCTGGGCCATTCTGACATGATGGTAGGTTAGTCCTCTCATGGTCATGATGTAAGTACTGGGCCTTTCCGACATGGTGGTAGGTTGGTCCTCACATGGTTGTTGATGTAAGTGTTGTGCCATTCCGACATGGTGGTAGGTTGGTCCTCCCATGGTCATTGATGTAAGTGTTGTTAGCCTTTCCCAAATGGTAGTAGGTTGGTCCTCCCATGCTGGTGAGTATAAGTGTTGTGAGCCTTTCACATGGTGGTAGGTTAGTCCTCCCATGGTGAGTGTAAGTGTTGTGTGTGTGCATCTCGGTTGTGCTCCATGGACTACGCGGTGATCTGAAGACATTGATGTGACAGTTTGGTACACAGGTTTTGCAGAGGCATATAATCAGTCCTGAGATGCTCTTGTAGGTTTTTTCGAGGTAGTGTAATCAGTCCTGAGAGATCTTGCAGGTTTTGCAGAGGCAGTGTAATCAGTCCTGAGAGATCTTGCAGGTTTTGTAGAGGCAGTGTAATCAGTCCTGAGCTGTATCTACTTGATGGCTTGCTCGCAGATGATGATGATGATCAGGTTGATCATGTGATTATATACATCAGTTGGATGTATGGTGAAGTATCAATTTGATACTCTGTGGTCGTGGACAGGTTGTGCAGTGGCATGTAAAAGATCCTGGGAGATTCGAGAGGTTGAGCTGTGTGCTTGTAAAAGGCCTAGGATGCTCTTGCGAGGTTTTGCAGATGCACGTGATGAGTCCTGAGGATTCCACAGTATGACTAGTGATGATGAAGACCTACAGGTGGTGGGCCTACATCCAGTATGAAAAACGACTGGCTCTGTAGAGCTTCCTATGACGAGTAGATTTAGAGATTGGATGAGATAGTAGCAGCTGTGACGATGACGATGCATCGATGACGATGATCCAAAGAAGAAGACTTGTGCCCGATGATCTATGTCAAGAAATACCTTCCTATTTAAGAGGGAGTGTTGATGTATATGTAACTTCAGAATGTATTTCATATATATATTTATCGTACCCTTATAAGAGATGTGTTATTCCTCTATAAGGAAGTGTTGTCATTTGTATTGACAAGTGTTGCAAGTAGATTAAGTTGCCGATGGGTTATTAGACTACTTGATGTGGGTGTCGGCCCTATATATATGTAACTAGGGTTATTAGGCTGAGTTAGATAAGTCGTCCCCATAATTAATTATCCAGGTCAGGACAAGTATAAATAGAGAGTCCGGATTCTCTATTTTGATCATCTCGGAACTCACTCTTCTCTCACTCAGAAAGTGGCGCACATTGGAGGAGGATGATCAGCTGCATAGTAGGAGACTATCTATTGTATTTTGGTTGTATTTTGTTTGAGTATTTTGATCACAGTAAGATCTAGGAGCTATGGAGAACATCACAAAATCGAATTATTTGCAAAACCAGTGAAAAAGCTTGAAAAAGGAGACAATTTTACACATAATGTGAATTCAATCTTTGCATTATCTGACTGTCTAACATGTGAAAATGTTAAGAATAGGTTTTTATTACATCCATGAGAAATTTGAGAGCATTAGATAGCTCAAGATGAGTGTACAAGTCAAAAGTGCCAAATTGGCCTCAATCCCCCCTAGGTGGGTCCAACTCAGTCCTAATCATCCCAAACAGTCACGAATTCAAGTGTGAAGGCGGCTGAAGCATGATGGGTGATAAATGAGGCCAAGGCAAGCGTGGGTGAGCAAATAGAGGTGTTTGGGAGGACCAAGGGAGCAATAAATGCTCCAAATCTAGCCAAAATTGGGCAAAATCCACCCTAGCGCTCTTAGTCAACAGTAATTCCCCAAATCAAGGAGAGAGAGCACTCCAACATTTAATTAGGGTGCACTTGTGGACAAAACAGGAGGTTGGGTGAACTGGTTTGCTTGGAAGTGGGTGTGAACACTCTCAAATGTGGGTATTTGACCAACTAAAGTCACCTTGTCCAAACTATGGTGTAATGAAGCACATGCGCAATAAAATTTGACTATGGTTATGGAATATGGTACTAAGCATGGATTACTATTCTAACACTTTGGTTGAGCCATTGCTCTATCTATCTCTGAGGAAGTTGTGGGGTTTTTCACCTTAGGGTTTTCCCCACGGAAAAATCCGTGTGTCCATTGTCTCATGCTTTTGATTCTTGTGATGCTTGGCATGCTTGATATGATTGTTATGCATTGATATATTGTACATGTTAATCTCTCAGTAAAGATACTATAGCATATTGAATTAATGCTAAAAATCTAACATCTCCCATATGCCCCCTTTTATTTATGCCTCTAGTAGAACCATATCCCCTTGTATTCTCTATATAACCACCATGGACCATTAGATTATATTCCAACATTAACATTGCATGAACCAAATTCTATTGGTTAGAAAAATTCTCAGAGATGGGTTTGATAAAGTATCTCTTGGCTGAGAGTTTTTGACAACTCTTGGTTGAGAGAAAACTGTAACCCAATGTTACATTTTTCAAGGATTGGGGGTATTTTGTGGGGTTATGTGGATAATGGGGTGGGGTGCATTGGGGAGGGGAGGAATGGGGTTATGGGAGATATTGGGAAGCATGTGGGGGTGAGTGATACGTTAGCAAAGTTCGGTGGGGTGGGGATTATATGTTAGTGGGGGTAATATGTAATAGGGAGGTGAGTAATGGGGTTGTGGGAGACATTGAGAAGCACATGGGATGGGTAATTTATTAATGGAGTTGGGTGGGGTGGGGGTTATATGTTAGGGAGGGTAATGGATAAAAGAGAGGGGAGGGGGTGATGGGATATTGTTGTTGTTTTTTAATCATTATTACATTTTTAAATATTAAATAAATTGAAATTTTGAAATATGAGAAAGTATCGAGTTAGATATTTTATTAGATAAATTTGATCTATTTGTAGAAGTAAGAGTTTTGGAAAAGTCATAATTTTTCATTGGAAGTTTTATTTGGTTTATTGGGAATATATTTTATAATTTAATTTTTTGTGTGTTAGAATTAAGAACTTCCAAAATTATGTTCAAAATATAAAATGCAAGTTTAGTGTACTAAGCCAATTTCAATGTGTGCTTTCCTAAGATGACCACCTAAATCAAATATAGACAAAACGATACTTTCACAATGGAGAATGTTGATATTGGGATATGACTTTGAAATTACTAAAAGTGGAACATAAAATTTAATTGTTAGCAATACTATGCGAAATGAAAAAGTATTAGTAAAGTTCAACTTGTTTGAATCTTCTTAAACATGAATCTATTTTTTTTTATATATTTTAAGTCACCAATAGAAATTTTGTGTTTTCCTCTTTTTAATGAATGAATTTAAATACCTATTTTTCTATATTTTATTTTTTCAAGTAAAATGGACATACTATTTTTATGTTTTTTCTTGTAATATATCAGATTCTTATATTACTATATCATCAAAATATAAATAGTTTTAAGTCGTTGGTCTACCATTAGGGAAACTAGACTAGCCACATTTTGTTAGTAGTTTTCCATAGAAATCTAACAGTAAAAGTATTTATCAAACATTTTCCCGATTTCCCATGGCTAACAAAATGACCAGATCTAGAGTTTAACAAAGGAAGGATAACTACATATAGTGCAAAGAAACTAATTACTATCAGAAATTAACACAATGGGCACCTATGGAACTGGTAGAGTCGTGCTATGCTGTCCAGTTGGAGACTTATCCTTCAAGACTACACCAGTAGTCAGCTTTGTTGGAAGGATGATTTTTTTCCCTATCCCCATCATTGACTTGACTATTATATGAATTTTGGCATCTACCAAGTGAATATACTCACGAGTCTCATCAACCTACAACAAAATCTATTTTTTCTCCTCCCTAATATCCATAAGTTATTTGCCTAAAAAATCTGTCATATACCAATATGGAGCAACAACCTTAACATAATTGGTTTCTCATGTCTGAGAGAATATTGCATCTTGGACCCAATGCTCCATCTCTACTTGAATGTTCACAACTCCTAACACCCCCTACTATATTTTGACCCAATTCTCAGCCTCTGCAATTTCCTTTTGAATCAAAGGTGAGACAAAATTATGAAACAACGCTTTCACATGCTATTTCTCTTTCTAGACTCACAACATGTGGGTTCAATGGCACGCATTATACCCACGGCACGCTTGGCCTTGAATCAAAATTTTGTAGGCGATATACTTAAATTTATACCACGAACTAAAAATCCCAATGTCCTCCCAAGAACTAGAATGAAATCCATTGCAATCAGAACCCCCCCACTCTCTATTTTCCAAAGTCCTTCCACAACCATAATTGTACCAATTAATTGTTGCTTGGTACCAAGATAGAGTCTAAAGGAAGGTTGGATTTGGGTGCATTTCATTGTGTCTGTCTACCTTCCTCCATCATGTTATAATGTGAGGAGTTATCATTTTGAAACTTACCATCATCACCTGAAGTGGGGGAGCCATTGCTTCCATGTCATGGACCCTTCCTTTCATCCTTTTCCGACTACAACCATCTCCCGAATTCATTATAGAACCAAGTGCCATGTACCCCAAGCAACTCCGTGTACTTGGTGCTCTTTTGGATTTTCATGGGTGCCTTCCTCCCTAATAGACATTGACTATATTAGTAGGGCATGGCCGACAAATATGTCCACATTCCTCACCTGAACCTAGGGGTGACAATATTGATGCCACAACTTGAGGCAATCCTACCCTAGGGATGAAGGAACAAATCCTTTCCATTATACATCTAGGTTTGTTTGATTGCATTCTATGCCTTCATTTGCTAATTAATATGCCACTTTATTGGAAATGAATTGAACATGCAAGGGAATGATGACTAAAGTTTGATCGGGGATCAATGCTAATCTTTCAATCTTTGCTACCATTCTCCAATTCAAGGATATTTTACTAATGGGAATTCCATGCAATGATTTTCTAAGCATATGAAGAATGAGATGACAATATCCTTCATCCATGAGTTTGGTGTAGCCTTGTCTAATGGATATATGCAAACACCAAGTAAGAATGTGCAACTCCACAACATTATACATTCTCGCCGAAGCCCGCATAAACGCAAACCTTTATCATTTCTAAAAATTCCTCCAAATCAAACAAGGACTAGGTTTCCTCATGAAGTTCCATCAAAATTGATCTTTAAAAATCCTTTTGGGGGAGGGGACAAAGTCATTGGACTGTAAACCCCCTTCTTGATATTGGGAGAGAGAGCACTCATATATAAGTAACTTAGGTTCCAGTGAACCACGATTGGACACTTGTGATCTGGGCACTGCCATTCTTCCTCCACCCCTTGTCTAATTTAAATAGTTTCTAAGATATCCCTTTTGACTCTATCCCAAATCTAATCTCCTATCATGTTGGTGTATTTGAAAATTATGGAGTTTTATTCTTTCCATATTTCCCAAAAGATAAACCTAGGAAAAAGTTTCTAGAATTTTTTCAGGATGTTGTTGTGAAAACATCTTCCCCTCCAATGCTAACTGGTATCCTAAATGCTTTCCCACTTCCTACCAGTTTGGAAAAAAGTTACCATTGTTGTATCCCATAGAGTGGAGCAAGAGGGGAAAAGATTGAGAATATGATTTAATGTTTCCTCATCTTTCTCGCATGAAGGATATTGTGATGGAGCTTCAAAAATTCGATGTAGAATCTAATCCCAAACTAGGGATTTTTTCACCAACTAGATGAATGTTGAGAACTTTGGCCTAAGGCTCTATTTTCAAGTCTAGCTCCATATTTTTTTCTCCCTCATTTCCCATTTAACTATGATAAGTGAGTAGTATTCTTTCAAAGTGAATATTCCCCCACCTTGGTGTCCCCATTGTAACTTATCTATCCCTTCAATTTTTTGAATGCACCTTTTGGTGGAGCTCATTCCAGAATGCTTCCTAATCAAGGTTGTACTCATGGATCCCCCATTATTCCTTGGGAGTACATATGCACCATTGTTGGTCATCCTTATTAGAATACCAATGCTGATTCACTGTAGTCTTGTTTTGAACTTGCATTCTAATACAGAGGGCTTTCCAATTTGGTTTATGTCCAAGCTTTGGATCCTTTTTCTAGGCATCTGCCCGAAATAAAGTAGTGTGATCATTTGAGAAGCAATGCTCCTAAACAAGACCTATATTTTTCCAAGATGCATTCCATATTAAAGATCTTGGTTTTTATCCTCCCAATTGAATGAGATCCTAAAGCTCAATCTCTGGGGAATATTTCATTTTCTATAACTAGCTCCAAAGGAAGATCAAAGTTTGCAACCATTTTGACCATGTTTTTGCTCCAAGCGCTGCATTATCCAATTCAATATCCTTGAGGACAAATCCTCCATCTAATTTGGGATGACACACATTATTCCATGCCACATTAGACAACTTCCTCTTATTCTTGGTTCCCCCCATAGAAAGTTTCTTTGAAGGTTTCTAATTGCCTTCAAAATGTGTTTGGCCACTACTAGAATAGAAAACAAGTGAATACGCATATATTGTAAAATATACTTAAGTAAAACTACCAAACCTACCCAATTCAATGATATGAATGTCCAATTTGATAACATCAAGTACAAATTATATACACCACCATCCCACAAAATGTTGCATTGAGTGTTTTCAATGAAGGGTGCTCCCAAATATTTGGATGGAAGGGATCAATTTTAGAAGCCAAAAATCCTGGAAATATGAAGTTGAACAACAATAGGGATATTAAAGAAGAAGATATGGGATTTTTCATGGTTTATGGAAATACCTAATACTTCCATAAAATTATTGAGAATACTCTTGATATTTCTAGCTTCCTGAAACGAAGTGTTTCCCATAAGCATTGTGTCATCAACAAATTGAAGGTATGAGGCAACCAATTCCTATATATAGAGCCTAATTCCATAATTTTTTTCTAGATTTAAAATGAATTTGATTGACGTTCCTAGCCTCTCCACCATGAGAATAAACATGAAAGGAGAGAGTGGGTCTCCTTGTTTCAAACCCCTCAATGGAGTGAAAGTTGAAGTGGGAAACCATTGATGAAGATGGAGAAAAAGGATGAAGAGGTGAGAGATAGGATCTAGCTGGTGAATGTAACACCACATGAGCTTATCAAAGGCCTTTGACATACATATATAACTTGATAACCATACATAGTTTCTTGGATATTCACATCGAATGAATTGTTTCATGAGAAAGGATAATTCCATCCAAAATTTGTCTTCCCTTAACATACCTTGATTATTCTGCAAAAATGAGTGTAGGAATAAAGGGATTAAAGTGGTTGGAAATGAATTTAGTAATAATTTATAAATAACATTGGTAAGGAGATGGGTCTGAATTTACTTGGATGATTGGATTTGTCCTCTTTTAGGATCACTGCAATGAAGGTATAATTTAAGTGTAGAGAACATTTCTAAGGCAATGAAATTCCTCCACCACCTCCCAAACTTCCATCTTAATCATTAGCCAATATGCATGAGAGAAATTAGTCTTGGAACCATCAATTCTTGGAAATTTCCCCTCAACCATTACCATGTGCTTGACCTCCTCTAAGGATATTTCCCAAATTAATATGTCATTTTGATCTGCAGTAATCAACCAAGGGACGTTCTTAGTTATTCTTTGGATAGAATCCTCCCTATTCCCTATTCTCATATCTTTGTGCATGTCCTCATATTGATGATATATGTTACCCTAGGGATCCTAGATGGAGGTTATCTTATTGTGATGATGATTGTTGATCATCATGTTGTGAAAGAACTTGTTCTTTCATTCACCTTCTTAGGCCACATAACTCGAGAATTTTGTCACCATAAGGTCTCATGTAAATGATTCCTTATATCAATTTTGATATAAAAAGAGGCCTCTTCTTCTAGTAGTTGGTTGTTTTTTCCTTCCAAAATGATTTTCTGCTAAGTTTGCTCTGTTTTCTTCTCCAATTAATGGAGATCCTGAAATATATTCCCAAACACTTCTTTTTTCTAGGTTTTGAGCCGATTTTGTAGATTCTTCAGTCTTTGATGAAACAGATGATTTGTGTTTCCATTATGAATTTCCGCTTCTCTCCACCATTGGGAAATATTGTCTTGAAAATATGGGTGTTCAAGCCAGAATTTTTCAAAATGAAAGGATTAGTTTGTGGGTTGGTCGTCCACTTTCATGGTGAGATAGATGGTCCAGCGATTTAATAATAAACATGGGAGGATAGAGGCCTCAATCATAAGATTCTAGGCTAGAATATTCTATGATAGTAAAAAATCATCCAACTTAGATTCCACCTATTGAGAGCCACCCATACGATTATTCCATGTAAATGTCCCATTGAATGTTTCAATATTTAGCAAATTAAGCGATTGAATAGATTCTCCAAAAAGTTGGTAGGTTAGTTCTAGTGTTCAAACCCACCCTTTTTTTCCTCAAGGGAGGTAATTAGACTGAATTCTCCTCCCACAATCCAATTTTGGTGTTATGTGAGGTTATAGATTCCTTGTAGGGAGTGTAAAAACCTGATTTGGTCTTCTAGAATAAAATGTACATATATATTCATGATTTTTCTAGTGGCCTTTGTCCCTGTAAGATGGAACTTGACCAAGAGAGATCTGTAAGTGTAGAATAAATATTTCGGAAAAATTATTCTAAGATCCTACAAGATGGAAAATTGCCCAGTAGTTCCTCTCACATATGAAACTATAACCTAACTATATTTCTAACAATATATTCCTATTTGATTACGTACATCACTAAAATATTCAATTTCCTGAAGCATGAGTATATTAGGTTTTTCCAATACTTGAATTTTATTTCTAAGTGTTCTTTGCTTACCTTTCATGTTGATACCTTTTATATTCTACAGGATGATTTTCATTATTACCTTGATGGGGGAGTGGTGAAGAATGTATTAGTCATAGGGGTGTAAAGCCCTGATTCTATTAGTTTTTCACTAAGCTCCTTCAATTGTCATTGCTTATTTTTCCGCTCTTATTTTTTATCATCTCTAGTTGCTCTACAATGTGTTGAAATTTGGTTGTCATTGATGTCAACAATTTCAAATAGGATTCAATATTCCTATTCCAATTTGAAGAAGCATAATCCAGTTTGAAGAAGTACATAAGAAGTATATTCCAAAGTACATAAAGTATATCCAGTTTGAAGAAGTACATAAGGAATACATTTAGTACATATGGCACAGGTGCAGGTATCAATTCCACCCATTCATACTACTTCAATGGTATATGCCAAAGACATGGTTGGACAAGGTTCGAGTGTGTGCAAGAGACTTGAGAACAAGAAGCAGTTGAACACTTAAGCAAGTTCCGAAAGTGTGCAAGACTCACCAATTGGAAGAAGCACTCAAGTTGTTGAAGCACACAAAAGTACCAGAACAAAGTAGTGGTTGGAGAAGTCAAGTGCAAAAGTCCCACAAGCAATGGTACATCAAGGGCGCAAGACCACACCATATTTCGTTGTCATTATGAATTTCCACTAGTCTCCACCATTGGGATATATTGTCTTGAAAATATGGGTGTTCAAGCCAGAATTTTTCAAAATGAAAGGATCAATTTGTGGGTTGATCATCCATTTATTAGTTTTTCAAAATTTACTTCAATCTGATCTAGGATCTTAACTGATAGAACAACATGTACAACATATCTACAGTATATCAATCATGGACATAATAATGCAAGCACACAAGAGACAATAGACACACAGAGTTTCACTGGGGAAAACCATAAAGGTGAAAAACCCCGCAACTTCCTCAAAGATAGATAGAGCAATGATACAACCCATGTACAAGAGATAGTCCTCCTAGCATCAGCTTCTCCTCCTCCACTAGTGTGCCACTCTCAAACGAGTGTGTGAGTGAGAAAGTGAATGATCAAATAGAGTGCCTTCCGCACTCTATTTATACATGACTTGACTTGCCTAATAACCTTTACTAGGTCAGCCTTAGCTTAACCACATAACATAATGCTGACAGGGCCGACCCCCAATAGGGTGATCTAATAACCCTTTAACCCACACGACTTATACAGGGCCGACCCCAACAAGGTGGTCTAATAACCCATCAAGTACAAGTTACAACACTTACAATATAAATGACGACACCTCCATAAAGAGGAATAATAACATCTCTATAGGAATACAAACACTTCCGTATAGAGGAATAATAAAATATCTATAGGAATACAATATACATATATGAAATACATTCCGAAATTACAAATACATTAACACTCCCTCTTAAATAGGAAGGTATTTCTCGACACAGATCTGCTAGCACAAGTATTCTTCTCTGGATCATCGTCACTGATCATCGTCATTGAATCATCGTCATCGCCACTGCTGCAGCTATCTCAATCAATCTCTCATCTACTCGTCATAGGAAGTTCTACAAAGCCAGTCGTTTTTCATACTAGATGTAGGCCTGCCACCTATAGGTATTCATCATCTATAGAGCAAACCCTTTTTCATGTTGGATGTACATCATCAACATCTACAGAGCCAACCCTTTTTTGATGCTGGACGTAGGCCTAGCCTTCATGTAGGTCTTCACAATCTCTGCGAGCAAGCCATCAAGTAGGTACACCTTAGGACTGATTACACTGCCTCTGCAAAACCTGCAAGATCTCCCGGGACTGATTACACTGCCTCTACAAAACTTGCAAGAGCATCTCAGGATTGATTACATGCCTTTGCAAAACCTATGTACCCTACTATCACATCATCGTCTTCAGATCACCTCATCGTCCACTGAGCACAACCCAGATTCACATCACATAGCACTTACACTCACCGACATGGGAAGACACACCTCAACCATCCGTGAAAGGCTCACCCCTTACATCTACGCCAGGGGAAGACACACCTCAACCATGCAAGAATGGCACTGCACTTATATCCATATCCATGGGAAGACACACCTCAACCATGCTAGGAATGGCACAACACTTATATTGTAGCCATGGGAAGACACACCTCAACCATGCTCGAATGGCCCAGCACTTATATCGCAGCCATGGGAAGACACACCTCAACCATGCTCGAATGGCCCGACCCTTACATCAATGACCATGGTAAGACAAACTTCAACCATGTCGGAATGGCTCCAGCCCTTACATCAATGACCATGGTAAGACAAACGTCAACCATGTCGGAATGGCTCATGTGCATCTGTGTCTCTGTACTCATCACTTCCCCTTCGAAGGCATATCGATCTGAAGTACACCAAGTCTCCCTATGAAGTATTCAAACTTCACTCTGTCCAGTGGCTTGGTCAACACATCGGCTATTTGCTCGTCTGTTGCAACATACAAGAGCTTCACTGCTCCTCTCTGCACCATATCCCTGATATAGTGATATTTGATCTCGATGTGCTTCGACCTATCATGGAACACGGGGTTCTCAGATAGCTTCACACAACTCTGGTTGTCACAAAATATACCGGTAGCATCCAACGGGAAATCAAATAAATCAAATAATAGCATCCTCAGCCACACTGCCTCACAACTAGCCGAAAAAGCTGTGACATACTCTTCTTTGGCTGTACTCAGTTGCACACAGGACTGCTTCCTTCTAAACCAAGAGATCATACCGGATCCCATACTGAAGCATCACCCCGAAGTGCTCTTCCGATCAATGGAACTGCCTACCCAATCTGAATCGACATAACCCTCCAGGTTAAACTTTTGATTCACCTCATACTTGAGCCCATAGTCAACTGTACCCTTCAGGTACCTCAGAATATGCTTTGCAGCTATCAGGTGAACATGTCTCGGATCTGTCAAGTATTGGCTCAAGGTGTTCACCGCAAAGCAGATATTTGGTCTCTTATTTGTCAGGTACATCAAGGACCCAATCATCTGACGATACATTGTAGCATCAACCGTCTCAGATGAAGCATCACACAGAAGCTTCAGGTTCGATGCCATAGGTGTGGCCATGGCCTTGCAGTCCATCATCCCTAACCTCTTCAGGATCTCTACTGCATACTTCCCTTGTCCAAGGAAGATTCCATCTGCACTCTGCCACACCTCCATACCAAGAAAATAGTGCATCATACCCAAGTCCTTCATCTTTAACTCGGCAGCAAGATTCCTCTTCGTATCGGCAATCAACCTATCCTCACTTGTTACAAACAGGTCATCCACATACAATAGTAGTATCACTGGATTTCCTTCCTCAACCTTGTAGTAAAGGTTGGAATCCGTTTTACTCTTAGTAAAGCCCAAACTGCATAGGAATCCATCTATCCTGCCATACCAGGTCTTGGGTGCCTGTTTCAAACCATACAGGGCTTTCTTCAGTTTGCACATATGTGATCCTCGGTCATGTGTCTCAAACCCGAGTGGCTGCTCCACATACACTTCTTCTTCGACTACACCATTCAAGAAAGATGTCTTGACATCCATATGGTGTACCTTCCATTTCATCACTGCATCCAGAGCAAGTACTGATATGATGGAAGTGTATCTAGCCACAAGAGCAAAAGTCTCTTCATAATCAATCTCTTCTTTCTAGGAGAAGCCACGAGCTACAAATCTCACTTCGTATTTCTCTATGCTGCCATCTGCAGTATGCTTGATCTTTGGAAGTCACAACAGACTTCCCATTTGGTCTTGGGACCACATCCCAAACATCTTTCTTCATGATCGACGGATCATGGTATTCTTCCATTACTTCATCCCAGATCCTGGGAACTTCAATATCTTTAATAGATAGCTTTTTTGTTGGAACAAATGTTGTAGTCCTTATTTTGTAGGTGATGGTATACGATCTTTCCACAGGGGGTTCACTCAGTGAACTTGTTACATAGCACGATCGTTCGCATGATATTAAAGAATATCCCTAATTTCACTAGATATTGGAAAATTCCTCCTAAAATTTAATTGTGGAACCCCCCCTCCCAATATGTGTTTCAAATTAAGAAAACCCCTAGTTTCACCAGATATTGTATGTATCAATTTTTATCAACCCATTTCTAATACCCCCTTTATATCATATTATCAAGTTGTAACAAAACAAGAGCCCTAACTCCCACCAGGATTGCAAGGGTGACTAATCAATTTGTAGCATTGGATAGTGGAAGACCCAACGAAATAGTACTGGGGAGGAAAATGGGTAAAAGGAAACCTAGTCAAGGGATCAACATAACAAAGAATGTAAAAGGGTGATAGTCCAATAATTAGTGCAATGCTTAGAAAAGATGAGAATTGCAGACGTTTCACACCATAGTCTGTCAATCTACAAATTTTATATCTTGTAAATATAAGTTAGTCATAGAGAGCTTAGGTTTTCTATAATATTTATAAATTAAACTCCATAAAAATTCAAAAATAAAACCTTTTCGTGGATGGGCTCCCCTAACTTCCTATCAAAACAAACAGCATTGATGTTTGAACCCAAATGAACATAGCAAAATTTATCTTACTTTCCAATAACACCATATGATCATGTGCGTAGCTTGGATTTGGGTCACTCACAAGATGCAATGAATTTCCTCCACTTCTTTTACATTTATTCTTGCAATCAAGGGAATTAACAACATTTAGTTACCTTTTCTTGGGTTATATCTAGTTCTTTTTTTAATCTTTATTGGAGAGGGAAAAATCTTCATTGTTAGGTTTCAAGCATGGAATAGTTATAAAGATACAGAGATGGTGAAACTTATATGATACCGTTTCATGGTAACGATAACACATAGGGTATGTAAATAACGATTAATATTTTCACCTATGTTCATGTAAGTTTCAATACAATATTGAGACGGATGCCTTGCATGTAAGAATTGAAATTACAATTATGAATGTGCCAAATATAACTCAATCTAACAACTATTCCTAACTAGTAATGCGAAAATGTTAAAGAAGATTACAAAAATTTGAAATAAATAATTGGTCAAGAAAGATTGATCTAACTTTTCTTGGTTCCAATGAGCCAAGAAATATTGATCTCACTTTTATGGGTTGTCATGGAGCAAGTTTTGATTGAATCTCAATACCCACCTAAACCCCAACCTAAAAAATTAAGAGTTAGATCTTTTACTCGAATGCCTACAGAAAATACAATATAATTGTTTAACTCTGGAACTACCAATTAGAAACATCTCTTAAATTAAAGATGAAAAACAATATAACATCAATTCAAACCAAGCCTAAATAGGTTATTAAATGAGTATGGATCAAGTCTAGTAATCTGAAGAGACTTCCATCGATATTACCATTGGTACACTATTACCAGATTTATGCAAAACTTAGGATCATAAAAAATATCAAATAAAAATGGAGGGTCCTTAAGTTTTAGGTGAGTATGAATTGAGCCCATGATTTGGAGGTGTGAATCCATCCCACGATTTGGAGGTTATTCTTCAACCCACCCAAATAAAATAACTCCCAATATTTATATTACTATGTCAAATTAAAAAAAACTCTTGACCCCTTAATACGGGGCAATATATTTTTGAGGTTTTTAAGAGTATTCAAACCCCAATATGAATGGACGTGATATGATATTGCCTCACTAGTGAACCCCCCGTGGATCTTTCCTACAAAGCAAGTTAAATTGCATAATTAGAAACATCTCATAGTTTTCAGAACAAATTCTTACACATAAATAAATATGTCATACAATCATGCAATTATTTTAGCCAATGCTTCAATACAACATTTATCCATATCCCGTAACTTTCTAGATGCCTTCCAATCTCTACCAGAACATTGTTAAGAGTGTGCACAACTCCCAACATGTCAGCAAAGAGGTTTCTTTCTAGATAAGTAGCAATGGAATGTTGTACAGTGCCATAGGCCACTTACCCATCACATGCATATCAGTAGTATATTGTTCATTAATGCAATTATTCTAATATGCATAGTACACACCCTAAGTCTAGGAACATAAGCATATGCATCATTGAACAATATTATTTAAACAAACAAGTATGCAAGAAATGACAATTCAAATACTTATCTTTGTTTGGTTGTAGGGTGGACTCCCTCTCAATATTTGTTTCCTTGTAGGAACTACTGGAGTGTGCTCCCTCTTGATCTTTTCTTCCTAGATTACCTATCTTTGAACTTATATCCATCCTCGATCACTATGCATACTTACTAGTATCATCATTGTGTTATCCTCGAGGTCTCATACATACATTCATTAGTATAATATTAATACTATAAAAACATTACGATTCTAAGTAAACTTAAACATGTATGGTCAAGATCATTTCATACACAGATAATTTATCACAATTCTTTTACTCATGTATATTCCTATTTGACCATAGGACTTTTCTGGTTAGTCATCATCAATCAAAATAAGAAGCATAATATGCCTAAACCCATGATTACTCAAACCTATAACTTCATGAATAATCATTATCAATCATACCAAGTATATTTATATAAGAGATCCTATCACAAGGTAGGATTTTAACTTGATATAGGAAAAACATACCTGGTTATCATATTTGCTAGTTATGTCTAGCAATGTCTTCTTGTTCTCTTCAATGTCTTGTGCTAGTAACCTACATATCTCATAGGTTAAGCATTGTAGAACCAAATTATACATACCTCGTAAGTAGACCTTTATGACAATGGATGAATCTTTGTCTTCATGTCACCATGGTCATATGTCTTTGAACTAGAACATGATTTGTCTTTTTTGATGTACCTTTCATGTTAGCGGACAACATCAACCTCATACAGCACCACAATGCATTAGTACAATCATAAGTGTCAAAACCCTAATCAATGAATATCTGCATTCATAATTTTATTAAGGTGATACGACAAGTCTAAATTTAATCAATATTGTACTAACCTTACTGAAGACAAACATACCATAAACTTAATCATTAACAGATTTCGAAACATACTTGTAAGTCATACCTATCGAGATTGATTATAATCTTCTTATGTAAGGTCTTAGCCTCATCTCTCTCTGAAATAGGAACTTCTTCACTTATGCAAGTGACCAATCCATTCTCTTTTAGGATTAACCCAATCCACTTGAATTGCAGAAACTGGATCTGGAGCTGGATTAGGGTTTGTCAGGGAAACCCTAAAAATTCAAACTTTGAATTTCAAACTTCTGAAAGGATAGAAAGATGCACCTTGATGAGCTGATCAACCTGGTATACTCAGAATTTGAAAACTACAAAGTTTCACCCCTCAAATTTGCTTTTCAATCTTCCAGATTCGCTAGGGAGGACCCTGAATTAGGGTTTGATTTTCCTGGATCTTCACCCAACCAAATAGTTTGATCCAAAGATATAAAATTTGATTTTTCCAAGGAAATTCCAGCTATGGTCACAGATTTCAAAAATTCCCATTTTTGTAGAAGCCCTATTTTTTCACCTTTCTGATCAAAGTTCCGAACTAGGGTTTGATCAAGCCCGATCTTCTGTCCAACCAAAAAATTTGATATTGGTCTCTAAAATTTGATTTTGATGAGGAGCATCCATTCGTGGTCTCTGCTACAAAAATTCCAACATTCTCCGAAACCCTAAATTCCCGGAGCCATGAATGAAGGTGCTCAAAATCCAATTATGTTTTGACAAAAATATGCACCTGATTGTTTCTAGTGTAACTCCAAAATTTCAGATCTAAGGGTCTGAAAATTCTTCCTGTGGTAGCCTGACCTGTTATCTTTCTAACCCCATAGGTCTAACCTCAAATGGATTCTCTGAGAGAGATTTATTCCAAGTGTCGCAACGTGACCTATTTATGGGATAAAACAGGAGAGCGAACTTGTATAGAGTTCCACATGTCACTGGTTCAATTTAGGCCTCTGAAAATTGTACTTGTGAAAGTACAGTCCATGCCCTACTTGCCACTTTTTATGAAATTTCATTTGGAGCTTCCTAGCCCAAGTTGTGACCTTGTTTCCTAGGTCACCTGTTTATGACTGAGATTTAGAAGAGGCAGAAACCCTATATTGTACAGATCATAAATATGAAAGTACAACGAATTAGAGGCTATACTTTGGACACAAGGTACATGGGGATCTTATCTTCGACCTATAAGATTTTCAGATCTCGAAACCTCACTGAAATTAATTTATAGAAAAAGTGCTACGATGACTGGTGTTTTCTATATCAAGTCCTAACTTCACAAGTGCAACAAGTGTCATAAATGCCATACCATGCCTTCTTTCAGGCTAGCTCTAACTCCATGTTAGTTTTTCATAATTTACTTCAATTTGATCTAGGATATTAACTGAGAGAACAACATGTACAACATATCTACAACATATCAATCATGGACATAATAATGCAAGCACACAAGAGACAATAGACACTCAGAGTTTCATTGGGGAAAACCATAAAGGTGAAAAACCCCACAACTTTCTCAGAGATAGATAGAGCAATGATACAACCCAATTACAAGAGATAGTCCTCCTAGCAATAGCTTCTCCTCCTCCACTAGTGTGCCACTCTCCAATGAGTGTGTGAGTTAGAAAGTGAATGATCAAATAGAGTGCCTCCCGCACTCTATTTATACATGGCTTGACTTGCCTAATAACCTTTACTAGGTCGGCCTTAACTTAACCACATAACATAATGCTGACAGGGCCGACCCCCAATATGGTGGTATAATAACCCTTTAACCCACACGACTTATACAGGGCTGACCTCAACAAGGTGGTCTAATAACCCATCAAGTATAAGTTACGACACTTACAATATAAATGACGACACTTCCGTATAGAGGAATAATAACATCTCTATAGGAATACAAACACTTCCGTATAGAGGAATAATAACATCTTTATATGAATACAATTTGCATATATGAAATACATTCCGAAGTTACAAATACATCAAAACCATTTTGATGGTGAGATAGATGGTCCAATGATCTAATCATAAACATTGGAGGATAGAGGCCTCACTCATACGATTCTAGGCTAGAATATTCTCTAATAGTAAAAAATCATCCAACGTAGATGCCACCTATTGAGATCCACCCCTACGATTATTCCATGTAAATGTCCCATTGAATGTTTCAATATTTACCGAATTAAGAGATTGTACAAATTCTCAAAAACATTGGTAGGCTAGTTCTAGTGTTCAAACCCACACTTTTTTTCCTCAAGGGAGGTAATTAGACTGAATTCTCCTCCCACAATCCAATTTTGGTGTTATATGAGGTAATAGATTCCTTGTAAGGAGTGTAAAAACCTGATTCGGTCTTCTAGAATAAAAGGTCCATATACATTCATGATTATTCTAGTGGCCTTTGTCCCTGTAAGATGGAGCTTGACCAAGAGAGATCTGTAAGTGTAGAATAAATATTTCGGAAAAATTACTCTAAGATCCTACAAGATGGAAAATATCCTAGTAGATCCTCTCACCTCTGCAACTATAACCTAACTATATTTCTAACAATATATTCCTATTTGACTTCATACCTCACTAAAATCTTTAATTTCCTGAAGCATGAGGATATTAGGTTTTTCTAGTACTTGAATTTTATTTCTAAGTGTTCTTTGCTTACCTTTCTTGTTGATACCTCTGATATTCCACAGGATGATTTTCATTATTACCTTGATGGGGGAGTGGTGAAGAATGTATCATTCATAGGGGTGTGAATCCCCAATTCTATTAGTTTTTCACCAAGCTCCTTCAATTGTTGTTGCTTATTTTTCCACCCTCATTTTTTCTCATCTCTGGTTGGTCTACGATGTTTTGGACTTTGGTTTTCATTGATGTCAACCAATGTCAACGAGGATTCGTTATTCCTATTCCAATTTGAATAAGTATATGAAATCCAGTTTGAAGAAGTACATCAGAAATATGTTCCAAAGTACATCAACTATATCCAGTTTGAAGAAGTACGTAAGGAATACATTCAGTACATAAGGAATACATTCATTACATATGGTATAGGTGCAATTTTCAAGTCAACCTAGTCATACTACTTCAATGAGATATGCCAAAGACATGGTTGGACAAGTTTTGGGTGTGCACAAGAGACTTGAGAACAAGAAGTAGTTGAACATGTAAGCAAGTTTGGAAAGTGCACAATACCCACCAATCAGAAGAAGCACTCAAGTTATTGAAGTGGACAAAAGTACCACAAGAAAGTAACGGTTGGAGAATTCAAGTGCGCAAGTCCCATAAGCAATCGTACATCAAGGGCACAAGACCACACTGCAAGGGCACAAGTCTCACTAAGCAAAGGACCAAGTATGCACAAGAACCACAATAGATGACACCTCAACAGTGAAAAACATGACAAGTGGTGGAAGCATGAATCGTGAAGCAAGGAATAAGGGAATGTTGATGTATGTGTAACTTCGGAATGTATTTCATCTATATTTATTGTACCCTTATTAGAGATGTGTTATTCCTCTATAAGGAAGTGTCATCATGTAGATTGACAAGTGTCGCAAGTGTGTGTACTTGCCGATGGGTTATTAGACCACCATGTGGGGTCGGCCCTGAATTATATATATTATAATATGGATGTACCTAGCTAGACAAGTCGGCCCCATAAAGTCACTGGGCAAAAACGTTAGTATAAATAGAGATCAAAGATCTCTATTTTACTCTCTCGGAAAAGTAACTCACTCTCACCCAGAAAGTGGTGCACTAGTGAGGAGGAGGATCATCTGCTACTAGGAGACAATCTCAGTGTATTTTGGTTGTACTTTGGTTGAGCCATTTCTCTCTCTATCTCTGAGGAAGTTGTGGGGTTTTTCACCTTAGGGTTTTCCCCACAGAAACTCTGTGTCTCTTGTCTCTTATGCTTTGATTCTTGTGAAGCTTGTCATATTGTGATTGTCATGCATTGATATACTGTATATGTTATTCTCTCAGCAAAGATCCTAGAGTATTGTGAATTAATGCTCAAAATTTAACATGGTATTAGAGCTAACTTGAGAAGAAGACATTTTACAGTGACGAAAACTTGAGTTTCTTGTTTATTGGGTTTCTCTCCATAGATTTTTGAAAATCAGTATAGTAGATTGACTCTACTCATCAAGGCGCATCTATCTGTCCAATCAGAATTCAATTCCGAGCATTTTCAAATTTGGCCCTAAAAATTAGGGTTTCCACAAAAATAGGGATTTCTGGAATCTGAAGACACATCTGGAAGCTCCTTGCAAAAATCAAATTTTAGAGCTTTGGATCGAGATTTTTGGCTGGATAGATCTCCGGGAAACTCAAACCCTAATTCAGGGCTCTCCCGAGTGAACCCGGGAGGACAAAAGATCAAATCTGAAGGGTAAAAATTTGCTGATCTCAAATTCTAAATGCACCAGGCTGATCAGCTCATCAAAGAACATCTTTCTATCCTTTCAGAAATTTGAAATTCACATTTTGAATTTTTAGGGTTTTTTCGACAAACCCTAATCCGGGACCAGATCCAGTTTTCAGCATTTCAAGTGGTAAGATCTAAATCTTTTATATTTTCCATTTGAAGTACTCTTTAAGATGTCTCACCACACCAAGCTTGAGGATAAGCTTGAAGGAGCTGATAACTTCCGAGCTTGGAAGTATAGGATTGGGTTAATCTTGGAAGAGAATGAGTTGGACTCATATGTGAAAGAAGACATCCCTATCCCAGAGGATGAAGAGGCCAAGGTATTGCATAAGAAGAACTTGGTCAAGGCAAAGAGAATCATTGCTGATTCTATCAAAGACCATCTCATACCCCATGTGTCTTCTCTTAAGACACCCAAGGAGATGTTTGACTCTTTGACCAAGCTATTTGAAGGAAAGAACATAAATCGGAAGATGACCCTGCGGAACCAATTGAAAGGAGTAAAGTTTCAGAATGGAGAAACCATTCAATCTTATTTTTCAAGGGTCTCCCAGATCAAGGAACAACTAGAAGCAGTGGATGAAATGGTGGAGAATGGTGAAGTGGTGGTGACCACTCTAAATGGCCTACCCAGGTTATGGGATTCCTTTATTCAAGGAATTTGTGCAAGGAAGAAGTTGATCTCCATCAACAGATTGCAGGAAGAATGATCTCAAGAAGAAGCTAGACTTATAGCTCGTGAGGAAAAGATGGGGGGTGAAGATCAAGCTCTTGCAGCTCACACCAAAAGAAGCAATCTCAAGAAGGAGCACTCTCGCCACAGGAGATCCTATCAAAAGAATAAGAAGGATCTAAGATGCTTCACATGCAATGAGAAGGGTCACTGTGCTTCAGATTGTCCCAAGAACAAAAGAGATAATAACAACAACTCCAGCAAGAAGAAGAAGGGTAGCAAAAGAAATTTTCATCCTCATGCTGCCAAGGATGATAGACCTCCAAAGAAGAAGGCTAGGGCAGAAAGTGATGATAGTGATGTTGACTCATCAAGTGAAGAAGAGTATGTTTTAATCTCTGCTCTCACAGGTACTATCTCCCATGGTTGTGATGATTGGTTGATTGACAGTGGGGCTTCCAAACACATGACCGGGTTTAAGGAATCTTTTGTGAATCTATCTGAACATGAATCACCCCGTAAGGTGAAACTTGGGGATGATTATCAATACCCAATCAAAGGAAGTGGTGAAGCCTCCTACAACCTAGATTCGGGAAAATCTTTGAAGATGAAAGAAGTCCTTTATGTACCTGGGCTCAAGAAGAACTTACGCTCCATCTCTGCTTTGGATGCAAAAGGTATGAGGGTTGCATTTGTGGATGGCCAAGTCCTAATGTGGCCAAAGGGAAAGAACATAGATGATGCAGTAGTGATTGGAGAGCAAGAGGGAGGTTTGTATAAATTGAAGGGACAACCTGAACATGCCATGGTACATGAATCCATGGAGGCAAGTGAACTTTGGCATAGAAGACTTGCTCATATGCACTTTAGAGCACTTCCAATTGCAAGCAAGGCTGTAGAGGGTCTTCCTGAAATCAAGACCAAACATGAAGGTGTTTGCAAAGGATGTGCAAAAGGTAAGAACATTAAGAAGGCTTTCCCAAGCAGTGAAAGTAAGGAAAAAGACATCCTGGAAATCATCCACTCACATGTATGTGGTCCTATGTCATCCAGTTCTCTTAGTGGGTATAGTTACTATGTCTCATTTATTGATGACTTCTCCAGGAAGACTTGGGTATACTTCTTGAAGAACAAAGATGAGGTGTTTGATAAGTTCAAGGAATTCAAAACCTTGATGGAGAATCAAACTAACAAGAAGATCAAAACATTCAGATCCGACAATGGTGGAGAATTCACCTCAGGTGACTTCAAGAAGCTTTGTAGTGATTCAGGGATTAAGAGGGAGTTGACTGCTCCTTATAATCCTCAACAGAATGGAGTTGCAGAAAGGAAGAACATAACTATCATGGAAGCAGCAAGGGCAATGCTGCATGACCAGGATCTACCTATGCATCTATGGGCAGAAGTAGCTAGAACAACTGCATATGTGTAGAACATAACACTCCACAAGATATTGGACAACAAGACACCAGAAGAGGTCTTTTCTGGTAAGAAACCTGAATTCATCCATCTTAGAATATTTGGTTGTCTAGTATACACTCATGTCCCAAAGGAAAAGAGGACTAAACTAGATCCTTTAGGAAAGAAGGGTATCTTTGTGGGTTACAGTGAAAGCTCGAAGGCCTACATAATATACTTTCCAGGGTTCAAGAAGATTTATGTCAGCAGGGATGTAACATTTGATGAAAACTCAGCATTCATCAAATCAAGGAAGGCACCTATCAAAGTTTATGAAGAACCTAAGGAAACTAGATTTCAAGACACTACCATGACTGAAGCAGTTCCAGAAGTTGTTCGTGAGTTTGAAGATCCGCAAGAACCTATAGATCCACCCCGTGAGGATAACTCTCACAAGAGGAAACCTGCATGGGCTAGAGAGCTCATTCAATATGTAGAAAGATTTGGCATTCCAGAAGAAGAACATAGAGCAAAGAAGAGAACCAGATCACATACCAGCTATGTTGCTTTACTCTGTGACATTATGAACAAAGAGCCTTCTAGTTATGAAGAAGCAATAGAAAAGAAAGAATGGAAGGATGCCATGGTTGAGGAATACCAATCAATAATGAAGAATGATGTTTGGGATGTTGTCCCAAGACCTAAAGAGAAGTTTGTTGTGACTTCTAAATGGATCTTCAAAATCAAGCATGCTGCAGATGGCATTGTAGAGAAATACAAGGCAAGATTCGTAGCTCGTGGCTTCTCTTAGAAAGAGGGAATAGATTATGAAGAAACTTTTGCACCTGTAGCCAGGTATACTTCCATCAGAACAGTACTTGCCCTGGCTGCAGCAATGAAATGGAAAATACACTAGATGGATGTCAAGACTGCCTTCTTGAATGGTGTAGTTGAAGAGGAAGTATATCTGGAGCAGCCACTCGGTTTTGAAATACATGACAGGGAGTCATATGTATGCAGATTGAAGAAAGCCTTGTATGGCTTGAAACAAGCTCCCATAACTTGGTATGGTAGGATGGACAGTTTCCTATCTAGTTTGGGCTTTACCAAGAGTAAAGCGGATTCCAACCTTTACTACAAGGTTGAGGAAGGGAATCCGGTGATTCTACTCCTGTATGTGGATGACTTATTTGTGACAGGAGATGACAGACTGATTGCAGATACTAAGAGGAAGCTTGCTGCTGAATTTGATATGAAAGATTTGGGAATGATGCACTATTTCATAGGTATGGAGGTGTGGCAGAGTACAGGTGGGATCTTCCTTGGTCAAGGGAAGTACACAGTAGATATCCTGAAGAGATTTAGGATGATGGATTGCAAGGCCATGGCCACACCTATGGCATCGAATCTGAAGCTTCTATGTGATGCTTCATCTGAGCCGGTTGATGTCTCTATGTATCGTTGGATGATTGGGTCCTTGATGTACCTGATGAACATGAGACCAGACATTTGCTTTGCTGTGAACACATTGAGTCAGTTCCTGATAGATCCGAGGAGTGTTCACCTAGTTGTTGTAAAGCATGTTCTGAGGTACCTGAAGGGTACAGTGGATTACGGGCTCAAGTATGAAGCGAATCAAAAGTTTAACCTGCAGGGTTATGTTGATTCAGATTGGGCTGGCAGTGCTGCAGATAGGAAGAGCACATCTGGGTGCTGCTTCAGTATGGGATCAGGTGTGATCTCTTGGTTTAGCAGGAAGCAGTCCTGCATAGCACTGATTACAGCTAAGGTAGGGTATGTTGTAGCCTGTTCAGCTAGTTGTGAGGCAGTATGGCTACGGAAGCTACTGTCTGAGTTATTTGATCTGCCGTTGGAGGCTACTGGTATCTTCTGTGATAACCAGAGTTGTGTAAAGCTGTTCGAGAACCCAGTGTTTCATGGCAGGTCGAAACACATAGAGATCAAATATCACTTTATTAGGGATATGGTGCAAAGAGGAGCTGTGAAGCTCCTGTATGTTGTGACAGACGAGCATATTGCAGATGTGCTGACGAAGCCACTAGCCAGGGTGAAGTTCGAGTACTTCAGAGATAGGCTTGGCGTTCTTTAGATCAAGGACACTTCGAGGAAGAAGTGATGGACACATTTGTTGAAGCCATTCCAAGCATGTTGGAAGAAGGATCCTTCACATGGCTGTGGATGTAAGCGCTGGATGATGAGCATCAGGATGATGTTCTGTTGGATGCTGGATATGGTCAGTTGGATCATTTATATGTATGTATGCATCATGTTGGATGCTGGATATGATCAGTTGGATCATTTTTATGTATGTATGTATGCATTATGTTTGATGCTGGATATGATCAGTTGGATCATTTATATGTATGTACGCATCATGTTGGATGTTGGATATGATCAGTTGGATCATTTATATGTATGCATCATGTTGGATGCTGGATATGATCGGTTGGATCATGTGTATGTATTTTTGTATATGCATCATGTTGGATGCTTGGACCATGTATCTGTATATGTATCAGGTGGATACATTGTATGTATCAGGTGGATACATTGTATGATCAGGTGGATACATTGTATGATCAGGTGGATCATGTATGGTGATATGTATCATGTATTTGTATTTGTATCAGGCGGATACATTGTATGATCAGGTGGATCATTTATGATGATATGTATCAGGTAGATACTTGGTTTGCATCAGGTAGATGCATTATATGATCAGGATGATCGTGGATGACGAGCTTCAGGATGTTGCTCCAGATGACATGCAGCAGGATGTTGCAGTGATGATGATCAGGATGATCATGTGTACATCAGGATGATGTATGGTGAGTATCAGGTTGATACTCTATGGCCATGGATCAGGTTGTGCAGATGAGAATATAATTTGTCCCTGGGAGATTTGCAGATAGTCTTTCGAGGTTTTGCCTATGGCATGTAATTTGTTGTCCTGGGATATCTGGAAAATGCTCTTTTGAGGTTTTGCTCTGGGAGGACATATAATTTGGCCCTGGGAGATCTGCAGATAGTATTTCGAGGTTTTGCCTATGGCATGTAATTCGTTTCCCTGGGATATCTGGCAGATGCTCTTTCGAGGTTTTGTCCTATGGCATATAATTTGTCCCTAGGAGATCCAATAGGTTGGGCTGTGTGCCCGTAATCAGTCCTGGGATTCTCTTGCGATGTTTTGCCATGACCACATGTAATTCGTGCCCTGGGAGATCCTATAGGTAGAGTTGTGTGCTCATAACAGCCTGGGATGCTCTTGCGAGGTTTTGTGGTGAGGTCACATATAATATGGCCCTGGGAGATCCTATAGGTAGAGCCGTGTGCTTGTAACAGCCTAGGATGCTCTTTCGAGGTTTTGTGACGCACGTAATAAGTCCTGAGGATTCCACAGTATGGCCAGTGATGACGAAGACCTGCAGGTGGTGAGCCTACATCTAGTATGAAAAAGGACTGGCTCTGTAGAACTTCCTATGATGAGTAGAGTCAGATATTAGTTGAGATAGCAACAACAGTGACGATGACGATGATGATGCATTGATGATGATGACCCCGAGAAGAAGACTTGTCTAGCAAATCTGTGTCGAGAAATACCTTCCTAGTTAAGAGGGAGTGTTGATGTATGTGTAACTTCGGAATGTATTTCATCTATGTATTTTATATATATTTATTGTACCCTTATTAGAGATGTGTTATTCCTCTATAAGGAAGTGTCGTCATGTGGATTGACAAGTGTCGCAAGTGTGTGTAATTGCCAATGGGTTATTAGACCACCATGTGGGGTCGGCCCTGAATTATATATATTATAATATGGATGTACCTAGCTAGACAAGTCGGCCCCATAAGGTCACTGGGCAAAAAGGTTAGTATAAATAGAGATTAGAGATCTCTATTTTACTCTCTCGGAAAAGTAACTCACTCTCACTCAGAAAGTGGCGCACTAGTGAGGAAGAGGATCATCTACTACTAGGAGACTATCTTAGTGTATTTTGGTTGTACTTTGGTTGAGCCATTGCTCTCTCTATCTCTGAGGAAGTTGTGGGGTTTTTCACCTTAGGGTTTTCCCCACGGAAACTCTGTGTCTCTTGTCTCTTATGCTTTTGATTCTTGTGATGCTTGTCATATTGTGATTGTCATGCATTGATATACTGTATATGTTATTCTCTCAGCAAAGATCCTAGAGTATTGTGAATTAATGCTCAAAATTTAACAAGGAAGACACAACCAACTTGTGGAAACACCATCCGTGTAGGAAAAGTATAAATAAGAAGCCAAGTTGGAGAATTGATACAAGCTGGTGACCTCAATACTGGAAGATACAAATTTGGCAAGCTTCTTATTTTGGGCTCGTGGAATCAGAACAACATTATCTAGCAGAGAGCCGAGTGTGGACATATATAAGAACAAAATTGTTGATGGTGCGCATAATGATGTAGTTTATCTGTGATATTAATGCTAAGACATAAAATGCAAAACTACATTGGATGTGCAAGTGTGTGAGACCAGAATGACAGTATCGCAAAAAATCACAGATGATCTAAGATGGGTGTGCGAAGACATACTTGAAATATATCTAGTGATGCATGAAGTGAATTTTTTTATATGATGCTCTAAGATATAATTGTTGCACAGTAAAGGATATGCATTATGACGAGGATGATCTAAGACAAGTGCGAAGAACCAAAAGGCTGAATCGGAGACGATGCACAAAAGGATGCATATTATCTGAATATTGTTGCACCAAGATAGAATGGAAATATCACAGAAGGTGTGCAGACCAATCTGATACTGATGTGCGAAGTCAAAACAACAACACATCAGAAGATGTGCAATATCAATTGAAGGTGCAGATGTGTAGAAACAAAACGACACACTGAACGTGAGCGCAAACTATAGAATATGATGAAGCAGCACATAGTTTGTGAAGTATGAAATCAATTGTGATGTTGTGAAGTGATAAGTCAAGTGAAGTATGCAATACAATGACAACAATATCACAATGTACATAAGGTGCGTGCAACAAAAATAACAAAAGATTATGAGAAGAGTTTAGGGATCAGAAGAACAACAAATTAATATCTTCTTCTTTCATATCAAGTTGGCATGAAGGGGAAAGGAGCAGGGGGTTGGTGCCTCCTTCCAGTTGAAGCTGGTGAATAAGGGAGTTGGTGCTTCCTTCAAGTCGATGCATGTAAAACCAGGGGGTTGGTGCCTCCTTCTAATTGGTACTAGAGAACTTAGGAATTTGGTGCTTCCATGAATGTAATCTTTATATTATAAGAGAGCATTCTGCGGTTTTCTCTTGTTTGGTTTTCCACATAAAAATCTTTGTGTTTCGTGTTTTGCACATATGTGGATGAATGATTTTGTTTAATGAAAATGCATAATTTGAGATCAAGTTAAAATATGATAAGAAGCAATAATTGTTCATCACTACACTAATATTGATTCACCCCCCTCTTAGTATTAATAATATTCTGACATGATGCTCTTTTGGAGGATTGATTTTGAAGAATAAAGAAATATATTTCCCTTTATATGATATCAATGATCTTGTTTTGGACTTATGGAGAGCTTCCTTAAGCAATTTTAAATACTTTTCTAGGATGGATTGAACTTTTTATCTCCCATATGCTTCCATGATCCCTTACAGATCAAGCTCTAAATACATTTCATCATGTTCTTCAGATGCAATCATGTCCTCCTCCTCCTTCATAACAATATATTCTATTGTAGGGGTATTTATCTAAGGTTGACTACCATCTACCTTGCATCACTTGGATCCTTCTAATTGTTTCAAATTTGAGTAATTTTCTCCCTAATTCATCTCTTGAGAGAGCTTCGATTCTTCACCCCACATTTCCAATGTCTTCTCCTCCGTAGAGAGTGCATCAACCTTGTTTGTTGATTGAATTCCTAGTGAAGGATTCGGGGTTGTTGCTTCTTCCCTTGTCTCCCCTTATTCCTTATAGTGATAAACCCCTTGTGATCTGATGTTGCCTCTTATTTTAATTCGATTATCGACTTGATGAGGGGGAATCATATAATAGATGTTTGTGCTCATGGAATTAGTGAAAATGAAGGGGTATATGATGATTTTCGATGATCCATATCCATTATTTATCATGGTAGCTAAGGAAATATATCAACTTTGACAGTTGCCTCAAAATTTTCATATAAAATAAAATCTGAGTGTAGGAGGAATATCACCCTTTTTTTTTACTTCTGAAGTTTTGACAAAAGTGTTGAGGGTAATACCTTTACCAAAAGGGGTTTCTTCATCCTAGTCCTCTTGTGAAGGGAGTATACTATAATACATATTGGTGTTATGGTGAAATATTCTTTGTCAGGGTTGAAGTTCTCTTTCCAAAACCGTAGTCCCAAAGCCTTGTCTAGTTGAAGAAGAAGGGAGAGCTCCTTGTCCTCTAGTATAGTAAATATTGTAGTGAAGTAACCATTGGACCCCAATTTCAGATCCACCTTCCCTTTAAGTTTCCATTTTTTGGTGATCCACTAGCTGAAGGCCTTCTCCATCAACCAAAAACACATGAAATTTCCAACGATCACATGATCTTGCATATATTATCTATACTCTCCTCTTTTGTTTGAGGTCACTTCATACTTAGGCCTTGTTTCCACTATTGGGATGCACTAGTCTTGATTCTTAATTTTTGGTTTGGATTTCAATCCCTCTATTATTTCTTTAGAGTTTTCCTACTCTTAATGGAGGTTCCCCACATGTCTCGTACCAATTACATCCACCACCAATTATTCCTTTCCTTTTCCATTGTAGGATGATGTGCCACGAGAATGATTTTCTCTAAGAATATCCCTATAGGAGGGATTAATACTCCCTCCTTGCCCCCACCCACATTCTCCATGAGAGTGACCAAGGAAAACCAACACTTCACTTCCTGCAAACCCTAGATCGCCTAGCTCCCTTGTGAAGTTTTATCCCCTCAAAGTAAATTTGTTATATTATCATCAATTTCCAAAGCAAATAGTTTACATCTCATATTATTTTTATGTTTGTCACGTGTTTTTAAGGAATATTTTTTTCCTAGAAAAAAAATCATATCTTATTTTCAAGCTAAATGGAAATTAAATTCTATAGATCATGAAAAATCCCAATGCACTGTATATCCCTATGAAGGGCTAATAGAGATCCATTAAACACCTTCTTAGCAAATAGAGTCAGAAAACCATCTTATCAAAAATATAAAAATACCAAGTTTATATGTTTCCTTTAATAATAAAAAGCTTGGTGCCAATTAAATTCATATATACTTCAACCCATATGAGCCAATAGGTTACCACAGTCAAATCGCTCAACATACAATTTTCCTGGATCCAAAGTAATGGCCTATTTATACAGAGGTGAATCCACCCCTATATTCAACTCTCTGTAGATGTGTTCAAATGATATCCTTTGAAAAAATGTGTGATTTATTTTATATGGTATTCCAAATTAATCAACCCAATATCACTAATCTAAACATTCAACTTCATCCATCCTAGTATTCACTCCAACTTTCATAGAAAAATTTATATCTTGAAACAATGCACTAAATTAATTCCAATTGTTGGTTCCTACACCCATAGAAGCCTTACCTACAAAATAATGATCCTATGTCGGATGCAGAATGAACCCTATAGCACAAAATATTCCACCCCATTTACAAGAACCATCTGAAAAGTATTAGGGAGAGCTCTTATTTACCACCAAATATCCATTTAACCACCCAGGTTTTGAACTCTATGTTTTCCTATAAAAGGGAAGGTGTTAGAAAATATGTGAGGATGTTTTGTACATGGGGAAGAGATGCCCTTCAAATGTAGGAGCATTTGTAGAAAGCCACACCCCCCATTCAACAAGTAATGGTAGATCTCATAATGGATTTAGGTCCATTTGCAAAAAGAGATCAATAAAGAAATTAACCACATCCCACTTCTCCTATAGCTTTCAAGTATTTAATGCTCCTTCCAATTATTCCCAAACACTTCTCGTAAATTCACAATTCAAAAACAAGTTTCCATTATTTTCATTCTTCTTCCTACAAAGAAAACATATCATGGAACCAACTCTTCCTCACCTATGCAACTGATCCCATGTTAGTACCCACCTAGAAAAAAATTAGTCTCGTGACTAAAATACTCTTTGGTGGTGCCACCGCCTTCGACAACTTCCATCACCACCATAATGTATCCCTTTCACCAAAGTTTAAAACTACCAAAAATCCCAATTGCATTAAGTATTTGCAACCCAATCCTTTATGGCTCCATGCCAATTCATCCTCTTCATCCTGAATATAGATGTGGGACTTAATAGGTTCTTGAATAAAATACTCACACTACTGATCCCAAGCCCCTTCAAGTTCGATCTCAGGATCCCCTAACCATTATTGTTCCCAAACATCAATAGTTGCAGGGTTCACCACGCAGTTTAAAGTACACAAATTTTGTTCCCACAGAAAGTGAATAAAATATCCTATCAATGGAAAATCCTTGAACTACATCCCAAAATAGAATCAATCTGCACCCTTTTCGTTGAGATTGAGCCAACACGCCAAGCCAAAAAAGAAAAATGACAAGGAAATCCTTCGTTAGGTATTTCCATTAGTTGGAAGCAACCTTAATAGAATTTCTTAGTCGTCTTATCGAATCTACTATTGAGCCTTGATGAATATACTTCTAAAATAAAATGTGACCCCACAGACTATCTCGAGTGATAATGTTCCACAAATACTTTTCCACTAACACTAAATTAAAGTTGAAAATTATTTTAATTTTCCACCATCCATGGAACTTGGGGGAATCAATGGTCTTCCATCTAACCAGATGAGATCCATGATATTCCACTGAACCTTTCCATAAGTAATTAAAAAAAATGCATAATATTGGTGAGACCTCCAATAGGAATATATGCCATCAAGTGCCAATAAACTGGGACTACTTCCAACACCAATTTGATTGAAACTAATTGGCCTCCCCTACATAAAAATTGATTGTACCAAGAGATTACCCTTTGTTCGGTTTTTTCTACGAGCCACATACAATATTCTTTTCCATACCAGTTAGACTTTATAGAATAACCTAAATATTCAATCCCTCCTATAGGTTTTTTTATCACAAAGGGGAAAAAACCCACGCACACATTCCTTCTGCCCTCCACACCATCCAAGCAATAAATAGTTGATTTTCTCATTTACAACAATACTGGATGCAACACATAAAATTTTGATAAGGGACTTGAAAATAATACCTTATTCTCACTTTGTAAGACAAAACAATAATATATAATCTACCAATAAGAGATGTGTTAGGTTTACCCTTCCTCCGAAACTCCCCCCCCTTAATTTGTATATTGTTCCTAGCAGTTACAAGTGCTCTACTAAGACCTTCCACCACCAACAGGAACAAATAGGGGGAACCCCTGCCTCATCCCCCTAGAAGGGTTAAAGAACTATGAACTTGCACCATAGATAATAATAGAAAAGGATGAATTCTCCACATAATACATATTCCATTGAACTAAATCAAGGCCACAACTAACATGCAAAAGAACCAGTCTTAAATAAAACCATGAATCCCTATCATAAGCCTTGGATAAGTTCAGTTTAATAAATTATTTCAGAACATGTGGAACCTTAATGGTATGAATTCCTTCCTGAGATATCCCTATCACCTCGTGAATCAATTGGAAATTTAGGAATCCAAATAGTTCAACTAAAATCCTTTGAGAAAGAGTCAGTTTTACCCGGGATGCAGTCACTTTTGCAATGATTTTATACACTACATCACATAACAAAATTGGATGAAACTCATCAAATGTCTGAGGTCTATCCACCTTAGGTATTTGTGCTAAGAATGTTGAATTGAACCCTCTCGGCATCCTCCTAGTGGTTCACACCGCCTTTACTACTTTCAACAGATCCTCCCCAAGTAGGTCAAAAAAATCCAAAAAACAATCTATAGACCAACCATCTAGAAATGATATTTTATCACATTGAAATGATGAGAGTACAGTCCTAATTTCCTTGATAGTCACTAGATTAAATGACTCTACATTCTCTTTGTCTTTGAATAATATTAGGTATTTATTCAGAATGTCCATAACCTCCACCAGGTTTTCCTACATTGGCTTAGTAAAAATATATTGAAAGGTAATCCCCAATATCATAAAGTCCTTGAACCCTTTAACCGTGTTACCTTCATTATTTCCAAACTCCCAAATTGTATTGATATTTTTCCAATGACAAAAAAAATGATGAAAACAACTTTGTATTTTGATCACTTGAGGCTATGCAAACCACACAACATTTTAGTTGCCACTTAGATTTTACGTCCTGCAATAGTCTTATTCGGTTCTACTATAGCTCTATTTCCAATTCCCTCAACATTTAATATGGTAACCCATCAGTATGGGCCTCATATATATCAACTAACTTTGATTTAACCACCACAAACCTATCATTCCTCTTTCAATTTTACTCCCTTCTCCAACACACAACCTTTTCTTTCAGAATGCTTAAATTTTATAAAAATTGCATCCCATCATTGATCCCACTATTCAAATCTACATGCTTCCATGCATTTTTTACCATACCTTGAACTTCCTATTTTGTCACCCAATTGGATTTAAACTTGAAGGGGGTGGGGGGAGGGGTTGGATAAGTTACTTTTATCCCAAATTCTAGAAAAAAAAAAGAATGTGGTCCAAATAATTCCTCTCACCAATCCATGACTGACATCTCTCCAGATCCTCCATAATAGAAAGATGAAAAATGAAATACTATAATCATTTAGTGACCCTTGGATGACCAACCCAATTGTCGGTCCACGTTGGACTGAGCACACAAGGGGCCACATCTACCCAACCCACTACCTCCATATTTTCTATAAAAAAATGTGTCAGTTGATCTTTATATGTGAAAAGGACCCAAATATCCTCACTACTAAGGGTAAAATTCAAATCCCCACCCAATACCAAATTTCCTTCCTGGAGACACTGTAAAGAAGAAATTAAGTCCCAAAAATTTATGTGACCATCATAAGTCCTATAGATATTTAAAACTAAGAAGAACCGATCCAACTCCTTGTTGTATACTTATACACATAGCTTGTATCTCACTGCAAAAGAATTGACAATATTCAAATTTCCATTTACACTTGTAACCACACCCCTTGAAAGTCCATCATAATCTAACACTAAGGAATCCAAACCACCAAACACTTTTGTAAACTCAACACAATCGAGAGTCCCTTACTCATGGACTCCTGCACTAGAATCATGTTCAGCTTCTCAATGAAAATTGATCACTTGATGGAAGTTAATTTGACCCTTCCCCCCAGGCCTCTAGCATTATCTTAAAGAAATTTCATCGAGGAAAATCCAAGGGGTATTGCCCTAATCGAAGGACCTTTGAAAGGATATGTTCGTTTGCACTACTTCCAAATATACCTTCTCTTGTGCTTGTCTAATAAAATATTTCCTTCCCTCTTTTTGACCTACATTCCCCTTCACAACATCAAACCTAAATCCCCAGCCATAGGAGGGTCCTTTTGTTGACTTCAAGGTTTCATTAAGTATGAACCGCCACCCTGACTACTAGAAGACTTTCCCAACCCAATTGAAAAATGAAAAAGATGGAAAATCCCCAAACAAATCCTTCCTACTCCCCTAGAATAATATATCCTTAAGACACCTAGTAGCAGGACTCAACGACAAAGAAATCATACCATCTAAAGGGTTAAAAGGCTTACCTTTCAATTCAGTTACAATATTCTGGTCCTTTTGATAGTTGTGTTCCAAAGTGTCCCATTATTGTGGGATAAATTGAAGTTTCCATAAACCTCCTAAACTAGAACCCCTCTTCTCTAATCATTAGCTCTATCCTCATCATATAGAATAGACAAATCCCATAGATTAAATTCTTTAACTGCAAGGTATTCACCCTCCTTCTCTGGCTCTGGAGAATGACCATGCAAAAGGCACTTTGTGTTAGTCATCATAGCCTTTAACTCTTCCTATTCCTCAACCCATATTTTCTTCCATACTTGATGATGAAATATTTTACTGCAATCTAGTAATAGATGGCCATAGTTATTGCAGCGTGCACAACAAAGTGGGACATTAATGTAGTCCAAGACTTGTTTGATCGATTACCCACCACCAAGTGTATGGATTCGAATAACCCATTTCTGATATTAGTATAAACAAGTATGTGAACCACAAACCTCAAAGTTCCCTCAAGAAAACACTCATCCACCACCACAAATGAGCCCGAATTATTCCCAATCACTTTGAGTCCCTCCTCTAAGTAGAATTCCAAAACTAGATGTGGAATTTTAACCCATACCAAAGTGTTGGTTAGAAATTAATCTCTTAGATAAACGAAAGGGTGCCATTGTTTCAGGGTTAATGAATTCTTACCGATTAATCAACATTTACCCAAAATATAGTGGGCTTTTTGTGGAATACAAAACCATACCAACCACGGGCCAATGAATGTATAACTCGACAAACTCCCACTATCATGTCCCAAACCTCTTTTACCCACACTAAAAGAGAATTAAAAATAATCCTTTTTCCACAAATAATACCTACTAGGTCCCTCCCATAAATATTTTCTATCTCCGTAATCTCAAATCTGACACTCACCACCAAAGATAGTTCCCCTCCTTGCGATCGAACTACTTTATTCCTTTTCTTCGAAAGCACCTCTGATAACTTCAGTATGAAACTAACGAAATCGCCTAGGTTGAGTATGAAATGGATAAATAATTCAGAAAGGACAGTATTTGGAAATAAACCTCCCACTTGGGAGAGCATCCCATATTGTATGAGTCCCCACTATCAAACCTTATCAAGCCATCTCATTCCCCAACTCCAAGAATAGGTACCAAAGATGACAAATATGATGACTAACCCTTGTCCTTGCATTCTTCCACTGTGATGCTAGATCTAATACCCCACATCTTAGATCACAAAAAGGTCCCTCAAAGGTATCCTTCCCTCGACATGTCCCTTCTCTAGATGTGGAAAGCACCACTGAACCCCCCACCTATCGATCCAACAACGATGCCACATTGTTCATATATTGTGTGTATAGAGTAATTTTATTTTTTTAAATATACAATTGATGAACATCCACTTGAAATGTGCTTTATTTTTATATATGATTTATATTATAATTTAAAATTAGGTATTAATTTTCTAAGAAATATTAAAAATGGTTGTCTTTATTATGTCCCCGCAAGGGACATAAATGGATTGCCCTTGCAGATTATTTATGTCCATAATGGTTAATTTTTCCAAAATTATAATGTGGGGGATTGGTCCATGTAAATGAATATTAAAAGTTTTTTTCAAATATTCGATTATTGAAAATGCTATTGCCTGGCCACTGGTTATGTCATCTTGCTGAAATGTGCCTCGGGTGTGGGCGACGAAGTGAGGTAAGCAGTATCATAGTTTCTTGGATGGTTTGATGAACGGAGAGGATGGATTTGGAAGTCAGTAAATGCATGTTCATTCCTAGAATGTTGTGTTGATCGATGTTCATTACCTAGATCCTAGAAGAGTGCTTGTTCATGTGCTATGATGTGTGGGTGTGGTGGTTCTTGTGACACGATGCCTAGGTATTCATGATGGTGGTCATTTGTTCATTCATGGTGTTTATTGCGATGATTTAGATGAGTTTTTTCGCTATTTTAGAGGTGTTTTTTGTATGTCTTGATGGTTTTTGTTCCATTGCATTTGGTGGAGGTTTGTGTCTGTTTTAGTTGTGTTCTTTGTATTTCGTGTGGTGTTGGCATGAGTTGTGAAAATCGACGTATGGAGGTTCATTTAATGGTGCTTGATTTCGAGGGGAATTCTCTTTGGAAATGTTGGTTGTGGATTACTGAGTTTGATTTCACTTGGACATTGGATCAAAAATTAGTTTGAATCTAGCCATAAATCAATGTTTCCTGTTCAAAGTTGCTTGGAGTGGCAAAGCCAAAAAATTCATTTAATTCGGTATTAAATATCTACTAATTTTTTTAAATTAAATTTGAGTGCTTTTGCATGGGATTGGGATGGAATTGAGTTTAGATTGTTGTGGGAGTGTGTGCCTATGTATTGTGAGAGATTTCAAAGTGGTAAATTCTTGTAGAATCTTTTGTGGCTAGATAGGAATCCTCATTTGGTTTTGTGGGTAGTTGTTATTTGCCTAAATTTCTTTGTTGCAAATGGACCGAGGGGGAATTTGTGAACATTTGCGAAGGTGGTGTATATGTTGATTACCTTTCAATTTTAGATGGAATGATGGATTTAAAAAAAAAAATCTTTGAATCTTGAGTGGGTTTTCCGTTTTACATATTTTGTTGGTGTGATAGCAGTTTGTTTGGGTTGCTAGTGACGGTCTGCTTGCATCTAGTGCTTCAGGCGAGGCATGTTGTTAGTTACAGTCGTGCTAGGTAAGCCATTTTGATTGGGTGTGTTTATTTTTAGTTGGAAGGGTTGGATAATTGTTATGTTCTTAGGATAATTGTTAGGGATTTCCTTTTCTATTGAGTAATTTTTGTATTTGGCACAAAATGGGATTTCTATCCTTGATTCTTTATCATCATTACAGCATTGAATCCCTCTTTTTCTATGATGTGAATGTCCACATCTCCCTCTAAATCGCATTCCCAAAGAGTCCTCTAATACGATGTTGTTTGATATTGTCGGAAATCCACATTTGATATGGCTTCATAGCGTTGCTTCCCAATTCCATCTACGCAACTTTGAATGCGTGATCATTTAATTCACTTATGTATAGAATTTGGAGACAGATTTTTCTTGAATTTACATTTTAACAAATACCATTATATGGAGATATTGTAGAAACAACCATTCATTAAAAGTTATTCTTTAATTATTATCTCATGTATATTAATTAAGGCTTTCAATACATAGTGTTCTATGCAAGCAAATTAGTAAAACTGACAAAGTACAAGTACAAATTATTCAAAGTATTATGTGTGCTATAAGAGAAGAATTAACATACTCTCTAAGAAATCACTAGATTGGTTGAATAATTATTTGAGATTTATTATTGGTCTACAAATGTGACCATTTTCTTCTTCTTAGAGGAAGTTGTTGGCTCCTTTGCATCTTTCATGAATACACCATTCTTGGAACCACCCCTGCCAAGGCCACTTGTTGGTCTGTAAACGTGACCTCTTTCTTGTTCTTGGAGGTAGTTGCTGGGTTATTTTCATCTTTCGTGATTTCACCATTCCTAGCACCACTCGTACCGAAAATGATAATTCTTCTACTTTTATTTTATGGTAGCCAAGAATTCATCTCGATTAACTAATCCTATCACTGTGATTTTCTGTTGGTGGAAGTCTACATCAATGTGCGATCTTGTAACAAGAATCAGCTTGTTGCATTGTATTTGTTGATTGAAGCTTGAGCAATTATTGATAGATGGTGGGAAATTGGTGTCAATGTGTTTGTCGTTGCGTTGCTAGCCAGAATCCATGTGTCTGTTGCAGTTCGAGTCTGTTTTGCATTGACCAGGTTTCATATGGTCCTCGTTTTTGTGTCTAGTTTCCAATGTTCCAGTTTCTGATTGCTTTCCTTGGAAACAATGAGGAACACAATGGTTGAGAAGGAAAACGTGGTATTTGTTGCTAGGATTCATAGGTAACCTATGATTGGATCTTATATGGTCATCACTTTTATATTTGGATTTTCTCCAAATTGATGGGTCTTGAGGGATCTAATGGAATATTTGCATGTGAAACATAGTCCTATGATTTCTTCTTGATGAGGAATAGTTATTGTACCTATGTGGTTTCCTACTAAACATATGGGGATGGATTTGTCTCTCATAAAAAATTTATAGTCAAAACAACATCCTATTTCTGGTTGTTTTTTGTCGACTCCTATGTAGGAAATGGAAAATATATTATTGGTCTAGTTCTAATAAGGGTTGCTCAGTCTAGTCAATTCTTAGCGACTCGAGGGCTTGATGCAATATGCTAGTTTTGATTAATCTACAAGATCTGTGATTCCAGTGTCATGTAATGAATTTAGATAAATTGGCATCTATTGTTGTGTTTGAAAAAATAGGTTGATGTGAATGCATATAAAAACTTCAAATACTTGAAAATGAGTTAATATTGGCTATCCTTCTAGAACATGTGATTCCAATGTAGCATGGGACCTCAGAGTCCAAAATAGTGTGACAATTTTGCTTGGAATGTTGTCTTGAATGCTTCCAACCAATTCGTAGTACCTAATTCATAATCAACATTTCAATTATGACAAGGGAAATATTCCTCTTTGGGAAGCTTTGAAACATGAGTCTCTTTTACTAGAATTTCAATGCACAAAAGAACCTAATTATTCAATAAGAAATTAGTTGGGAGGACATTGGTTGGATGCAATCGTGATTTTTCTTTGATAGTTGATATGACATTGGGATGCATCAAAATTTGGCTTTGGAAGAACAATTAACATTGTTTTCTTCTATTCCTTTGTATTATACTACTAGGATGCAATGTAGTTTTGTTTTATCCCATGGAAACCATTTGGTGGGGAGCAAGTTCTTGTCTCTTTGATTTTATTTATAGAAAGGCTCTCAGTGCATTGAAAAAAAGTTAAAATAGAAAAAAAAAATGGATTTGGTTATCTTTCCCATGGAGAAAGAGAATAAACATCCAATATTATAATCTCTCCAATGAAATGCAGAACAAAGTCTAGGAAAATTTTCTTCCAAGAGGGGGATTCCTATGGAAACACATTTGAATTTAAAGTTGAATAATGAAAATTCAAAACAAATGTGATATCAGTAGCTATGCAATCATTTTTTTCTTGAGCCAATGTCTATAATGCAATTTGATATTGGGAAATTGTAGATAACTCATATTCAATATTTTGAATCTTTTGAAAACTTATTGAAAATGGTGTGAACACACATAGCTCTTCATTGAGAGTCTATATGGACTTGAAAATAGATATCCTAGAAACTGTTATGGAGTGAATTCCAAATTGAAGTTTGATGGACCATGTAACTCAAAACCATTTTTCCTAGGGATTGGTAGATTGTAGTCTAGGGATTGGTATATTACAATCAAGTAAATTGAAACTAAGCCAATTTCAATGCTTCTATGTTATCAATAGTTATGGCTTGATGGCCTTCTTTTTCTAAGGAAAAAAAAGGGGTTTCAATTTATTAAACATGCAAACTAGAGATCTGTGTCTATGGATGGAAGCATGGCCTGCAACAAATTTTTGACCACTAGGTTCACCAACATGTATTGACCAGTGAAACCAATCAGCAGTACAGTCCCCTATTAGCTGTAGTGAATCGGACCAATAGTGGAATACATGTTGAAGTATAATTAATACAAAGTTGTGGTATAAATAGGATCAGGGAAAATTTTAAGAACCCCGCCCAAATTTATATGTATAAAAAAATGGGCGAATCTCCCTGATATATAGGAAAATTTGAAGGCGATTTTATCAAAAATATAATATGTATATATAATTTTTTGGCGAATCTTTCATTTATTATATAATTCTATAAAATATTGGTGAATATTTCACTAAATTATAAGATATTGTAAAATCTTGGCGAATATTTCACTGCATTATAAAAAATTGTAAAAACAGGTGAATCTTTCACTGATTTACAAAATATTGTAAACTTTTGGCGAATCTTTTACCAAGAAGACTCACCATCTCTTTGATTCCTAAGAAATCACAATTCAGTGTGCTTTCAGTTTTCCTTCTAATAGGTTTCTCTTCATATTATTTGATTCACAGGAGACCCATCCCAGTCTTCGAAGGAAAACACATTTAATTTTCAAAATCATTTATTCCTGTTAGTATAAATTTCATTGTATAATTGCTTTCAGCAGATAAATTTCTTAGACTCTTGAATTATTATAGTTTGGGATTATGACAATATTTTTTATCTCCTCAAAAGACTACTAGAGGATGCATGATTTATATGATCATGACTCAAACTCTTTGTCAAACAAACTCATTAATATACTTCATATAAATGCATTTTTAAGTTGTAATGGAAAATTCCTAACAATTGTTTTTAATGACCATCTATCACATTTTTTATTTTTCATAGTCCCATTCTTATGAATCTATGTATGAGATTCTTAAACCTTGAACAAATATTTGGAGATGAGGAATGTATGTAGAACAATAAGAGTGAAAATTAAAATATCTTGTTGAAGACTTTCCGTTATTGCTGCACGGTCCTATTCTCAGGTCGTATCTACCTTTTTCAATGGAAGGTGATAATGCATGACATATTCAAACTTATTGTTTAAAAAATTGGCATATGAAGTTAAGGGAAACAAAAAAAGCTTCTTTCTATCACTGAAAATAGAGTCTAGATGTGTTATGTTGTAATAGAATTGAGATTCAAAACTCTCATTATGTTTCTTGGTTTAACTTTATTTACATCTATTTAGTATTCACTAGAAAATTATATGGTGAGAACTTTCCCTTTGATAGACGGATCGAGGAGAAATGCCTCTTAAAAAACAAGAGGGAATGGTTTTTGATTTCCAAACATAAGCAAATTCTCAACATTGATGAACTTATCCCCTCAGTTAAGGAAAGGTGTCAACAAGCATCACAACTATCACTTGTTCATGATGGCATACATCAAGACAATTCAAAAACAATAATACAGAAAAACATGTATGATTTTATGGCAACCCAAGCCAGACACCAAATTGGTGTATGAGACCCCTTTGTTTATGAAACAAGGGACCCCCTCCATGCAGCAATTTAACTACTAAAGTATACTGAGGTGTACATACCCTACCCCATCTGTATTTGAACATATGTGACCTCCTAGGATAAAACACATGTTCTTAATTGTTAGTCCCACTAAATTACGTCAGAAAGAAACTTAAAACTAGTTTTTAATGCAAAATGAATGGTTTGTATGACAGGTAACTAAGAAGGGCAGATATTTGACTCGAAATTTCCATAAAAAGGAATTTCTTGTTAGAATATGTATGAAAAGTTACACTGCAATATTCTCTGTGGCCTCCTTTATTGCACAAACCTTTGTTATTTAGCTCCACTTCATTGTCCATATTGAATCATGTGTGTGTATGATGAGCATTTTCTTACTTGATGCACTTCTGAGTGATGACCAAATGAATCCATACCCATTTAATTTCGTTTAGTCTAGACCCTCCGATTTTCAGAAGGGCTCTGGAGGCTTAGTTGTGAACCTAAGATGTCACAAAATTAAAGCATATAATATAGTATATTACTTCTTTATAACGTGAAACTACTTCTCCAGCATAAATATACAAGAATGAAACAACCAATATTTTGCAAAAACTTAAGTTGTGTGGTAGATAAGATGGAAACAAGACCAATTCAACCATGATAGCACATGCAAGTTTTATTGGCATTGAATTTCTACTTTTCACCTCCATACAATGTCAGGTGGAAATCTAGGAGTTCGCCACAATTGCAATATACATTCATGGGGCTAGATTTGATGTTTACTCACAATGCTAATGACAAAATTCTAATCCAGAAGGTGAAAAGTTACACTGCAATATTCTCCGTGGCCTCCTTTCTTGCACAAACCTTTGTTATTTAGCACCACTTCATTGTCCATACTGAATCTCGTGTGTGTATGATGAGCATTTTTGTACGTGATGCACTTTTGAGTGATGACCAAATGAATCCATGCCCATTTAATTTCGTTTAGTCTAGACCCTCCGATTTTCAAAAGGGATCTGGAGGCTTAGTTGTGAACCTAAGATGTGACAAAAGCATATAATATACTATATTACTTCTTTATAACGTGAAACTACTTCTCCAACATAAATATACAAGAATGCAACAACCAATATTTTGCAAAAACTTAAGTTGTGTGGTAGATAAGATGGAAACAAGACCAATTCAACCATGATAGCACATGCAAGTTTTATTGGCATTGAATGTCTACTTTTCACCTCCATACAATGTCAGGTGGAAATCTAGGAGTTCGCCACAATTGCAATATACATTCATTGGGCTAGATTTGATGTTTACTCACAATGCATGAAAATTGCAACACAGATCTCATTATAGCTACACGATTATAGAGTATATATAATTATATATTGAGAAGAAAATTTCTACATCCAAAATAGTTTATGTTGAGGGTTTCCAGAGTTAGTCGGTCGGTGTGGGTATTTAAGCTACCATCAAAGATAAATTTCCTGAAATAACAAATGTAGCTTTTTTTAAATTCTTGAGTTTAGTAATGTTGTGATGGTAAATGGGCTTCAACACCCATTTACCATCACATCATTATTGAACTTTCAAGAATTTAAAAAAAAACTACATTTGTTATTTTAGGAAATTTATCTTTGATGGTAGCTTCAATACCCACATATTTTAGGAAATTTATCTTTGATGGCAGGACATTTATCTCAATGCCATGTTGGAAATTTATCTTTGATGGCAGCTTCAATACCCACATATTTTAGGAAATTTATCTTTGATGGCAGGAATTTATCTCAATGCCACATTCGCCAAAAGGTTAGGGGGCCTGACAGGTCATCCCGAGCTTTGGGCTGGTGACTTCTCATGGAGTCTAAGAACCTAGAGCCCCCACCATAACCTTTAATCTTATGCGTCAATAAGTATAGGGATGGTCAGGTTTTATAAACACATATGAATCACTTTCAGTTGCCAATGTGGGATAAACCTCACTAGATGAGTCAATCAGCACCGTTAATCACCTGATCGAACAACTGCTGAGTCTCTGCCTGCTATATTTTTTTTTGGTTTTATCCACTGAGATTAACCTTCGAGTGATTTCCTTCACCTCTACGCTATAGAGAAAACTGTTGGTATCGCTTTACGATGGTATTTCACTATAATTTCCGACTGCAAACAAGACTAATGTGTCCTCGTTTATCCATGGCTTCAAGCGAACTAAACTTACAGTTTATCATAGGGTGAAGTAAGTCTTGGTTCGATGAATATGGTAATGGAATCAATCAAACGATTGTCTAGGACTCAATCTATCTAGATCAGAAGCATCTTCCCATTGCCACGAGTTTGATAGGAACATCGATAGGTGATGAATATCGTTTTCATTGTGACCTCTATTCCATGTAATTTTCCTCTAGGAAATCATCCATGTTGGACCTCTTCAAGGTATATATATTAGTATTACTACAAAGTTTCAGACACGGGCAAGATGGCAAGAGACATCAACAATAGGATCTTCTACTACTTAGACACTTCCATGTCCTCTACTACTTGATCAAACTCAATGTCTTTGAACAAAGATCGGGACTCAGACTCCTTCAATGCTTCAATAATACATCTGTTATAAGAGGATCAATCTTCTGCAAGATAATTTACTATCTATTTGTCCAATTCACTTCCTAGGGTAATTCCCTTTTCAACAGGGTCATAACTTCATAACTCCGTCATATAATTTGTCGTAATTTTCTTTTGAGCCTTCTTCTCAGAGCTGTCAGTACAGGGAGCCTTATAACCATATGCAAACAATCACTAAAAGTAAAATCCATGCATTGATCCAATAATTCATTAAACTATAGGAATTCTCATCCTCCTCTATTCAGGTTTGAATCATTAAAAAAAATTAATAGATGTGTACAGCTGAAGGTAGAGCCAAAGTTGTTGATCTTGTTACTATGTTAGGGAGAATGAACACTTCTATATTTGGCCTTCCCATTGAGCATGGCTTACTCTAGATAAAAGTATGGTTTTGCTTAATTTATATCAAGAAGAGTTTATTGACTGGGTTTCCAGGTAATTGATTTGGACCTTTGGTTGACTGCTTTTGATGGTAAATTTTTCCAAGGAAAAGGTTTAGGATTCAGAGTATAATGACTAAGATATACATCCCATAAGAATAATTTAGAATCTTCAATTGGGAAATTTGGCTAAAATTTTATGCTTTCACTTGTTGATGTCTTTAAATAAAATTCTTACCCAGATTAATTCAGCAAAAAGATCCTTTCAGGACACAAGTAGGTGCTCTATTTTTCCTATTTTGTGATTTTGTGTTACAGTTTTAGGAATATGATTACAAAACAGCAAGCACACCACATACAGGCCAAGTGTGTCAAGATCAGGCAATCACACCACACACATTCTTACAAACTCATTTTAACCATCCTTTCAGTCCCACTGACAAAAAGCTATTTGAATCATGCCCTTCATACTCCATGGTAATCATCAATCAAAAATGGAAAAACTTGATGATAATGTTCTGACAGTATCAACCATCTACACTGGCTGTAGGTAAAGTTGATCCTTGAAGATCATAGAGGGAATGCTTAGATTTTTCTCTGGTTATTGGTTGCTCATCTGAACATCCTTGAAGTTTAGTGTTCTTTTTAGGAGTCATTTCTCCACCCCTTCTTGAGTATAAATGAAAATCTTGCACACAATGCTATAGATATCCCTGTTTTAATACATAAACACTTTGATTAGACAAAATCAGAAATCACTCATCATACCAAATAATAATTTAACATTATTAAATACTCAAAAATCAAACAAAAGCAAAACATATTTGATTGTGAACACTCACTGCCAGGGATCATCACCAACAAGCATCATGTCTTCTTCATTATCCTTGTACACAACTTGCCAACCTTTGGTAGGATCCCCTAGTTCTCCTTAAATGTTGAACATGCCTTCAAGCTCACAAATTAATTCTTCATAACCTTCAAAATTAGTAAGGTCAACAACTCTTCCGAGAGCAATTCCCTACTTATGAACTTGCATGAATATACAAGTGGTGTCAAGCAATCAGATATATCTCAGGCCAAATGTAATTTCCAAGGATCCAACTTGTTAATACTGGCAATTTATATGTCCAAGCATAGAAATACCTTGGTACAACTCCTGGTAGGGTTTCCATCAGGTCTAACTTGAGATTCTTTTGATAACTTCTACGGATATTTCTCTTGATCACAGCTTACAACAATTTGCTCATATTTTCTTAGCTTTGGTGGGTCTGAAACCTGGTCAGCCTTAGCAATTCGCACCTATTTTCCTCAGCAATTAAAATTAATTCAAAGGGGGCTCCAATAAGATTTGGGTTGAGACGTATAACCACATCCCACACCTTGAGAGATCATGTTGTCTATGTCATATATAGGACCCTAAGGCATAGTCCCAAATCTCATCTTCATATGTCCTATTTCCCATGAGAATATAGAGCATTTTAGTTGCCTTTATTGACACTAAGGAGGCTTCCTCTCCACCTTTCATCATCCATACTACAGATGGTGGCTCTGTTCATGAGAAAGGTGTTTTTACACAGGTTGAGGACCACAAGAAAGGTGTTTTTACACTGATCATCTTTGCTAAGTTTGCAACTAGTTGTCACAGGTGTACCAACAGGAGCGCATTCTTCCATACCAAATATTTTAAGCATTTCCTTCAGATACTTGGACTGAGAGATAAAAATTCATTCTGGTGTTTGGGAAATCTGTATTCCAAGAAAGAAGGATAGTTCACTGATCATTGACATCTCAAATTCCCATGCCATTACATTAGAAAACTCATGACTTAATTTGTCATCACTACACCCAAAAATGAGATCATCAACATAGACCACCGTAATTAGGAGTCCATCCTTTTCTCTTTTGAAATAAATTTTGATGTTCACATCACCTCTTTTGAATCCTTGTTGAGAGAGGTACTTGTTGAATTGATCATACCATGCCCTTGGGGCTTGCTTAAGTCCATAAAGGGCCTTTTTCAGTTTCCAAACACAATCACTTTTTCCAGGTAGCTCAAAACCTTCACTAAGCAATAAACAAGAAGATAAATCCAATTTCAAAAAGAGCAATCAGTTGGCTGAGCATTAAATCCTACGATAGCCATAACAATCCACGGCTATTAGCATAGATAGAAGCCTCTATGCAAAGCAGAAAGGTGAATAAAGTATTATATCATAATACACTTATTGTAACTATCCTGGCAAAATATTTGTTCTGAAAGGAAACATCAATATTTTTAATAAACAGGCTTCTACTGGACCTCAAAATCAAATTTTTTTTCAAATCACACAACCCATTTAAAAATTCTAGAGCTATTCTATATGAGTAGCTTCTCATTTTTCAACATTCCTGGTATAAATTTAAGATTAGATTGTTAGGATATTCCTATACTCCATCCTAGTCCCACCAGTATTTTGATCATTTACATTTTCAACCATGCATGCACATTTAGGGTTTGCATGCGTTCTAGGGTTTGCATGCATCCCAGTCATCAGTCCAGCACCTAGCCTCAGTTAGCCATCCCCCAGGAGCTTCTCACTATTCATTTTTATCCCTCCAGTTGCTTAATGCGCCCTTCTTCCTTGATTTTAGGGAGCAACTCACCCTTCTTCACCTACCAGTCCAGTTGTCACTCAGTTACACTCAGTTACATTGAGTTACACTCAGTTAAACCTACCAGAGTTAGTTTGACTGATGGTTGACAGTTACTTGAGCATTGATGACTCCACTGATGATGATGAAGACATCCAGTTACGCTCCGATGATCATGAGGACACCTAGTTGTGCTCCGATGACACTCTATTGATCTTATGATCACTCTGAGAGGCTAATTCGAATTGCCACCTTAGGCATTCGAATCCTCTCTACCATTGTACTATTTATTTGTCCATACTGTGATTAATTAATTAGTGTGTGTGAAGTATTATTGCTTCTATCTAAGTTCTATTGTACCATATTATTTTGTTGCTCATTATACTGTATTGATCACTCTTCTTCTATTTTCCTGCTTAATCATAATTACTCTTGTGAGGTATACATCATCTCTTATATCTGCTATGAGGCTTTTCACATGGTATCAGAGCATGTTGAGAGTATTGTTTATCTCCATTCTTGAGAGTTTTTTGTAGGTTATTACCAAGATTTCGAGTGCAGCAATTGCAGCAGTTTCTGCATTTTTGCAGCAGTAGCAGTTGCAGTTATTCTATATTGTTTTTGCAGGTCTTCTACAGCTTCAATGTATCCTGAATTAGAAGAAATCACTCCTCTTTCTCTATTCAACTATGATGAATGGAAACCAAAAATAATAGCATATTTAAATAGCCATGATCTCTTTGATTGTTATTTTGAAAGAGAGTTCGAATCCTCTGATGAGAAGATTGATTGGTTGAATAAAGGTGACATGCACATTGAAAGAATGAAGCTTACTATGCCGGATTACATATCGCTCCCAATAATTTTTTATATTGAAACTCCAAAAGAGCTATGGGCTCACATGAAGGAAACATTTGGCAGAAAGAATGAAGGATTTGGTCCAAACCCCTTCAAAAGCAAGCAAAGTGATGCATTCGCTCCTCTTGATGGTCTCTCAGATCATGAACCAGTATCATCTCATATTGATGTTGTTGACAAAGAACTTGTAGATTCTCCACTCATGCTCAAACTTTCTTCTCTTTCTGTGCCAGCTCACACTCTAGATGTTGCAGAAGGTCATAAATCCTCTCTTGCACCAGAGTCTGTTGGTTTGCATCATGATCACATGATTATTTTAGAGGTCAAAACAGCTTTTGAATGTAATGCATTCGCTCCTCTCTAGCTATCTCCTCTTTTATACTACTATATGATCATAATTCCATGCTTTCAGAAGGTCATTGAAGAATATGGACATTGCCATTCGCTTGGGATAATTTCTCATGCATCTATTGGTTTTGATCTCACCTCTCATGGTTCAAAGGAGATCTCAAGAAACCATGATTCAAGTCTTGGATCTAATTTGGATTCTAAGCAATTACTACTTGGGATAATTTCTCATGCATATGATAGTTTTGATCTCACCCCTGCTGGTTCAAAGGAGATCTCAAGAAACTTTTTTTTAAGTCTTAAATCTGATTTTGATTTCAAGCAAACATGTAATAGTTATTTTTGGCATAATCTCACCCATGGTGGTTCGAAGGAGAAGACAAAAGACTATATGCACTTTCGCAGATTTGATCCTACCTCAGCTGACTCGAATCACAAGTTCAAGGATCATTCTCATATTGTTGGATTTGTTCTCATCACATTCGATCTGAAGAGCAAGTACAAGCACATGCTTTTTGAGCATGATCCACTTCTTCCCAAGAATAAGATACCTCCAGACATATGACCAAGCATCACACATGCTTGAGTTTGTAGCATTTATTTTTATGTGTGCCTTACAGTCTATTTTTTGAGGAGGGGGTATGTTTCCCATGAAATTTTCCCACTTCCTTGGTTTATTGATTGTTATTATTCATTGTATTGGGTGACCTTTGGTCTTAGTTACCAGGGCCCAGGATGGATTAAGGGGGGGTGTTAGGATATTCCTATACTCCATCCTAGTCCCACCAGTATTTTGATCATTTACATTTTCAGTCATGCATGCACCTTTAGGGTTTGCATGCATCCCAGTCATCAATCCAACACCTAGCCCTCAGTTAGCCAACCCCTAGGAGCTTCTCACTATTCATTTTTAGCTTTCCAGTTTCTTAATGCGCCCTTCTTCCTTGATTTTAGGGAGAAACTCACCCTTCTTCACCTACCAGTCCAGTTGTCACTCAGTTACACTCAGTTACAGTCAGTTACACTCAGTTACACTTAGTTACACTCAGTTACAGTCAGTTACAGTTAGTTACACTCAGTTACATTGAGTTACACTCAGTTACACCTACCAGAGTTAGTTTGACTAATGGTTGACAGTTACTTGAGCATTGATGACTCCACTGATGATGATGAAGACTTCCAGTTGCGCTCCGATGACCATGAGGACACCTAGTTGTGCTCCGATGACACTCTATTGATATTATGATCACTCTGAGAGGCTAATTCGAATTGCCACCTTAGGCATTCGAATCCTCTCTACCATTGTACTATTTATTTGTACATACTGTGATTAATTAATTAGTGTGTGTGAAGTATTATTGCTTCTATCTGAGTTCTACTGTACCATATTATTTTGTTGCTCATTATACTGTATTGATCACTCTTCTTCTATTTTCCTGCTTAATCATAATTACTCTTGTGAGGTACACGTCATCTCTTAGATCTGTTGTGAGGATTTTCACATAGATCTAATAGATTTCATAATATAGTGCAACATCCTATCTCAACACCTTTATAGAGAAATTCACTAATGTGAGGATTACAAGGTCATCATCATCCAACTCTTCCAAATGTCAAAAAGCCATGTAGTGATTTAACGATCTGGAAAAGGAGGCTATCAATGTCTTTAAAATATTATAAGCAATAATATGATTAAGAGTTCTACCATAAACATATTGATATATGGTACATACAGGAAAGAGTTGTAAAATAGAAGCTACTCTGTTAAGTGCACCACTATAGTTTAAGATTAGTACGATCAATTTTATGCATCGTTTAGTTGCAGTGAAAGAAAGTACAGGGAATGGAAAAATAAGGTGGAATGGAAGGCCCAAATTTTATATGAGACAAAAACTGTTGCGGTGAAAATTAAATAAGTTGCCCAAGTCAGTAGGAAACATATATTGGTAAACACAAGGAAATGAGTATATACCATTCAAGCACCCTTTCATCTCAAACCAGTAGATAAATCACATACATGATCAAATACTAAATTTAAAGATTGAACCTTCCCATAAAGCAATTGGTGCTTTATGAGACCAAACCTCCACTATTTATATAGAAGTATTAGAAACCCTAACTTATCTCGATGTTCACCTTTCATTATCTGGAGAGAAGAATTTGTACCTCTGTATTAGAGACCACTCTTCATTTGTGAAAAAATGTTGCTTAAGCATACATATGTGGAAGAATCAAATGTTTCAGTTAGAAGAGGTCGTGTATGTAAACTAGTGTGAATAACCCTTTGTGCAGAAATCCTTACAATTTGTAGATTGTAAATTGGCTGCATGAAACAAAGTATGCAGTGAATGTTGTTATATGAGAGTTAACAATTGAATAAGCATTTGCAGCCACAACTCAAATAAATGTTCCTTATGTGAATGAGGTTCCAGTAATCTGAATAAAAGGGACAAATACAATAGTTGAATGAGCATTTGCAGCTACAGGTATTGAAAAAGAAGTTTTAGACAGAAGACTGAGAAGATAGAGATTGTGGAAGCTGGTGAACAGACATAGTGCATAGACTAGCTGAGACAGTACTGAATAAGATAGCAAAGGAGAAATACAACATAAAGTTTCTCAGAGAAGCGGTGTGGATCTTTGGTGAGGATTGAATTACTCATTGTAAATTGAATCTTATAAGTACAGGTTGGTGCCTATGCATGCCAGGTTGGTGCCTAAATGTAGCAAGTTAGTGCTTGCTAAGTCACCCCATCAGAATACACTTATTGTAACTGTCCTGGCAAAAGATTTGTTTTGAAAGGAAACATCAATATTTTTAATAAACAGGCTTATACTGGACCTCAAAATCATTTTTTTCTAACCACATAACCCATTTAAAAATTTGAGAGCTATTCTCTATGAGTAGCTTCTCATTTTTCAAAATTCCTCGCATAACTTTAAGATTAGATCTAATAGATTTTATACATCTGTGGAAGAATGAAATGTTGCAGTTAGAAGAGGTCGTGTATGTAAACTAGTGTCAATGACCCTTTGTGCAGAAATCCTTACATTTTGTAGATTGTAAATTGGTTGCATGAAACAGAGTATGCAGTGAATGTTGTTATGTGAGAGTTAACAATTGAATAAGCATTTGCAGCCACAACTCAAATAAATGTTCCTTGTGTGAATGAGGTCCTAGTAATATGAATAAAGGGGACAAATACAATAGTTGAATGAGCATTTGCAGCTACAAGTATTGCAAAAGAAGTTTTAGACAAAAGATTGAGAAGATAGAGATTGTGGAAGCTGGTGAAAAGATATAGTGCATAGACTAGCTAAGACAATACTGAATAAGATAGCCAAGGATAAAGACAACGTAAGGGCCTAGGGCCTTGTAACTGGACTAAGACTGCTTCTACAGGATTTAGTATTGCAGTCTAATAACTTTGTCGAAGAGTAAACAATTGTATGCCCGGTCATGTGGGGCATATCCTCCTAGAGATATGATGCGACCTATTGTTTTTTTCTCACTCTCATCAATTTTCATGTGGAAATTATAGGAACTAAAGTACACCACAAAGGTCTGTAGATAACACTCCCATGAATTCACTATAGAAGAATTCACTAAAGCACCCATTCTAAGGTGGTAAACACACTACATAATAACTTGAGCAACAACAAGAATGAATTGACCAACAAAGTCAATTAAAACTTGATAAAAAATACAATGACCATGTTCCAACAATCTTTGGGACAAATTTAGAGCATTCCCATCCAAGTACTGGTTACTCAACCCACATTTAGGATTAACACCAAGACAAGCATTCCACACCTGGATGAAAACCCAATGCTGAAACATTTGCACCAAAAAGAATAGAATGGTTGAAGTATACATAGAGGATCAATCCCTCGCTGATACCATGTTCCAACAATTTTTGCTACCGAATTAGGGCATTCCCACCCAAGTACTGGTTTCTCAACTCAAATGTAGGCTTGACATCAAGATGAGTATTCACACATGGACGAAAACCCAATGCTGAAAAGCTTAATGCTTAGTTGTTGATTCTATAGCCTTATGTCCAACCCCAAGAAGAAACATTTGCACCAAAAGATAAAAATGGAAAAATCGTCGAACATTTATGCTACACAGAAGGATGCATGGGATAATAAAACCCCAGTGATAGGTCTCAAGATGCACAATAAGCACAAATTTAATATGTTATGGCCCAGGGGACATATAGAGCTAAAGTTCAACTCTATAGCCAACTTATCCCTAGTAGTGCTTTTATCCCTGACATATATCCAACCACTAAAATCCAGTAGTCTACTGGACACTATGGAACCAGGACAAGTAAAAATACAAAACTGTGTTTTTAATGTACAAGCATCAAAACATGTCACATGAATCATTTTTCAAAGCATAGCATTGACAAGGATAAAAAGAGCAGAAGGATTTCCGGTCAATGAAATTTTTTTCCAAGCACCAGCCCACGACTTTCTCCCAAGAAATACACAAATAACACGTTGTGAATCGTCAAACTTTCAAAATTACAAGCCTCAACACAGACATCAAAATACATGATGCAGTGACAAATCTTGACACCTTTTGAGCCATCATCGCAAGGATTACTTTATAAAGACGTTCACTGAGGAGAACTGTGAATTAGAAAGGAAGAGCCTCCACTCCTTTCTAAGTAGACTGTCATGATGTCAAGGCACAAACATAATAAATTAGAGCTACAGAAACTGGGTAAGGGGACTATAAAGCACTTGCTACTAATACAATAATACCATCAACTCATTGTTTTGTAGACATGTTCTACTTTTTGCTTCTTTTATAGTTCTTAAAGGCAGTCACCAGAAGATATCTAATCAGTTTGTATCAGCACTTACACCAGAAGATATAATAATAGACCAAAATAGAATTCTTCACAACATAGTACATGAACCTACTATTATGGTTAGACACACTGTTACAGAAGCTGTTCCAAATCTTCCAGATCCAGTTCATCTAGACAGTCTTCCAACAAGAGTTTCTTTAGTACTTACTGCAAGTACTGATCCAAAGGTCAGCTTCTCCTCATCAATAGGTGATGACACCATGAGACCTAGAGCACTTTCAACATTTATATTCAATCAAGACATTCTTCCAGGCTCTCAAGCTCTTCACAGGGATTCCTTCTACTTTGTAGTTATTTGTATCTCACTTCAGGGTGATAGACTTTAGACTTTGGGTCTTATATCTCATCAGTAAGATCTTCTTTTTATAGGAGTTGCATTCACACTCCCACTTTTACATCAACTCTGTTGTACCTAGAAGTCCCTTTGCCATATTTATTGTGATTGATTGGACATTGATAAAATTTGAACTCATCTATCTAATTAATGCACCTAAGGAAATGGGAGTCTTGGGAGTAAATAATTCCCTATGGCTACTCTCTAATTTCAAGTATTAAGTATTTTTCAAACATGTTAATGGTTTTTAAGTAGTCATCAGCAATTATTGAAGACAAATTGCATCAGAGTTAAAAACGAACTAGTGGCCCTTTAAACCAATTCTCTGTTCAACCGAAGTATATTCCTTGAATTTGAAGGTGGTGTGGTCTCAAGCAATTCCTCAATTCTTTCAAAATTTTGGTTAAGAAGGTAAACGATAACTGAGTTTCCAATTGGGAACGAGAAAATAGGAACAAGACAAGAAGTTTAAAAACATCCTATACAATTGGGAAACTTAAACAAGTACTCACAATGGCTAAAAGAAAGTATTTGATTTCAAGGGTTTGATAATCATAATGATAAAACTTGGTTGAAACTCACGGAACTATACAAAGAACATGCAGTTAATCACCTTGTAAATATTCTTGAAAGTTAAATTATAAACCATCCTCAAAGAAAATAATTTTAAATACAAAGTAAAGACTTCTAAAACTGAGGGGGTGAAATCGCGAACCTAGGAAACACTTTGGTGACAAATAGAGTGAAAAAAACGGAGCGCAGGCGGATGATCACGCGAAAAAAATTCAAACTCAAACTCTAGGACGAAAGTTTAAAAAACTCTAGGCCAAGAGTTTTGAGAGTTCAAACTCTGGGCCGAGAGTTTCAAAAAACTCTAAGCCGAGAGTTTGAACCAATCGCCGCGCTATATTTTAAAAAAAACTCTCGGATGAGAGTTTGAACTAAACTCTGGGCCGAGAGTTTGGAAGACATTTTCTCGCCTGAGTTTCTGGTCAACAATTCCAACACCATTTCTGCAGAATTTGAAATGTTTCACTTTAACAAGGTCGGACCACTGCAAAACATGAGAATTACATGTCGAAGTTTATACCAGTAGATTCACCATTCAATCTACTTTCTAGTAATATAATTTTTTTTCAATTTCATTTAGGATTACTATTTTTTTACTAAACTTTATCATTAAAAAATTAAGTGACTGAAAAATCAGTCACAATGAAAATTCAATTTCATCACAATGACGAAGCCAAAAAACTTTAAAAAAATACAAGGAGGTTCCTTGAAGTGTCCTCTTCAATGGTTTGCTTTTAGTTTGTTTGATAAGAGTAACATTTGAAAGAAAATGTGAAGACAAAAACATGTGTCGATAATGCACCAGTTTCTGAACATACGTTGTTTCGATAAATAATAAAAAATAGTTCCCAAGTCTTAAAAAATTCGAAATATAGTCTAGGATCAAGTTTAGTATGTGTAGATTACGAGCATACAATTGTTTTCCCTAAAATGAATAACCATCTATCAAAACAACGTTGTCAACATAGGTCACTCATTATCCATACCTAAAATTTTCAAGTATATGCCGTTGGTTGACAACAAATTTGTCCCACGATATGTCCATAAAAAAATTAAAAAAATATGAGTAGAAAGCTAATTCAATTCTGTAAAACCTTTGTGTTTACTTCAAGTTGAAATTCCTAAGGGAGATATGGGTTTGAAGAGGTTGAAGTTGAAAAACATAAAAATTAGCAGTTTTTTTTGTCAAAAACAAGCCAAAATTGTTTCCCAACTTCATGTTTTCACCCGAGGACCTGCCGAATATGTCTTCTATAGACAAGGATTACAGTTCTTTTCTGAGGAATATTTAAGTGACTACCACTAAGAATTTAAAAACTTAAAACAAATAAAAAAAGGGGATTAATAAAAGATCGTCTTATTACCAAGCATGGCCACTATCAATGGTTTACATTGCAATTTAGTCTTGTCAATGCACACAATAGCCTCCATTTCATTTGTTAATTGGCAAGTTCATCATTATTTTTTTCGGAAAATATTTTGGCTTGTAGCAAAGAATAGGTGAAAACAAGTTGAATTCATGCATTTAATAACATATTTTGCAAAATATTAAAAAATTGGAAAAGTGGATTTTTCCAACCCTAGTGGACATAACTTAGGCATGTGATTTCCAAAATATGGAATGGAGAAAACATTCCATGCATTTAAGGACATTTTTGACATATTGTGAGCTACATATATAAAAAATAATTGGAAAAGTATATTTTTCCAACCCCAGTGAACATAACTTAGGCATGTGATTTCCAAAATATGCTCTGGAATTGGAATAAAGTCAAATGAAGGAAATTATGAGGGTCAACTCCAAACAATGCCAGTGATGCGTGATGGTTTCATCAACTCGGTGAATTTTATTGGAAGTTCATTCAGAATTTTAGTGTGAATACATCATCTATGCCATATTGATGAATCATGAAAGTAAATAAGAACTCTTAATGGAAAAAAATATATGTTGCATGGGGACCCATCCCCCTTCAAAAAAGACCAATGGAGGGATTCTTATCTACACAGATACCAGAATAGGTGAAGCAGAACATGGATTTTCGAAACCCATAGACCCAAATTTGAGCTTAAGGAAAAATGTGATAGAGAAGAAGGTGATAGATACGAATTCAAATAGTAGGGAATTTAAGTGAGCTTGTAAGGGGTTTCCTAGCAATGAATCAATGGGTAATATTTGATCTACTTTGAATAGTTCGAAAGAGGACAGTAGTGGGAATGTTGTATAAACTCATGATAAGGAGAACATGGAAATATCTGAATCTAAAAAGGTGCTTTTTAATTTTCCTTTTACCCAATTTAGTAAGCTTTAAATGGATTAGAATTATGGATCATAAATTATCTATTAATGTCAACATGAACAAGTCGGAAAGAAAGTGCTAATTTGGAATTTTAATGATATTGTTATAGGTGTCCCGATAATGAAATGTAAATTTGATCTAGTCTTCTCTCCGTCTCCACCAAGATCACCATCTCTAGAAAATGCAAAGCCTAAAATATTTTGTAGTGAAGTTTCTTCTCCAGAAAGATCACATGCCAGGTTGAATGGTCACAGAGAGAAACATATTTTGGATAGCCTTGATATGGCAGAGGAATGTTTAAAACATGATTTGAAGGCACAAATAAAATTGAAATTCAATCCACTGAAATATGCTTCAAAGGACATTACATTGCTGGGAAAGTTGTTAGCAGAGTAGATTTTATAGGAATTTCATTGTTAGTAGCAATTGCTTGTCTTAGTGACCGTGAGACAGAAGACATAGGGGCTAGAACACAATTCCGGCTGTCAAAAACTGCAAAATCAATTTCATTGAGTATGAAAGATCATATGGAAATTTTGGGCAAAGGAGATGTTGCTATGGAATCAAAAATTCATGAATATTGCAAGGAGAAAACACACATGACTCCGAATATTTGTCAAGCACCTGCATCAGAGGATGAGAGGCACATAACCGATGACTTAGATGTCTCTCTTGGTGAAAGTGTTGGAGGACTTGTTCTTAATGATAAAGTAGGATAGCCAATGGATTTGAGACTAAGCAATAATATTAATATAGAACCTAGGATTTACAATTTAGCCATTGATGGAAATGTAATAGTTTCTTGCCCCATAAGCCTATTGGAAAACACAGGCAAATTGTAAAGAAAACTTTTGAGATTATATTCTAGATATTTGAATGATGACATATCCCATTGAGACCTGAATAATGTGATGGAAAAATGGGAAAACCCACCAATGGATCTAATTAAATCCCCTGGAGAGAAATCATCTCCAAACATACCAGGAGGATCTCTAAATAACAAGAATCTTCGATGTTCAGATGATATTCATGTTCAACTAGTAGTTGCAAAATGGAAGGGTGGTGCAAGAATATTAGAACAATATATGCTCCGGAAGGGTTTTGAAGCTGTCGTGAATGTACACCAGCTGAAGAGTTTGGAACAACTCTTATTATATGAGAGGCACACTTAATTTTCTAATATTTCTCTCAATTTTCATATTGATACTGCTTTTAAACATTAGTTTGTTCATGAAGAAGTGTTGGCTAACTGTGATTCATTTCCAATGTGTGTTTCTACATTAGATGGATCTAGCAGTGGAAATAGTTTGAACCAATCCATTTCTCTATAACAAGAAATTTTTGACTCTGCTAAATATGTTTATACTAGAAGTGAAATTGGTAGACAAGAAGCAAAAAATGAGTCAAATTCCAGAGAAGCATATTCAAGTACCATCTCACAGACACATTACCTTGATTCCAGAGATTTATGCATCTTGTAAAGTAGAGCATGGGATAGATTTTGTAAGGGATACTATATAAGTATCGAATGAAACTTATACAAAAGAAAGTCACAGTGGATATAAGAAAGAGTTTACTTCTCCTGAGCATGCGAAACATGAGATTGAAGTCCATGACAATCCTGAGGTTCAAAATGGTGACAGTTGTGCTGACCCAACTTGTGATAGCACCAACAATGAACCAAACATTGGAGTTTCATCCCTTGTGAGGGATCATTGTTTTTTTTAAATGACTAATAATAACTTGGGTGGAAATACTACATTGTGGGTTGATGAAATCTTCTGCAAGGTTGTTTATCCTACCATTTTAATTGATAAGAGTGTCTGCAAATTGGATTCTAATATGGTAGTTGATGAACACTTCTACAATTTTGATGATACTATGGATGCTAATGATAGTGTCTACAATGATGGTAAACCTGGATCAAAATATAAAAGAATTGACATGGTTGAATATACCATGGATGTTGAAATTCATAAATTGATAAATCCCCAAATTTTTAAGATTTGAAAATTTATTGCACAAGGGTCCAACACCTGATTTCCTTCCACATCCACTCATGAAACCATGCTTTTAGTGACTTAGATATGCATGTTTGCATATGTTTGTATGTCTTCCTTGCAAAACTTCAAGTATTAATGGAAGCTTATGGTGCCAACAACAAAAACAATCTATCATTCATATAGTCTTTGATTCTCAGCTCTGTCTTTGATTTGTTATGAACTCAATTAACACAAAGTGTATTCCTTTCACCAAGGAAATTACCAATACTTTTCCAATGATCAATACCATGCACTATTGTCAAATGGATGATCAATGCTTCTTCAAATAATCAATATTGACAACTTATTCAATGAAAAACGTTGGATGTTTGGCACTAGAAGCAAGTTTATATGTCAATGTTCAAGATTATTCAACAATTGGATATCAAGCTCAGCGTTGGAAACAATAAGGTTTCACCATTTGAATATTTGGAACAACAATTGATGGATATCCTTCCTCAGCTACAATTTGCACCCTACTTTTATGTATATATGCTGGGCATTTTACAATTGGATGCAACTCCCCTCCAACATTCATACCCTATATGCATATATTAAGTAGTTGAATTACTCAATATGCAATCCACTTGGATCTAGAAACCCAGGTTGATATGCATGGAAATTATGTATATATGACAACAACAATCACCAATCAATTTATATGTCATGCATTCCACCACCCAGCCAAAAAAATAGAGTATTTGTATTTCATCAATAAAGATCATCAATCTCTGTAACTGAAATCTCTTTTCCCTACTACATCCATGATTTCCCCTTGGAATATGATTTAGACAGTAAATTTCTATTTTCATTCCCCCCAACCTAAGAAATGTTCTCTCCTAGATTATCTAATCTGATTGATTAATTTTAGCTAATCAAACTACCTCTATATAGATCCACAAAAAGTGGATCAAATCCCTTATTCTTGGTCAATCAAATCCTCAAATTCTTATGATTTATTATTTAATGAATTATTCCCTAATCAAATCTCTCGAATATCTAAACTAATTGAAAACTAATAATACTAAATATTACAAAGAGAATATGAGGAATCCAACTTCCACATACAAAATTTGTTGTTTTCCAATTATTGACCTATGAAGGTCAATCATAGTTTGATGAACAAGATGCTCCTACATCATCTTACCATTGTGATTATGATCCTTGTTTCCATTATCTCCATCGTCCATATTTTCTTTGTGAATCTCAAACCAAGTTCTCTAGATTTCACTAGATCTTGACACACCAAAATCTCCATTGATGCATCATCAATAAAAAAACAAGTCTTCCACAAGTGATAAGAATATTGAACAAGATCAATACTCACAAATTTATTATTCTTATGGGACAATCCTATATAGAGATGCAACATGGAAGCGTTATGTTGGGAAGTGAATATATATATATATTCAATGATATTGTAGCACCGATTTACATCAATGATGTTGGGACCCGATTTCTCTTTTTATCTCTATTTTTGAGGTTATCCTTTCTCTTTTGTATAAAAGTTCGTTCATTGTTTTTTCATGTTCATGTGGGTAGACTATTAGTGGAAAGAATTGCAAGGATGATTGTAGTGGCCATGGCATTTGTAATGGTGAACACGGAGAGTGTTGATGTTTTCATGGCTATGAAGGTTTGTATTCCACCCCTTTGTTCTATTCATCCTTCTTAATATTTGTATTTTGGATTCAAATTTCCATTAATCATCATTGTACTTGGATTCCTATTTCATTACAGTCTCTTTCTATCTGTTTGGGTTTTTATTAGGTTCAAGGGTCAAATATAACTTAGTGCTTATTGGGAACCCATGCAATCACCTTGGCTTGTGAGGTATGTAGCTAGTTGTTGCAATTAGAGAGCTCTATTATACTTTAGGCCAATGGTTAAGTTTGAGTATTACATGCCATTCCAGTGTTTCAGGAACTTGAGGAGCCTTAGGAAAGGTTCCCAAACTGTGAAGGACTTCATCAGGGACTTGGTGTTTATACCCAAGATGTTCCAGGAAGAATAGGAGAAAACAATTTGAATTCATGCATTTATGAACAGTTATTGACAGATTGTAAGCAAAATATATAAAAACTATTGGAAAAGTGGATTTTTCCAACCCCTAGTGGACATAACTTAGGCATGTTATTTCCAAAATATGGACTGGAGAAAACAATCCACGTATTTATGAACATTTTTGATAGATTGTGAGCTACATATATAAACAAAATTGGGAAAAGTGGATTTTTCCAACCCCACTGAACATAACTTCGGCATGTGATTTCCAAAATATGCTCTGGAATTGGAATAAAGTCAAGTGAAGGCAATTATGAGGGTCAACTCCAAACAATGCCAATGATGTGTGATGGTTTCATCAACTCAGTGAATTTTATTGGAAGTTCATTTAGAATTTTTGTGAGAATACAAAACCTATGCCATATTGATGAATCATGAAAGTAAATAAGAACTCTTAATGGAAAAAAATATCTGTTGCATGGGGACCCAACCCCCTTCAAAAAAAACCCATACGCACCATTTCCAGTGTTTCAGGAACTTGAGGACCCTTAGGAAAGGTTCCCAAACTTCCAAGGACTTGATGGCCATACCCAAGATGTTCCAAGGAGAATAGGAGCAAACAATTTGAATTCATGCATTTATGAACATTTTTTGACAGATTGTAAGCAAACTATATAAAAAAAATTGGAAAAGTTAAATTTTCCAACCCCAATGGACATAACTTAGGCATGCGATTTCTAAAATATGGACTGGAAAAAACAATCCATGCATTTATGAACATTTTTTGACAGATTGTGAGCAAAATATATATCAAAAATTGGAAAAGTGGATTTTTCCAACCCTTGTGGACATAACTTAGGCATGTGATTTCCAAAATATGGACTAGAATTGGAATAAAGTCAATGAAGGAAATTATGAGGGTCAACTCCAAACAATGCTTGCACTAATGCATGATGGTTTCATCGACTTAGTGAATTTTATGGGAAGTTCATTTAAAATTTTAGTGAGAATACAACACCTATGCCATATTGATGAATCATGAAAGTAAATAAGAACTCTTAATGGAAAAAAATCTATGTTGCATGGGTACCCATCCCCCTTCAATAAAAAACATACACACCATTCCAGTGTTTCAGAAACTTGAGGACCCTTAGGAAAGGTTCCAAACTGCCAAGGACTTCATCAGGGACTTGATGGCCATACCGAAGATGTTCCAGGCAAATTTCAAGGATAATCTGGAAAGATATTGGGAATTTCATGATAGATTTCTCTAAAGCACATCCAGATTCCATATTTCCATTAATATTTTGATGTTGAAGGAGATACATCCAAATTGAATCTTGGAGCAAAAATTAGTCAAGAAACACTACGACGAGTAAAATAAAATTTGAGTACCAATGCCCCATATATCTCATCTAATGCAATATTACAGTGCATCAATATACCATAAGCAGCCATATAAAAAGCTAATAATTTGCCTCATTAACTTCTATTCTCTTGGAACTCAAATTTCAACACAAAAACTGCTACTGCCAACACACCCAACATGTTAAGGAAAATCACCTGGAATTGCTACCCTTGAACTAATGGACATGGGAATCTACTTTCTTGAGGTCAGTCGGCTGTTGAGTTCTGCAAAGCATAAAAACAGTTCTCATGCCATGAATATAGGGAAAAAACATCCCCATTTCACTGAATCACTGGACTGTTGCACGTTTTCCCCAATATGGGAGTGTATTTTGGGATCTAAAACCTCTGATTTTCTCATTAACCGCGAAATGGGGAGGTCAAAACAACATCGATACCTCCATCTAGGAGCTAAAACCCCCGATTTTCTCATTAACCACCAAATTGGGAGGTCGAATACTCGAAAACAACATTGATACCTCCATTGATAAAATTCCACGGAATATTTGGCCCAAGAATTAGAAAATAGGGAGCGAATTCAATCGAAAACCTCGAATCCAAGGTGAAATAACCAGCAAAAATGCCCTATGGACCATAAATCAGGGGCAAACAAACTAGCAATACCCTCTATGAATGAAAACCATGGGCGAAAAAATTGCTCACGCCTGCATAAATGAAAATTTATGGGCGAACCAACTACCTTTGAACTCCATTACGGGAATGACAGGGGAGAACCCACCATTTCCTCCCTCTTTCACTTGGCTAAATTATGTTTTCCTTCTTTCGTGGGGTGGGCTATCCGATTTTTCACTATGTTGGGCTTCATAAAATGTGGGCTAACTTGTTAAATTTCAAAAACCCGTTTCATATTAAAAATTCGCCCAAGGTTTCTTGGTGACCCCTATAATTTCGCCCATGGGCTATAATTCGCCCCTAAAATTTTCCCTGAATAGGATACATAAGAAAAGCACTTATTGTTTCTTTCTACTTTCTTTGGCCGTATATTTGTTGGATATATTGAGAAACAAGACTAGCAACAAAGAAAATTTCAAGACTGGTGTGGATTGTATACAAAAGGATACGAAGTACATGTGCCTTGTGTTGCATCATTTGAGTTTGCTAGTTGCTGTGGGTTTTCCTTCCACACATGGTTTAGATGATTTTTAGATGAAATTATTAAAATATTTTAGGTAAGCAATTCAAACACTGGTGTAGACATATCACCATTATTGCATTAATGGCTTTTTGGTTTGATACAGTTATTGTTATCTATGTTTCTTGATAGCTTCAATGCCTTAATTGCAAAGAAATTGTGTTTGCCTACTTTTCTTCCCTCAAATAAAAAACAATGTTTCCTTCAATTTATGAAAAAAATGTCTAGAACATAGGACTATGCTTACTTTAATCCTCCAAATATAGAATATACCTGCAACCTTTTGTCCCATGATCAAAACCCATCTTTTGGTCACTTTGAACTACTTCTATCATATGGATTGTTGGCCTTTCTAGAACATAGGACTCAACTATATTTTGAAAGCACATTTGCATCTCAATATCCAAATAATCAAACTGAACTATTGTCTATCAAAGAAGCACTATTGGAACAAAATTTTGTATTTCTAGTTCTATTATTGATGATTTCCATGACTCATCGTTTGAATCTATTTGAAAATTGACATCATTGTTTGATGTGCATTCACTGAGGAAAGAAATTGCACAAACCTTTTACAATTGGTTTGCTACGAACAAAATAAAGCAATTGAATGTCTAAATATATATCTTGGAGAAGTACAATTAGACATAAATGCCTAATATCTAATTGGCAAGGATTTATTGTAAATTTGTTTAAGCCATATATTCATGATAACATAGAAGGAGACAAATTTGCAATTGCTTCTTTTTCCAAATTGCTAAATATCAACATATGCATATGGAGTACCGGGATTAAGAGAATTGCTCTAAGTTTCTAGTCAGTAGATACTTCCTCGAACAGTTTATATCAAATTCAACATGTTCTGAATTCCTCGCATTCACACTTCCAACAATTTCTAAAAAAATCATTCCACACAAACCACCTCATATATGTTTTCTGGGACATGAAAAATTATTTCTAATAGCCTATTGAAAAATTGCAGAAAGGACAAAACAGGAAAAGCACAAGATGCCACTATAAACCATAATATCTACACTAATTTGTCTAGGCAATTAAACAAAAAATATGCAATAAACACATATTGGAAAAAAGGAAATATTTTAAAGAAAAAGTGTAAAATAAATTTTGAATTAAGGTATAGAGCCTTCATAATTTCAAAAAACTAGTTGTCCAACCATACAAGATATTCAATCCATCGTTTCCGAGAATAGTTTCACAAATTTGTATTATCCAAAACAAGCAATACAAAGATAGGGGATGGATTCTAACCAGATACAAAATGAATATTAAAAAACAACAAAATAAGTTCATACATATCTTCAATCTATTGAAGACACACCATGGGGGATTCACCTTGTTATCCAATATCTTATCGTGTTCATTCATAAATGGGGGTTTTAAATGGGGGTTTTTAAATATATTGTAGGTATTGGGGGAGGGGGGTGGGGAGTAGGGTATGGGGGGTTTATAGGTATTAGGGAGGTATAAAAATGGGTATCTAATACAAATAGGGAATATCTCGTAAAAAAAAGGTTTTTTTTAATTGGAAATATGTATTGGGAGGGGGGATCAACAAAAGGATTTTGGTAGGTATTTATCAATACCTAGTGAAATTAGGGGTATTATTTAATATCCCATGAACGAAGGTGTTATGGCATAGTTTCACTGAGTGAAAACCCCGTGAGACACACCAATTCATGCATGTTCTATATGTGAATGTTTGTAGTTCCAAAAGGACATCAAAACCATTGAAAATAACACCATAATGGAATTCAAGTATTTTGAAATAGAAGATTCAAGACACAAAACCCACTGGCCTTAACAAACAAATTTGCAAACTTTGAACAAAAACATTGTCAAATGAAAAGTTGGCTATGTTTGCATCAACTATGTAAATTCGTTGTAATAATGAATTGCCAACTGTGTCAATTTCACCTATGCAAATTCATCATAACAATGAACTACCATCTATGTCAATTTTGACTCCTTTGGAAGAACAAATAATATCACCAAGAATAACGTTTACACAAATAAGACAACTTAGTTATAGAAGAGCTCAAACTGGTCTCACTAGAACAATCATTAATGTTCCTGCAAATTTGGATAAAGTTCAAATGGCATTGCCTAGAATCCTAAATGACTCTATGACAATTGCAGTAATGTTAAAAAGAAAATTGGAATGCAAAAGTGCCTTTTTATCTAGTAATGTGCAAGAAAAAATTGTTATGGCTGCTCTGAATGACTTATGCAAGACTATCGTTTATAAAAAAGAGGCATTGTCATCAATAGAAATTGGGAAGTTATAATCAATACAAGCATTGAACAATAATTGAATACTTTATCGAAAATAAAAATATTAGATTCTGTTGATACTGAAAAAGAGTTAGATCTAATATTTGAGACAATGGTACATGGATATGTAAAAACCTGTCTAATAGATTACTTGGACAATAGAATTATACAAATTATACATTCTGAAGCTTTTCAACCATTGGGCATCTTCTAGGACAAGTTCTCTGAAGGACTTAATTTACCTAAAATTTTCTATGGATGCAATCTACCCAAAGACATTATAAATCAATTCTCTTATCAACAAATAGCACAGTGGGAGGTTTTGATGCACACACTACAAAAAAAAAATTCAAAGCAAAATAAATCGAATTATTATAAAACATGTTTCAAATTCTTCTTGGATATCCATTCACTTAGGATAACTAAAAGGTAAAAAGTTGTTATCAAAATATGTGAAATAAAAAAACAACCTTGAAAATATTTTGAAATCACCAATTTCATATCGTTCTTTGAAAGCAATATGAACATCACCTTCCTATTTTGAGAATATGAAAATGTCATGTCCCAAATTTGGCATTGGGTCACAATGGCCTAATCACATTGGCCCTATTCATTAGAGTTTGTCAAATTGATGCTAAAGGTCGAAAATTGCCAAGGAGGAAAATTACTAGTTTCCTAGGTTTGGGGTGGAAGCTTTGGGATTTGGAATAATGGGGATAATAAATGATGTTTGAACCACCACCTCTCTATCACGTGCCTAGTTCCACGAAGATATTCCACTGTCTCGGTAGTTGGAACTATTAAATGCAAAAGGAAATCAAGTGCCTGCCAACACGATACATCAACAGTGTTAACATTACACTTTTCTCACAAATGCATCGAATTATTGACCACACGTATCATACAAATTTGTATCAACACCTTGTGGTAAGTAAAGGTGGTGTTGGACGTATTGCTGGGAATCACCATGTTTTATAAGGGCACATAGATGCACACACACATCACCATATCATTATTGTTCATAGGACCTTGCATAGGGTTTTGCATATGCATATTTCATATAGTATAAAAATCAATAAGAGATTGCATATAGTTCATAGGTTTACATTTGACTATGAATTGTCATAATTCATAAGTTAACCAATGACTATGATATGATATTTCAATATTTCCTAGAATAGCATTTAATCAAAACATGCATATAATTCCTAGGTTGTAGAATATATTAAAAGAATGGCATATTGATTATTGCATGGTTTAATTCTCCTACGTTGCATTAAATAGAAACTCACGACAACATTACCCATAGGGTTAAAGTAGGGTTATAAACCCCATTCAAATGTTTGAACAAAACAATACAAAGTTAGTACATGGTTTTTTGAATATTACAGCTGTTATACTTCTGTTTGGTAAAACTACCCTAACTGAAGATCTCACCATTTGCACTTAAGACATTATGTCTCTTAAATAAATAAGACTTGAGAATCACGGAAACTATGAAGAAATCTTTGGTCATATGTCATAAACACAATACTTTTAAATCTGTGAAAATGACGATTCAAATGCTTTAGCACAAATGCTAAGTAAGCCTCGAGGCATCCGTAGGATCCCTTCATCATCAACAAGAAGAAACAATAGTTAACACATATAAATTTATATCTTAGAACAGAAAAACAAAAGACTTTGAAAATACAGTTGAGTAAGTCTAAACATCAAAGAAAAATTGTTAAGCATCTAGTCGTAGCATTTCACTTATGACTAACAACAACATTTACTATAGCAAGTCAACATTTAGACACTTATGTTATTCCGCATAGTTAGATTTAGTATTAAAAGCTATATCTAATTTTTTTTAAATTTTTGTAAATTTAGGGATGTTACAATCATCATCATCATCATCATCATCTTCGTCATCATCATCATCATCATCATCATCATCAGCTTCTTCATCATCATCATCATCATCATCATCACCATCTTCATCATCATCAGCATCATCATCTTCATTATAATCATCATCATCGTCATCATCATATTCATAATCATCATCATTGTCATCACCCTCTTCCTGATCATCATCTTCATCATCATCATCATCACCCTCTTCCTCATCATCATCTTTATCATCATCATCGTCATCACCATCATCTTCATCGTCTTCATCATCATCATCATTATCATCTTCAACAACATCAACATCATCATCGTCATCATCATCATCATCGTCGTCGTCGTCGTTGTCGTCGCCGTCATCGTCGTCACCACCACCACCACCACCATCATCATCGTCGTCATCATCATCATCATCATTGTCGTCGTCATCACCACCATCATCATCATCTTCATCATCATCATCATCATCATCATTGTCGTCGTCATCACCACCATCATCATCATCTTCATCATCATCATCATCATCATCATCATCTTCATCATTATCATCATCATCGTCATCATCATCATCATCGTCGTCATCGTCATCATCATCATCATCATCTTCATCACCATCATCTTCATCATCATCACCCTCTTCCTCATCATCGTCTTCATCATCATAAGGAGCTTGTCTAATTTTGGATATAAGGAGCTTCTCTAATTTTGTTGAATCATTATTGGTGTGAGATGGTGATGATGGTGATGATGATGATGAAGATGTTGATGATGATGATGATGGTGCTGATGATGATGAAGATGACGATGATGGTGATGATGATGATGACAATGACGCTAATGATGGTGATGATGATGATGACAATGACGCTAATGATGATGATGATGATGATGAAGATGATGGAGATGATGATGACAACGATGATGATGAATATGATGATGAAGAAGAAGAAGAAGATGATGATGAATATGTTGATGAGGAAGAGGGAGATGGCGACGATGACGACGACGACGATGACGACGACGATGACGACGATGATGAAGATGATGATGAAGATGATGATGAGGATGATGAAGATGAAGATGATGGTGATGAATATGATGAAGATGATTATGGTGATGATGACGATGATGATGATGATGATGATATGAGGATGATGATGATGATGATGATGATGAAGATGACGAACATGATGATGATGATGATGATGATGATGATGATGATGATGATGGTGGTTGTGGTGGTGGTGGTGGTGGTGATGATGACGATGAAGATGATGAAGATGATGAAGATGATGACAACGATAAGGGTTAGGGGTTAATTTTTATTTGAATAGACACTTTAGAGGTTAGAATTACGTGGTTAGGATTATAGGGGTTAAGGGATATATATCATTATGTGTTATGTTTAGGAGTCTTAGGGGCTATACTAGTTTAGGATTCGAATGCATTCTCGAGTCCTAGCCTTTTATATCTACAGATATGAAGGCTAGGATCTACTGACAAGGTAATTAATTGACTATAAGTTGCATTGGCATACATATTGATGATTGCATCCATTATCAAGATTTCAAAGGATTACCCTTTCTCTGAATGAACATGCTTTCTCTTACGTCCTTCTTTACGTTCATAACTTCTGTTCATATGTCATTAATATAGAGCAGAGTAGTGAGGACTAGGAGGATGGATTATTGGGAGAACACTATTCAGTCTGCTACAGACCATTTAATGCAGCTATAGCAGGTTTGTTGACCCTTGGATCTCAAGCAGCTTGAGATCCAACAATCAATATGTCTGCTGTAACTGCATTAAATGACCTGTGTTTACTAGATTATTGAGGCCAACTTTGCTCGTGCATCTTCTCGAAAATCTGAATTAATTAACTTATCTAACCGAACTTTACCGTATTCATATTTAAGGAATCTCTACATTAAAATTGCCTAATTCGTAGACACTGTGTTGTGACTGAATTTGTGATGTTATGAAGGCATTTTGTGAGTTAGTGTATTGTGTTTTTCACACAAGTCCGAAAGCATTTTAGATTTTAATTCTATTAAACATTAGAATTTTTACAACTCCCTCTTTATTTTATAGTTGTTTGTTTTCCTGTTAAATTGTAATGAAATTACTTTTTCAATATGATTTGTTAAATTGAATGAAATTACATTTTTTAAATGTATATTGTGATTGATATTTCAAATTTTATTAATTTTGAATTTTGAAGTATTTAACTTTTGTAAATGTATAAAATTTTATTAATTTTTTAAATATTTAATTAATACAAATAATTAAAAAATGTAATTAAATATATCAAAATCATCTTATTATTAAATTATTTGATAGATTAGAAAATTACCATAAAATGTGAATATCAATTCTATATTTTGAATGCATCAACACTTTGAAATCAAGCCCTTTTAAGTCTAGATAAAATTGATGAAAAATATCTGTTAATATATAATTTCAACTTTGGCACTGTTTGTGTAATGAAAGGCTACCATGTTTTCAATTTCAAGTATTATGGAATACATTCAAATTTTTTTAAGGTGAAAGTACCATATTTTGGATGTGGAAATGGATGAAATCTTATTTGGTAAAATATTAAAAAAGAAAATGGGATAATGTAATTAGTTAATTATTTCAATTATATACATATATATGTTTTATTTTAAAGTCGATTGGTTTAAGTACCTTTAACATGCACTTTAAAGAGATGTTTTTTAACAACTAAATGACATTAAAAGAGGGTGATACAACTTATACTCTTGAGAAATGATTGCTTAATTAGAATATGCACAACACTACATCTTGTAATTGTTGGCCAATAAAAAAGTCTTTGAAATTTAACATAAAAGGAAGAATGTGGACTTAGAGGCTCATCGACAGGTGGATATGACAGCTCTATCCCCAAGCACTTGAGAAGCATACTAGACAATTCGGAGGAAGAGGTAGTTGTTTAGAAGCTCGTCGGGCATTGGGCACGGACGCGCATGAAGAATTACTGGAAGGTTAAAAAACATGTTGGCTCAAGCTCTATTACACTTTTCTAGTGGCTAGACGGAAAGCAAATCCTCTGTGACTCCTTCCTCCTCTTCCCACTCCTCTTCCTCAGGAGGTCCTACTCCTGCACCCGAGGCCTCATAGCACTAGGAACCCTCGCATGGGAAGGCGCCTCAGCAAGTGTAGGAAATGGAAGAAATTGGGAAATCAAGTGTTCAACAAAGAAATCATGTGGAACCCCACAATCCAGAAGGGACCTCTTTGTTCAGCAAGACTGCTCCTCATCCCTCCAAGGACCCCAAAGACTACTAGTCTGACTCAGGTACCTGCTGCTATTCAAGTCTAGAGGAAAAAACAAAAGATGTGACTCCCAGTTGCCCTCTCAAGTAATCTCGAGTTTTTTTACTTTCTCCATTTTGGTTTTGGTCATGCCTATCAATAGATGTCATCTGATCATTAGCTCAGCCAGTTTTATGTTTATGCGAGCTGCTAGGAAACTCCTCTTGAATTATTTTGTAGAGGACGATTGTATGCCTGATATCTTGACTACGAGCAGGTTTTTAAAGTTTAAATTTTGGTGGCATGGTTTCCCACACAAGGGTAGGCCTATGGTTGACAGTCTCTCCCTATTTTGTACTAATAAGGGGCTCAACTACTCTTTGGCCACCTTGACAACTTGTCTCGCATGCTTGTATTTTGTTGTATATTAATATAATTTTGCTCTAGAACTTACAAAAAAAAGCATAATAGGAAGAATGTGCCTTTTGAAGTACTCTGGGCTTATTGAAACACATGAGTTATCTTATATAGAAATCCATTTTTCAAATTGTAGTCTAAGAAGAGTTTTTGTTTCAACAAGTTGAGTTGGTGTAAAGCAAAGGATGGAGGTGCATCTCTATATCAAAATTTATTGGGTACTAGCAAAATTAATGTTAATACTTAACAGCCATAAGTACCAATAAGAGTGAGTTTACATAAAGTTCCAAATTTTAAAATCCATAAAGTTAAGGCACACACCATCAAAAGTGATGCATTAACATAAGCAAAAAATATAGCTTTGGTGCAATGAACAACATAGTACTAATCTCCTCCTTTTTTATCTGAGAACTTATTATTATGTGGATTGATTTCCTAGGTAACATGTTGTGGCATGATTTTTTTTTCTTACAAAGGTTAAGGCCTATATGTCGGAATTTATCATCAACTAAGGTGGGGTGATAACCAATTAATCACAAGTAATTGTTGTGTTGGTTAAAATGTTCATAAATTGTGTACACCGTATCATGTCTATGTTGGCCACAACCTAGACGAGATTGATGTTACTAGTGAGACATGATCATTGGATAATTTAAGGGATTTTTTCTTATATTACACAAGGCCCACCCTAATACTGAAGTAAATGACAAAGTTGAGTGAAAACAAGCTCAATCATTTACACTTTACTAATGAATTTTAATGACAAGTTAGATATGATATTTTTATCCTATTTAGGGGCCATGTTGCTTGGAACTTGATAGAGCAAATAAGCTTATCGCCTAAATGGGTGGATTTCCAAGAGAACATAGGGTGGGAACGTTGTATATAGAATTTTTTGGCCCATTGCAAAATGGACTTCAGCAAAAGGATAGAATTAGAGTGGGGATTCAACCCTTTCACAAAAAAGACACCCATGATTCAAGAGACTAAAGTGAATAATAATGGTTGTCAACCAAACTCCCATAGACACATGATCATCTAAACAAATTATTTTACAATGTGATTTTTTCGAATGGAATGAAGCCCACAAATCCATATTGATATTTTTAATTGAAGTACACAAAATTTGTTCAATTACGAAACAAGTTGTAGCAACAATATGCATATGTTGACTTTTACTTACTAAATTCATGGAAACATTCTTAAAAACATTGTTAGAACATATTCAATCTTTTTCAAATGAACTAAGTATTGTTGCAAGTGGGGCATGTGCAAGCTAATGAGGGTCACTTTTGGCGTGTTAGATCCAATAGAAAACTGAAAAATCAGGCATCCTTCAACTTACTTGGTTTTTTTTGAGATGCTTACACAAGATCTTGCGTCGAGTAAAAAAGATGAACCGTAGGAATTTGAGTCACGTTTCCGAATATATAACTTTTAAGTATTGAAAATTTACATAACTATGTCAAATTTCATTTTTTCTAACAGTCACTTTTTTATTTTTTTGGCAAATGATAAGGTATATGTTTTTGTGGGTGCAGCCTTTCACTGCCTAAATGACGGTTTCAGGCTACAAAATCTGGTATACATGTATAGAACCCATAGCACTAGTGCAACACTATTTTTCCAAAATTAAATGTTTAATTTTTATTTATTTTTAATTATGTAAGTGGTCAAACCTCGAGAATGGTACGTCAAATGTGGGTGCAACCTTTGAAGGTATTAATGTAGTTATTTTGACTTGGATTTTTTACAGGATGTAGAGGTCGGTGTCCTCTAGTGCAGCATACAAGTTTTTTTTTAAATGGTTGTGAAATGAAAAAGTTACGGAATAAACACTAACAGTATGTTTTTTGACCAACAGAGTGATGACACAAGAAAATTGGGAAATAAATAGAAAATCTCAATATTTTTTTTAAAAAATTACATATTTGGAATCTGCATAAAAAAATTCTATCTATGCCTAAAATTTCGTCAATAATGGTCAAGTATGTCATGCTGTAGAGAGCGGTGAAAAACATGCATACTCAGAAAAATGCTGAAAATGTCAAATTAGCTATGGTCTAAAAATTCCCTAGCACAGGTTTGGTAAGTCCGAACCAGCCACATAGGACAGTGGCTGACACGCAAGGGCGAGAGGAGTGGGTGAGTAGGTGCTCAGGAACGCGCGCGTGTTATGTTTAAATTCAAATATTTTGATTGGCGGCGTTTTGTATATGCAAAATGCGCACACGTTATGTACATGCAAAATGCGTGCGCATTATGTACATTTAAAATGCGCGCACGTTATGTACATACACAACACGTGCGCATTATGTACATTCAAAACATGTGAGCGTTTTGTATATACATAACGTGCGCATTTTATTAACTTCACAAATTTATGCTTTTAAGTGTTGAATAAATTTATATACCCACCACTCCCTAACCCCTCCTCTCCCTCTCCCTAATCTCCACGACTCTTAAACCCCCCTCCCTCTATCTCTCTCATAATCCTATCACTACTAACCCTTTCTCACTCTCTCCCCTCCTACACCTAACCCTTACTAACCCCCTCTCTCTCTATCTCTTTTGTACTCATCCACCAACCCCTATCCCCCACCCCTCTCTCTCTTCTAACCCCATGACACCCTCCTCCCTCTCTATCTCTCTATAACCCCTTAACCGGCCCACCTCACCCACACCTAACCAACTCCCCTCTTTTATTGTCTCTCCTAATGATCCCCATACCCCTAACCCCCCTCTCTCTATCCTCTCCTCCTCATAACCCTTACAAATCCCCTCTGTCACTTTCATGTCCCTACTTCTACACCTCTCTCTCTCTCTAAACCCCCTCTCCCTCTCCCTAACATCTCCCCCATCCCTAGCCATCCTACTCTTTCTATATCTCTCCTACTCCGCCTAGCCCTAAACCCCCTCCTCTCCCTAGCCCTTACTAACCCCCTCTCTCGGTCTCTCTCTCTTTCCTACACCTGCACCTACCTCTAACCACACCTCCCATCTCTCTTTCTTACTCACTACAACTAACACCCTCTCCTCTCTCACTCTCTCTTCCCCACTTCTACACCTCTCTCTCTCTCTCTCTCTCTCTCTCTCTCTGCCCCCTCTCCCTCCCCTTAACCTCTCCCCCATCCCTAACCATCCTACTCTTTCTATCTCTCTCCTACTCCCCCTATCCCTAAACCACTTCCTCTCTATCTCTCTCCCCTCCTCTCCCTATACCTTACTAACCCAAGTTCTCTCGGTCTCTCTCTCTTCCCTACACCTCCACCTACCTCTAACCACACCTCACATCTCTCTGCCTCACTCCCTAGAACTAGAAACCTCTCCTCTCTCTCTCTCTCTTTCTCTCTCTCTCTCTCTCCCCCCAATCATTACTAACCCCCTCTCTCAATATCTCTCTCTATATCCACCTCGCTAACCCCCCTCCTAGCCTCTTACCCCTAACTAACCCCCCCTCTCTCACTCTCTCTTCCCTACTTCTATGCGTCCTCTCTCTCTCTCTCTCTCTCTCTCTCAACCCCCTCTCCCTCTCCATAACCTCTCCCCCATACCTAACCATCCAACTCTTTCTATCTCTCTGCTACTCCCCCTAGCCCAAAACCCCCTTCTCTCTATCTCTCTCCCCTCCTCTCCCTATTCCTTTCTAACCCGGGCTCTCTCAGTCTCTCTCTCTTCCCTACACCTCCACCTACCTCTAACCACACCTCCCATCTCTCTTTCTCACTCCCTACAACTAACACCCTCTCCTCTCTCTCTCTCTCTCTCCCTCCTTCCCCCCCCCCAACCATTACTAACCCCCTCTCTCACTCTCTCTCTCTCTCTCTCCGCCTCACTAACCCCCCTCCTAGTCCCTTACCCCTATCTAACCCCCCCTCTTGCACTCTCTCTTACCTGCTTCTACACCTCTCTCTCTCTTTTTCTCTAAACCCCTCTCCCTCTCCCTAACCTCTCCCCCATCCATAACCATCCTACTCTTTCTATCTTTGCTACTCCCCCTATCCCAAAACCCCATTCTCTCTATCTCTCTCCCCTCCTCTCCCTAGCCCTTACTAACCCCCTCTCTCATTCTCTCTCTCTCTTCGTTCACCTCCACCTACCTCTAACCACACCTCCCATCTCTCTTTCTCACT